>OY998245.1:57110869-57710869 GCA_963922005.1 Cornus suecica
ATCGAGAGGGGTGATTTCCCCTACTCGCACCTCCAATTCGAAGGCCATACAACGCCAATTTCATAGTGGGATTACTGGTGCGAGCACATTCTTTCGAGACCAGAGTATGTGGAAACCCTCAGTCGTGCCTCAGTCCTGACGGCCATTGATTTAAGCTGCCGTGTCAACATCCGACGTTCAAACCCCTCTTTGCAAGCCCTAATTTCCCGTTGGAATACTGACACCCATACTTTTGCTGCCGCCTGGGGTGAGTTTACCCCCACACTAGAAGATGTGAAATTCCTAATGCAGTTGCCTCTGATCGGTGAACACTGTTTTAGACCCCACACAATTCCTTCAGAGTGCCAAGCCACAGTAGACTTCTTTGATGCTTCATTTACTCACGTCGCTCACCTGAATACCACTGTGAAGAAGAAGGGCAAATGCAAATTTGCAAACTGGGCCAGGTACTTTTTCACCTACCCTGCATCAGGCCGACCTCTTCACCCCGACAACACTCAAGGCGTGCCTCTAGATAATCCCCATCATTTGGCCGCCTTTCTGGCACTTTGGCTTGCACGCCATGTGTTCGAAGGGCGCCCCAACGATTGCATGAGTAAGAGGGTCTTCAATTTGGCAGCCCAAATGGCTTTCAGCAGGACCATTGTGTTGGGGCCACTTTTCTTTGGGACACTGTACAAGAGGCTCGACTCAGTAGTGGCGGGGATGCGCCACTCAATAGGCCGTTGTGAAGTGAAAGCGCATGTATCCAGCCTTTTCCTATCTCTATTCATAATGGAACGCTTTCCTGAATTCTTCCCCGTGCCGCACACTCTAGAGGCTGTCAGACCGTTTAAGGATCCTTGGGGCTTAAGCCGTGCCCCTAGATGGTCCGACATTATCCTCCGGGATGATCTCAGCCTGGTGCTGGACTTGGAAGATGAATTCCAATTCAGGCCTTACTCTACAATACTGCCTGGTTTCCCTGTTCAATCCTTATTTGGTGAAGAGCCGCGCATGCTCAATCCTGCCTCCAACTCACCCCGTTCAGATTTCGAACTCCTGTTGGTCCTGAGAAAATGTTCGCTGCCTGCCTGGTTCGAGGACAGCATGCCTCTTGCCAGTTACAATCCTCACAGGGTCGCCCACCAATTTGGCTTTGACTAGGGCGTCCCTACAGCTCCAGCCGTTGCTCTAAGTTTCGCCCTCAGTTTAAACAACCCTCTTCATCCATTTGCTATACCGTCATGCCTCCGTCGTGGTGACATCACACCGTCATTCGGCATTTTCTGGAGGTCAAACCTTGACGCCCTACAGGCCTTTGTCCAGTCGTTGGCTCGCAGAAGTGAGCCCCGGGTTATTGACAATGATGACATGGTGGTGCACTACTCTTCTGTCTCATTTTCTAAAGGAAGTCCTAGCTATGTGGTAGGACATGTTATTGTCGACGTGCTGACATTCTCTCGCGACATGTTCCTGCCAAGGCGAAGGTCAAGATCAAAAATGGTAGTTCGCACCATTCCATTGGAACCTTTCGATGTACTACCCCCACAAGGCCAAGCTCATGCAGCCCCTGAGCAACCAATTCCTCAAACTGCTGCAGTGCAAAACCGTCCAACCCCCTCAAGGCGAAGGCCTACCCAAGATGAAGTGGGGCCCTCAGTTCCTACCCATAGGCGTCCCAGTGCATCTGTCAATGTAAGACATCTAAACATGTACTTAAAATAAATTTATTAGTACATTTATTGCCCCCTCTTGAGTGGGGTTTTCCTTATATTATATATATATATACGTATATATAAAGAAGGAAAGAAATATAAACTTGCAGAATTTTATTTTTTTAAATAAACCTTCCTTCTCTTTTTTTTTTTTTTTTTTTTTTTAGCCAAGTGCCTCCTCGGGGTCGCAGACTCGATCAGTTGCGAGCAGGACAAGATCGTTGAGGAGGAGGGCTGATGCCCCCAGTCTGGCGGTTCCTCTTGACAATATTGCTGACATTTTCAAGGATGCAAACCTGCTTCGTACTGAGACTCCATGGGCGCAGCGCAGAGGATCCCAACTTCAGAAGATATAAATGCGCTAATCGGTTCCTCCTTAAATGCAGGATCCGGCGCCTCGCATTCTTCAGGCACCCAAGAGTCTATTCAATCAGGTATAAATACCCCATCCCCTTACCTGTTTTTCCATTCATATTTCAAACACAAGTGTTAGACACTTTTAGAGAAAGAAAAATCATAGAGAAGTCTATAAGTTTAGAGAGAGAAAAATAAAGAAAGAAAGAAAGAGAGAGAGAAAAAATGGTGGCCATGGGGAAGACCAATCGCCATCTCTACACTTCTTCCTCATCCTCCAGTGATGATGGTGTTCCTCTTGCAGATCGCTTCAAGAGGAGTGTCCCTGCCAGGAAAACCCCTATTCCGGAGGAGGGGGACAGTCAAGATGAAGTTCCCCTTGGCCAATGACACCCCAAGAGACAGGTGTCCCTAAATGCTCCCGGTCCGGCAGTGAAAAAGCCACGGCGTTCCGCCTGCAAATCCAGTGCATTCAAGTCCCCTTATTCAGCCCCTTCAGACTCTGTCCCTGTTGAAGTATCCTCTGATGAGGAGGCAACCGCTCCTTCTAGGGGTGTCCGTTCATTTTCCCCTCGTGTCCCAGAAAGTTCTCCTCAACAAACTCCTGTAGATCTTCCACGCCAAACTGCCGCCGTGGCTCTTGGGTTTGCCCCTGCTTCAGGTGGTTCAGTCCCCCGGGTTGGCAATCCTATGCCTGACTGTGGACCACCAGACCTGCCCAGATGGAGGGGGTTTTACTGCAGCGGAAGCTCCATTCCAACCCTTAATCGTCTTTCCATCACCCATCCTGGGATGTTTGACGGCTTCAATATAGCCTTCGAACAGGCCCAGGCTCCTATGCTTGATGGGCTCGCTCGGTACTTCCAGCAGGTGGTCAGGATGGTGCCAGAAGGTTGGCTGCCCAGGCTGTGCAATTTGGCATTAATATGGACTGGTTCATTGAGAGGCTGAATAAGATCAAGGCAAGGGATGACGGCGGTGTCCTGCGTCTCGCCGGGGAGAACGCCTATGCCGAATCTGTGAAACTCAGAGAAGATGTAGCCCAAATGAGGAGGGACGCTGCAGTGCTGTTAGAGAATGCTGCAAGGAACGATGTTGAGGCGGCGCACAAGGAGACAGAGGTTGTTCGGCTGCTGGAGGCCGCTGATGAGCAACGGGTGGCGGACCGTGTGAGGGATACCGATCCTTTCCTCCTGCCCTGAAGATCCACCTTGCTACCTAATTCCTGCAAATTCTCAAAAACAATCTTTTTTTTTGCTGGTCACTAGAAACAGTTTCACACAGTTAGATAATTTTTGAAAATATATTCCGGAAGATGTAAACTTTAATATAGGTACCATACTGCGCCTGCCTGAAGGCGGGCCTTATTTTTTGGAAGCATGCTTTGGCATGATTAACCTTGCGCTCTTTTGAGCGACACATATTTTTGTTATCTAATCGTCTGTTTGATTTAACGCCTATTTAATGGTGTGTGTTTTTTGCGCATATGCTTTGTTTTTGTTTGCCCGTTATTTTTATTTTTTTTTAAATGTGTAGGTTGTAGCATGGAAGGCGCCGGCTTGACAGCTGCTCATGCATATATATAAAAAGGGGAGACGCCGTCGTGGCACACGTGCTCCTTTTTTTCGCGAACCTTGCACGGAAGGGAAGGCTGAAGCACACATTCAAGGCTACTCTCCTGCATTGAAGTTTCGCCTTAGTAGAGGCTTGAGCCTTGCCTTGTGTAATTTTTAATTTTTATTTTAGAATAGTACTTGTAATCAGGAAAATATAAAGCATATGCTTTTGTAAAAATAAAATATCTTTCATTAAGTAACGATCTGTCTCCATGTATTTTTATTTTGTTTACATGTATTCCTTCATATATGTTGCGAATCGTTTGTGCAAATAACCTAACTAAAAGGAAATAACCACAAGGATAGAAGGTTGAAGGGAGAAAACCCAACTCTTCTGGCAACCTAGTTGTCTTAGGCCATAAAAAGAAATAAGGAAATAAATGAGTGAAGATAAGAAATAGAACGTCTTGGATGAGACGCGACGAAGTCAGAGGTGGTCAGATGAGATTTCCCTAAGGATAAAATCTTTTGATCCACTTGGCATTAATGGGGTCAGTCCTGAATCCGGTGCCAACCTCAGCCAATTCATAGTAACCGTTAGGTGAGGCCTTGGCTACGGTGTAAGGTCCTTCCCACTTGGGTGCAAATTTCCATGGGTTCTGGCCCCTCATCACAGCGCCAACTGTCTTCAGGACTAAGTCTCCCTTATTGAAAACCCTTTCTCTAACAGAAGTATTGTAGGCCCTTGCAATCCTGGACCTATACTTCTGTGATGCTACCGATGCAACATCCCTTCTCTCGTCCAAGACTTCCAAAACATCACCTTTGCTGACCGCTGTCAGCCCACATGCGGCCGCGAAACGTGCAGAGGGTACCGCCAACTCCTCGGGTAATATGACATCGATTCCATACACTAGGGCGAACGGAGTCTCCTGGGTCGCCCGTCGCCTGGAGGTGCGATAAGCCCATAATGCCATTGGTAACTGATTAGCCCAACCCTTGCCATGATCGTGCAACGTTTTGCTCAGGATCCGGATCAACGTCTTATTGGTGGCTTCGGCCTGGCCATTACCCTTAGGATAGTAAGGTGTGGAAATGTGATGCAACACCTGATACTGTTCCAAAAGTTCCCTTACATCCTTGTTTACGAAGGGCGTCCCATTGTCGGACAGAATGGTGTGTGGCATCCCGAACCGACAAATGATCTGATCCTTTATAAACCGGACCACAACGACTGCAACGGTCCGCCTTAGTGGAACAACCTCGACCTATTTGGTGAAGAGTTCGGTAGCAGCCAAAATCTAAGCGTGCCCTCCGGACTTGGGGGTGATGGGTCCGACAATATCCAATGCCCAAGTGTTGAACGACCAAGGTGTGGATAAAGAACGAAGGCTAATGGCAGGTGCATGGATAAGGTTGTCATGCTTCTGGCAAGCCTTACACCGTCGTACGTGAGTGGTAGTGTCATTCTCCATCGTGGGCCAATAATAACCACAGGTAACTAAGTGCTGATACAACTTCGCGCCGCCCTGATGGTCACGTTGGTGTGCCTCAGTCATGACAATGGTGGTTTCCTCATGGTTGATGCATTTCAGCGGCCTCCCACAGAATCCTTTGCGATAAAGGGCGTCTTCAAGGAGGAAAAATCGTGTTGCCTTCTTCCTGACAAGTGCCGCATCCATTTGGTGATTGGGTAGCTTGCCCTCTTTGAGGAAGTCGATGTACGACTTCCACCAGTCAGACAAGTCGGCCTGAAAAGCATTCTCACCACCTTGAGGGGTGCTAGCACAGATAATACAGCTCATTTGAACGTCTTTGGCGGCCGCCATCATACCGGGCTAATAGAAACCTCTGCGCTGGATCCTCCGGTAAAGACTAACGTCCTCCACGCTGCATATAATCCAGTGAGTCTCTTCAAGAATGTTGGCACATTCCCCCTCGTAGACACATCGAGCTAGTACACCCTCGGGTCCCTTGAAGTAAAGATCCCCTTTGATAAGTACGAATCCCTTAGTCGCTAGCCCGTCGAAATCCTCCTTTGCCAGGCTCTCCACGACAGTGACACGCCAGTCATTGACCCTTACCAAGTCAGAACCTTCTGCCGTCGCGAGGGTGGAGCACTTCCGCACCTCCAATGATAAGCCTTCATGCTCAAGTCTGATCTTTGATGCCAGAGTTGCCAGAGCATCGGGGAAGCGATTCCTACATCTAGAAACATGGGTGAACTCCACAACATCAAAATGCTTAAGCAACAGCTGCACCTGGGTACGGTAGGGAGCAAGGTTGGCCTCCTTCACAGCAAACTCGTCTGTGACCTGCTTAATGATGAGCTGAGAGTCCCCCTTGACCTTTAAACGTTGAACACCCCGTCTTTATGCCTCTCTTAGCCCTAAAAACAATGCCTCATATTCAGCCTCATTGTTGGAGCACGGGAAATCTAACTGATAAGAAAGATGAACCTGAGGCCCACCGCCGCTCGGTGTGAGGACAATACCGTCCCCACCATTACGGGCAGTGGACGCTCCATCGAATGACAGTTCCCATTCCTCGGCCTCGGCCATGAACAGGTTGGTCGAATCCTAGCTACAAGAATAGTGAGATAGAAGATCCGCTAAAGCCTGCCCCTTGATGGCAATGGGTCGCACACACTGAATGTCGATCCCTAACAAGCCCATCAACCACTTGGTGAGACGTCCGCCAGAAGGAGGCTGGGTCACCATGTAGCGTATCGGTTCACTTTTGGTCATCAGCTCCACAGTGTGCATGGACAAATAATGCCAGAACTTCTTTGCGGCAAAAACCAACGCAAGACACTGCTTCTCAGCTACAGTGTACCGAAGTTCGGCGCCACGGATGACCCTACTAGCATAATAAATGGGACGTTTGTGCCCATCCTTCTCCTGGGCGAGGATTGCCCCCAGAGAATGGTCGGTCGCAGAAACATAAAGTCGGAGGGGTACTCCCCGCCTGGGTGCAGTCATGATATCCGGTGCAGCCAAGATCCTCTTGATGGCCTCAAAGCTCTGCTGGCACTCGGGGGTCCAAACATAAACAACGTTATTCTTAAGAAGAGGTAGAAATGGCTGCATGAGCTCGGCTAGATCAGGAATGAAGCGTCGCAGGTAGGAAATCTTGCCAATAAATCCTCTAAGTCGCTTCAACGAGCGGGGTGGATCCAGAGCGATGATAGCCGCCATCTTGTCATCATTGACCTCAATACCTCGCTGATGCATGAAAAATCCCAAGAAATTCCCTCTTGTCACGCTAAAAATGCATTTGGCAAGGTTCATCTTCAGCTGGTAGTGCCTGCACCTGTCGAAGACCTTCCTCAAATCATCAATGTGGTTCATTGGCTGCTTCGACTTGACCACCAGATCATCAACATAACATTCAACAGAATCATGAATCATGTCGTGGAAAATAGTAGTCATGGCCTTTTGGTAGGTCGCTCCGGTATTCTTCAGTCCAAATGGCATTACGGTGAAATGAAAATTCCACATTGGAGTACGAAAAACAGTTTTGGGCGCGTCCTCATCAGACATCCTAATTTGATTGTAACCACTGAAACCGTTCATAAAAGAGAACATCCCGTGCCTAGCAGTGACATCCACAATGGCGTCGACATTCGACAATGGAAACTCATCATTCGGGCACGCCTTGTTGATGTCTATGAAATCGATGCAGACCTTAACCTTTCCATTCTTCTTTCGTACAGGTACCACGTTGGCCAACCAAGTCGGATGTTGAATGGGCCTGATGAAACCGGCTTGCAATAAACGTTAGACCTCCTCCTTAATCTGACCCTCAATCTCCGGCGCAAACACTTGGGAAGCCCGCTTCTTTGGTACGGCTCCTGGTTCAACATTTAAACGGTGCACGACTAGGTCGGGGTCGACTCCCGATATCTGGTCGTAGCTCCAAGTGAATACATCCTAATACTCTTTGAGTAGGCCCACCAGTTGCTCCTTGAACTTGACAGATAGCTCGCAATTGATAGAAACCATACGGGGTTGCTCCCCTACCTTAGCCAGATCGACCTCTTCAACACCCTTTTTTTGGGCTGCAGCCAGACCTGACTGTTGGTCATCCTGCTTCACTGAATCCTCGATAGGAACGGATGCCTCCGCTAGAAAATAGTCGTTGCAGGGGTTGTACGCTTGCACTGGGGCATCCGGCCCCTCGCACCGTCACAACTGGTAAACATAGCTTCCATCAGCCTTGTGCACTCTCTCGACCTTCCACTTTCCCTTTTGAGAGACAACCACCATAAAGTCGTCATCATCGGACCGGGCAATATCCTCCCAATCGGGCAATGGGGTAGCATAAGCCTCGCCTTCCTTAAGGCCCTCGTCCACAACCGAAAAGTTGGTGAAGTAAATAGCGTCCGACAAATGAACCTCACTGAGAGATGAGGGGTTCCTTGTGGCCTTGACAATAGTAGTCCCAGTGCCCCAATTGGCCTTTATCACCTGATGATACGAAGAAGGGACTACACCGTGGAGGTGCATCCAAGACCTCCCCATTAAAACATGGTACCATGACTCCCCCTCAATGATATGGAATCGGACAGGCCCTCGGATGTCCCCAACCTGCAGGTCGGCGGTGACATAGCCCAAGGTCCTCTGTCTTATCCCATTGAAACCTGAAATGTCGATTGGCCTCCCGGTCACGGTTTTATCCTTAATACCGGCTTGCCTCATGATGGTGACTGGCATGATGTTGACAAAAGCGTCATTGTCCAGGAACACCCTTTTGAAATCAACCTCGTTACTGGTTGTAGGCACGTATAACGGACGGTTGTGAGGGCCCTCGATAAGCTTGTCCGCCTCGGTGAAGGTGACCTCCCTATTATGGTCAGAATTCGCCGAGAGGGCGGGCTCATCCCTCTTAACTTTCGTTCCTGCCTTACAAACAGCCTTAAACAGTACTTTAGTTACCTTAGCCCTGGAGTCTGAGTCAAGTTTGAGCTTGTCAAATAACTCCCTCATAAGGCTAGCCATTTGGGTCATGCGGTCCTGAGTGCCCCTTTGAACTTGCTCACCCAACCAGGCTACCTCCTCGGCTTGAAACTCCTCTAGAATTACCCGATCCTCACATGAAATGACATGAACCCCTGCATCGTGGCGTGGGAAAGGGTTGTCATGCACATCCTGCCTCTTCAAAAGCTCCAACTCCCCAGATTTCATCTTCCTTTGGAAAAGATCGCGCATACTCTAACACTCCATTAATGGATGCCTGGTACCACAGTGGAAATGACAGAAGCGTGGATCATTTACCAAGTCCTTATGATTCTCCTCTAAAGCAGGTGGAAGGCTGACGACCTTGTTGCGGATCCACTGGTTCAGCACAACAAGAACTTGCCTACGGCTACAAGGGAAAGGCGGTGGAGTCGTTCGAAATCGCTTCCTTTGCTGGTCGGCTGATGCCATGAAGGCATCCTCGTCCTCGGTGGGCTCCTCATAAAACTGCTCATCATCCTCGACAACAGCCGTTGTAATGGAAACAGGGCGTGGTGCCCCTCAAACACGACCTCCTCGGGGACTGGCCACCCGATCAGCCAAACACCTAGTTTTGACCATAAGATCAGAAAATGTGCGCATATCGAGGGCGACTAGATAGAGGCAGTACTCTCTATCCATCCCATCGATGCAAATCCTGACCAAATCCTCCTCATTGGCAGCCTCGTAACATTCCAAAGTGTGCTCTCTAAATCGCCTCACATAAGCCATTACATCCTCATTACTATTCTGAGTGAGCTTAGTGAGGGATAGCAGAGTAACCTTCTCATCAACCTGGTATTACTTGCTATAAAAACGTTGCGTCATCTCCTCCCAACTGGTCACCGACCCAAGCTCGAGGTTGTGATACCAAGTGTATGCACGGTCAGTCAGTGACTTGGGGAACTCCCTCAATTTCAATGCCTTGTTGGAGGCATGGTCCCCCAAATGACTAATGAAACGTCCAACATGCTCCTTGGCATTGCCTTTCCGTCCATCGAACTGTCGGAACTTAGGCGTAATGTACTCAGCAGGGTACGACTGCTGAAGGACAGAAACAGGAAATGGAGGCAAAGGGTCGCCAATAAGATCCGCCCCGGTCGAGACACGTCCCGACCCCATCATGGTGCGCAACTGATTTAACGTGACGTAGGGGGAGGCGCTCTGCTGAGCCGAGCCAAAAGGGGTTAATGACGCCGCCATAGTGTGTCCCTAGGGTAATGCTGAAGCTGCACGCGGAGGCATCACTATAACGCCGCGACGAATGATAGATGTCGGCGCCATTGCTTGCGTGAGCGCTGCACCAGTGGCTGCGTCAGGCCTGGCAGAGGCAAACATTGTTTTCTACTCCTCCCACATTTGTTGTTGGGTGGCCTGCATAGTGAGCAACGTTTCCATGAGAAGCGCGTCGCGGTCGCGCCTGCCAGCTGACCTTGAGGTGGCAGCGCTATGAGACCTGCTCCAAGCCGTTCGGTGGTGCTACATCCTGGTGATAGTGCGGCTGGAAGAACGAGCACTGGTCGCCTCCTACTCGCGATCGATCGGGGGATGGTCGAGCGGTGGCTCCCTGAGCTGTAGCTCTGCTGCGGCGATACCCTGGGGCTGCGGCTGGGTCGCCGTCGGACCTGGTGGGGGTCGATTGATCAGAAGGAGTCCTGGTGGAGGCTGGCTTGCCTCTTCAAGAGTGTGGCTCTCGACTCCAATAGGTGCAGCTGACTCCAACCTGGATGGAAGAGGAGGGGGTGGAGGAAGTGAAAAAGAAGAAGGTGTTTGAGACGTCATGGCTATGCGGGATGACCTTCTGGTCATGCTATATGGCCCGCCTTTCAGTCCCACTGTGGTCGCCAAAAATTGTGGGTGAAAAAAAAAAAAAAACAAGAAAAAAATGGAGAGAAGACTCCACTAACAAGTCAAGACAAATAGGTCACAATCCATGGTCGAAAATCTCAAGCAAAGAGAAGGAAATGAGAGAAACAAGATGGTGGAGAAGATCAAAGAGTGTAGCCTTATCACAGCTAGAGAATGGGTAGTGAGCATCTAAAACCACAAAAGCCCCAAGAATGAAATACCCCCAAAGTAGCTAAAGACCAAGAGATGGAGAAGGGATAAGCAAGTACAGAAGAAGGGTCAGACGTGAAAAAGGCGAAATTAGCTCTCCATGGCCGAAGCAGAGAGGAAAACAGAAACAGAGAAGAAAAATGGTAGTCGTCCTTGAAGGAGTAGCCTCCAAGCAAAGAGAGAAGAAAAGGAAAAAGAATGTTGTGAAAAGAAAGGAGTCAGCCAAAAGAGATGAGAGGATCCCTAGACAATGCACTATTGCCCTCTATTTATAGGTGACTTGGCTTCAAATATTGCCCTAATTGTAGTGGTCCCCAAGTCCTACCAATGCTCCACTTTTCTCTAATAAGGTGATGAAGGTCATGATGTGGGCCTATAAGGAAAATTCTTTCCACATTATGAATAATGGGTATAATCCACATTATGAGCATTTATCATGACTAAACTACACTCCAAGCCTCCATGCCACATGCTCTTTCCAATCCCTTCATAATGTGAGGATGGTGTCGCGTTGTCCACGTGTCTCGGCTACGCAGCATCTATGGCCGCATCCGGATCAGTCGTGCAACGGATCACTCCCCAATAGCCTTCGCAGTACATGCATATACCACTATAGCTGTGCATAAATGGTGATAAACGCCCTTGAGAGATTGCTACGTCATCAGGACCCGTAGACCATGGAGGTAATACTCCCGTGTACGCTCTTCAGCTCCACAGGTGCGCTGCCACAATAGGACCACCTTTAGAAGGCTTTTGAGTTGCCACGAGTAATCCGCCTCGAAGTCGGACACATTGGGCCAACCCGTATACCAACTTCGGTGGGGCGGGTCCGAGGCTTTACCCAGTAGCCCAGTACCCTAAATAAGACCCTTCTACGAGTCGAATGCACCCTAAAATAATACCCATGCCTACACCTCCATTTCACTTTTCCATATATGATGTTTATTTTGCTTTTACCCAATAAAGAAATGAGAAGCTACAATTGCTTGGTGTAATTTTTTCATACAAAGTATATTGTAGGACATTTACATATAATGATACTTTTCTTTTTATAAGATAAATTTGTATAATTTATTAACAATAAGTAAATTATGGAATATTTTACTTATTTTTGTCATTTTGTTTTTTATAAATTGTGTTAGAAGTGGTGAGAGAAGGAGGGTTGTTTGAGTGATATCGTATGGAAGAATAGTTATGTTGATTCATAAAATTTTCTTTATTTGAGTTTTCTTTTAATAAAATAAAAGATAACTATATTAATAAAAATGACTTCAAGTGGGTTAAAGTACATTATATGCCAAAATTATGTTGTTTTTTTTATAATTATTTTTATTAATTAACATTTTCTATAAATTATTTAAAAAAAAATTCGTTTTTTTAATATAGACTTGAAAAGTTTTAGTTTTTAAAAATTTTCGAATAAATTACACAATCTCCATTTTATGATTCTCGAAATATAAATAAAATACAGAATATAATGTTTATTCAATTTAATTAAAACAAACAAAATCTCCCCAAAAACCTCTTTGTCGCTACTCACAATCTCTCGCTCTGCAAAACCCTCTCATCAGCCAAGGTCAGGGTTCATATCTCTGTTAATGTATATATATATATATATATATATATGTATAGATATGTTGTATTGAGCGGATTTGTGATTCTGTAGTGTGTTGCTTTCTCTCTCAGCTAGCCGAGCAAAAGAACCCCCTGCGATTCCTCAGACTTCTTCATCTGCCAAATGTCAGCTCTCTCTCTCTCTCTCTCTCTCTCTCTCTCTCCTAGGGGTTCTATAGATCTTGTAGTTAGTTCCGCACAAATTTTTGTTTATATGTCCATGGGTATATGTTTATCTGTATGTGTATATATATATATATATATGTATGTATAGATATGTATTTGTTGATCATCTAGATTTCTGCTCGATTTCATACGTATACATATACTTTTGATGCGATTTCGAATTTCGATGTTGTAAGAAGCATATTCGTCTGCTTTTGTGACGATGCAGATTTGATTAATTTGGGCCTGCAATATCGCTTGAAATAATTTTATTCAATTTAATGAAGCAATAAAATATGTATTTCTATATATTTATATAGTATTAAAGAACTTTTCATATTTGTTTTTATTTTTGAATTTGAATGTTTTATAAATATATTGTAAAATTTTCGGTTAATTACATTAATATAATGTCACTCAAGTGCATGGAGGAGTATGATCTATGTTTGTTTTATGAGGCATTGTACAATTTTTTATTCAGAAAAAAAAAACGACATTTCACAATTTTCTCACTCTACATATACTACTTTGAGGAGACTCAACGGCATTGAATCATAATTTCAAGGATTTTGAAGTCATTCAGACATACTTTACTTATGAATTTGTTATAATAAAATAGTATACTCTTGTCCTTTTTCATATTAATCATAAAATTTGAAAGAAATTAGAAGAAACCAAGCAGTACACTAACTGCAAGAACTTAATCATTATATTTGAAGCCCTTATAAAATCATTGACTCAAATCTGAATATTTTTTTGAATATAAACAAATAAAGCAATTACAAGAATTCTTTCCTATTCCGGTAACCACTTTTTTCCCCCATAAATATTGTTATGAGGTCATTGGTCTTGGTGTTAAAATAACCTACACATTCTTTTTTTCATGTTTCTTTTGGAAAATAGTTAATTTCTGTAGGCATATGTACTATTTTAGGGTGCACTCGACTAGTAGAGGGGTCTCCTTTAAGGTACTGGGCAACTGGATAGAGCCTTGGACCCGCCCTACTGAAGTTGGTAAACGGGTTGACCCAATGTGTCCGACATAGAAGCGGATTACTCGCGGCCAACTTATAGCCTTCTAACGTGGTCCTTTTTGTGGCAGCGCACCTATGGAGTTGAAGAGCATACACGGGAGTAGTACCTCCATGGTTTACGGGTCCTGATGATGCAACAGTCTCTCAAGGGCGTTTACCACCATTTTGCACATCTCTAGCGATATATGCATGTATTGTGAAGACTACCGGGGAGTGATCCGTTGCATGACTGATCCAATTGTGGCCACAGATTGCTGCGTAACTGTGACACGTGGACAACGCAACACAATCCTCACATTTTGAAGGGATTGGAAAGAGCATGTGGCATGGAGGTTAAGGGTATAGTTTTAGTCAATAATAGAGGTCGATAATATACATTCCTCCCATTATTCTTGGTGGTGAAGGAACTCTTATTGGCTAATATTATGCCCCTCATCATTGACTAATGACATGTGGAACATTGGTAGTACTTGGGACCCACTTCATTTTAGGACAACATTTTGAGCAAATGACCTATAAATAGAAGACAATAGTGTTTGCCTAGGGATCCCAACTTTATTCTTTCTTTTCCTTTCTTGGAGGCCATTCTCCATCAAGGACGGCTACCTCCTTCCCTCTCCTTCCTTGAGCTTTCGGCCATGGAAGCTTGATGCCCACCTTCATCACATCACACCCTTCTCTTCTCCTTGCCTCTCTTTTCTCTTTCTCTTGGTCTTTAGCTATTTTGGGGGTTATTTCATTTTGGGGATTTTTAGTTCTATCAATGCTCTCTACCCATTTACTAGCTAGAGATGGGGTTACATCCTTTGCTCCATCCACCTTCCCTTTCTTCTCTCTTCACCCATTTTGCTTGAGATTTGCTGCTATAGACCTTGACTCATCCGATTCGGCATGTTAGTGGAGCCATTTCTCCATTTTCTGTTTATTTATTGTTGCTTTTGCACTTTTTCTCACCCACAATTTATTTGGCGACCACAGTGGGAGAGAAAGTCTTCTCGCATAACCATGTTGTCTTAAGTACCTTCCTCTGCTCTTCTTCGACTCCCTTATGATTTACCCAGGCCGGAACCAGTCACACATGTTGGAGCCGAGAACCAGGCAGTCGGTGAGCCGAGCAAACCATCACGAGGGCTCTTGGTAACAAATCGACCTCCACCAGGTCCGACGACAACTCACCTGCAGTCCAGAGGCCTTACCCTGATAAAGCCTCAACCCGAAGAGCCCTTGCCAGTCGGTCATCCCCCAGCCCATCGTGAGCAGGAAACTACTAGTGCTCGCTCCTCAAGCCGTACAATCACCAATGCGGGACATCGAAGGACGAATCGGGACAGGTCTTATTGCACTGCCACTTCCAGGTCAGCCACCAGACGGGACCGGGATGCTCTTTTGATGGAGGCAATACTTGCTATGCAGACTGCCCAACAGAAGATGTGGGATGAGCAGAAGGCAATGTTCACCGCTGCCAGACTGGAAGCGGTTCCCGATGTGGTCCTACCACCAACGCTGACACCGCCAGTAGCACCAGTAGCGTCAGCATTAGCCCCTTTGGCACCCGCTGCGCCAGTGCCTGTCCAAGTGCCAACACCGATTCCATGTCGGGACGTCCTTGCGACACCGCCTCGTGCCACCCCCGCGTTGCCCCATGGTCACACCACCGAGGCGTCTCTCACCCCTTTCAGGTCAGCCCAACAGAGTGTCTCCCCTTATGCCACAATCGATCAATTGCAGGCCATGCTTGGATCCGGATGTGTCCCGATTGGAGCGGATTCATTTAGCGACCCCTTGCCTCCATTTCCTATTGTCGTCCCGCAGCAGCCCTATCCAACAGATTACGTGGCACCTAAGTTTCGGCAGTTCGATGGCAGGAAGGGTAATGCTAAGGAACATGTTGGGCGTTTCATCAGCTATTTGAGCGATCACGCCAACAACAAGGTGTTGAAGCTGCGGGAGTTCCCCAAGTCGCTCACCGACCGAGCGTACACTTGGTACCATAATCTCGAGCCGGGTTCAGTGTCAAGCTGGGAGGAAATGACTCAACGATTCTACGACAAGTATTACCAGGTCGACAAAAAGGTGACCCTGTTATCCCTCACCAACCTGACTCAGAAGAGTAATGAGGAGGTCATAGTGTATGTTAAGCGCTTCAGAGAGCGCACGTTGGAGTGTTATGAGGCCACCAAAGAGGAGGACTTAGTCAAAATTTGCATTGATGGCATGGACAAGGAGTACAACCTTTACTTGGTCGCTCTCGATATTCGGACGTTCTCTGACCTTATGTTCAGAACCAGGAGTTTAGCGGACAGAGTCACAAGCCCCCGAGGAAGATGTGTTTGGAGAGCGCCGTGCCCGGTGTCCATCACGGCTGCTTCCATCGAGGATGAAGAGCCCTGAGGAGGATGAGGCTGCCTTTATGGCGTCGGCTGACCAACAAAGGAAGAGGTTCAGGCCGACTCCACCACCCTTTCCATGTAGTCGCAAACAAGTGTTGTCAGTGCTGAGTTAGTGGATCCGGGACAAAGTCGTCACATTACCACCGCCGCTTGAGGACAACCACAAGGATCTGGTGAATGACCCCCGCTTCTGCCACTTCCACCGAGGGACAAGGCATGCTTTGATGGACTGTTGGAGTCTGCGTGATTTGTTTCAGAAGAAAATGAAGTCCGGAGAGTTGGAGCTCCTTAAGAAGCAGGACGTGCATGACAATCCCTTCCCAAGCCACAATGCAGACGTGCATGCAGTTTTTGGCGGTAGCCATAGTGAGTTAGAGGAGCTTTAGAACGCCAAGGCCGCTTGGTTATTGAAAAAGGTTCAAAATGGTGTCAAGGAGCGAATGATGCAAGTGGCCGACCTAGTGAAGGATTTCTTTGACCGACTTAAACTTGATTCTGATTCTAGAGCTGAGCTTACTAAAGTTTTGATCAAAGTTGTGTGCAGGATAGGTAGCGATACTAAGGAGGATGAGCCCGTTACCCCCACAAAGCCGGATGATGATGGACAAGTGACCTTTTCAGAATGGATAAGCTCATTGAGGGTCCTCACAATCGACCGCTTTATGTGCTGGCTACTATCAATGGAGTGGGATTCAGAAGGGCGTTCCTGGGCAACGACGCATCTGTCAATATCATGCCATTAGCTGTCCTAAGGAAAGCCGGAATCAATCAGGAGTCCATCACTGGGAGGCCAATTGATATCTCAGGTTTTAATGGTATTAAACAAAAGACATTGGGTTATGTGACTACTGACTTGCAGGTGGGAGACATTCGAGGTCCTGTCAGGTTCCACGTTATCGAGGGAGAGCCGTCTTACCACATTCTCCTAGGAAGGTCTTGGATGCATCTTCATGGCGGCGTCCCTTCATCCTATCATCAAGTGATGAAAGCAAATTGGGGTACTGGCACCACAACAGTGAAAGCTACCAGGAATCCTTTCTCCCTTAGTGAGGTTCATTTATCTGATGCTATAAATTTCACTAACTTTGCAGCTACAAAAGAGGACCCCGAGGAAGGTGAGGTTCACGCCACATCTCTGCCTAATTAGGAGGACATTATGGAGTCGGAGGATGATGATGTAATGGTAGTTGTTCCCCGAAGCATGAAAAATGGTAAGCGCAGTCATGAAGACGATGAAGGACTCTGTAGGAGGGTTCGTAAGCCGGATGGGAGCATTGTCTATCAGTTATGACGGTGCGAGGGGCCGAACGTCTCAGTTAAGGCGCCCGACCCCTGTAATGATCGCTGCCTGGCAGAGGCATCTACCCCCGTTGACAGTTAATAGGAAGAAGATGATTTACAAACAGGGCTGGCTGCGGCACAGAGGAAAGGCGTTGAGGAGGTTAACTTGGCCAAGGCAGGGGAGCCGCCGCGCTTGGTGTCTCTCAACCAAGAGTTACCCGTCGTGTTCAAGAAGCAATTAGTGGACTTGCTCAGGGAGTACCAGAATGTGTTTGCTTGGAGCTATGATCAGATGCTTGGACTTGACCCCGATTTGGTCGTGCATCGCTTGAACGTTGAGCCAGAGGCGCTGCCGAAGAAGCAAGCCACACGGGTATTTCTACCAGAGATAAAGAATCAGATTAAAGAGGAGGTCCGACGTTTGTTACAAACAGGGTTCATTAGTCCGATTCAGCATCCGACTTGGCTAGCTAACGTTGTAAGGTCTGTGTTTGCATTGATTTTCAGGACATCAACAAGGCGTGCCCTAAGGACGAGTTCCCGTTACCTAATGTTAACGCTATTGTGGATGTCACCGCCGGGCATGGGATGTTCTCTTTCATGGATGGTTTTAGTGGATACAATCAGATCAAGATGTCCGAAGAGGACGCACCCAAGACCGCCTTTCGTACTCTCATGGGGAACTTTCATTTTACAGTGATGCCGTTTGGTTTGAAAAACGCAGGTGCAACGTATCAGAGGGCCATGACCGTCGTTTTCCATGACATGATCCATGATTCAGTCGAGTGCTATGTGGATGACTTAGGCCCTGTTTGGTTGCTGGTCTGGTCCCAGGTGGTCTGGTCTGGTCTTACGTTTTATGGGACCAGACCGTGTTTGGTAGCATTGGTCCCAAATTTTTGGTTAGACCAAGTAAGACCAAATCAGACCAAAATGGCCTCATTTCAGACAAAAAAAAAAGGTGGTTCCTGGTGGTCTGGTCTGGTCTTATTAATAAAATATATTTATAAATAATTAAAAAGGAATAAATAATAATAATAAATTAATAATAATAATAATAAATTAATAATAATAAAATAAAATAAAATAAAACATATTTTAAAAATAAAATATAAATAATAAATAATAAACAAAATGAAATAAATAATACCTAATAATAATAAAAAAGAATATAATAATAATAAACAATAAAATATATTTATAAATAATTAAAAATGAATAATTAATAATATAAATAATAAATTAAATAAAACATAATAATAATAAAAAATGAATACAATAATAATAAATAAATATAATAATAATAATAAAAAATGGACTAAATAATAAATAATAATAATAAATTACATAAAACATATTTAAAAATATAATAAAAATATTAAATAATAAACAAAATGAAATAAATAATAATAATAAATAAATATAATAAAAAATAATAAATAGATATAATAATAAATAATAAGTAAATATAATAATGAATAAATACTTCATAATAATAATAAAAAATGAGTATAATAATAATAAATTAATATTAAATTAATAAAATATATTTTTAAATAATTAAAAATGAATAAATAATTTATAAATAAAATGAATTAAATAATGAAATAATAATAAATAAATAGAATATATTTATAAATTAATATATAAATTAATAAATAATAATTTAATAATATAAATAATAAAATAATAAAATATATTATAAAGTGAAGAAATAATAAATAATACATAAATAAATATTATAATAAATAATAAATAAATAGTAAGACCAGACCGCTTACCAAACAGACTTTTCCAGATCAGATTAGACCAGACCAGACCAGACCAGAAAGACCGCCTACCAAACATGGCCTTAGTGGTCAAATCGAAGCTGCCAGTAGATCATTTGGGCAACCTGAAGAAGGTCTTCGACTGATGCTGGCTCTATCACCTGAAGATGTATCTGGCTAAATGCGTCTTTGGCATTACCAAGGGAAACTTCCTGGGATTTGTTGTGCACCAGAGGGGTATTGAGGTTGACGGTGACAAGACAACAACTATAATTGCCTTGGACCCGCCACGGTCGTTGAAGCAACTTAGAGGATTTATTGGCAAGATTTCCAATTTGCGACATTTTATCCCCGGCTTAGCCGTGCTCATGCAACCATTTCTGCCACTCCTGAAGAAAGGTACTGTGTATGTATTGACCCCTCGGTGCCAGTAGAGTTTTGAGGCCATTAAGAGGATCTTGGCGACACCCGAAACGATGACAGGGCTTAGGAGATGAGTGCCTCCACGACTTTATGTTTCAGCCACTGATCATTCGTTGGGGGCAATCCTCGCCCAGGAGGAGGACGCGCGTGAGAGGCCGGTCTATTATGCCAATAGAGTTATCTAGGGTGCCGAACTCAGGTATACCCGAGCAGAGAAGTAGTCTCTTGCGCTGGTTTTTGCCGCAAAAAAGTTTTGGCACTATTTGTCTACGCACACAATAGAGCTGATGACCAAGAGCGAGCTAGTCCGGTATATGGTGACTCAGCCTCTTTCTGGTGGGCGCCTGACTAAATGGTTAATGGGTTTATTGGGTATCGATATACAGTGTGTCCAACTGACGGCCATCAAGGGCCAAGCGTTAGCGGATCTCTTATCTCACTCTTCTTGCGATAGCAGTTCAACCGACTTGATGATGGCCAAAGCAGAAGTTTGGGAATTGTCATTTGATGGTGCCTCTACTTCTAGCAGATGTGGGGCCGGTATTGTCCTTGTGCCAAGCAATAGCGACCCGTAGATCCATCTTTCTTACCAACTTGACTTTTCGTGTTCAAACAATGAAGTCAAGTATGAGGCACTGCTTTTGGGACTTGGGGAAGCGCACAAACGAGGTGTCCAGAGGTTGACTGTTAAGGGTGATTCACAACTCATCCTTAAGCAGGTCACTGGCAATTTCGCCGTGAAGGAGGCTAACCTAGCTCTTTACCGTACCCAAGCTCAGCTTTTACTTCAGCATTTGATTCTGTTGATTTCATACATGTTTCACGATGCAGGAACCGCTTCTCGGATGCTTTGGCTTCGAAGATCCGACTTGATCAGATATGCTTTTTTTAGCTAAAGAACATATTTTCCCACCAGAGTACTGGATAGAAGGCCCAAAGAAGACCTTAACTTATGCAAATTCTGCAGTAAGTCAAACGTCTCTTTGTGCCCCAGAAGTCCAATTTAAGCTTGGAAATAAGATTTATTTTGCTGAGTTTTGGCAACATAATCTTATGAGCTATGATATTATTATTGGTAATATCTTTTGGCTTCAGTTTAGCCCTTGTACAGTGCTAAGCAACATGATTCTTACATCTGATTTGAATCATATTCCCCTTTCTTGTACCCATTCCACAACTGCTCCCAGTTGTTACCCCTATTTGAGTTCCTCAGGTAAGCGTAGTGAGGTTATGCAAATTGAGTAAACACCAATAAACAACAATTCACTTGTTGATATTGAAGCATTGCTTAAAGATAACTTAAGTGAGAATCCATTAGCATTATGGAAAGAGGATCACCCTAAGTGTGAAATTAAATTGTTAGATCCCCAGGATTTAAGAAGCAAAGGTTTAAAGATCCCAATAAGGATTAAACCTATTTCAGCAACTCCAGAAGATATAGAAGACTTCAATCTTCATATCAAGGAACTTCTTCAGTTAGATCTAATTAGGTCTAGCAAATCCCCATGGTCATTTCCAGCCTTTATGGTCCGGAATCACTCCGAGATTAAAAGAGGTAAAGCTAGAATGGTTATTAACTACATTCAATTAAATAACTGTATTCAGGGAAATGCATATAGGATTCCAAATAAGGATGAGTTATTTCTTAAGTTAAGAGATAACAAGTACTATTCTAAGATAGACTGTAAGAGTGGATTCTACCAAGTTAAAATGGAAGAATCTAGCATACCATATACAACATTCAGTAACCCCATAGGAAGTTACGAATGGAAGGTTATGCCAATGGGACTTAAGACAACCCCAAGTATTTTCCAGGAGAAGATGGATCTTGTCCTAGGAAAGTATAATGATTTATGTTCTGTGTATATAGATGATATTCTCATCTTTAGTAGGACACATGATGAGCATCTCAAGCATCTCCGACAGATTGCTCAAGAGCTCAGAGAGAATGAAATAATTATTTTCAAGAAGAAAGTCGAGCTAAATAAAACTAACATTGAATTTCTAGGAATAACTATTTCAGATTCTGAAGTAACCCTTCAGCCACATGTATTAGAGAAAATAGAACATTTTCCTAATTACATAAAAGACAAGAAAGATTTAACAAGATTTCTAGGATGTCTTTGTTATGCTAATAGTAGTTATCTAGGAACCCCTTCAAAGAAAGCTAAGGAAGAAGCACAATAAAGGAGAATGGAGTTGGACTCTAGAAGATTCTGAAATAGTTCAGAAAATTAAGGATATGTGCAAGAACATACCCAAGTTAACACTCCCAAAGAAAGGCGACAAGCTATTTGTTACTACCGATGCCAGTGACAAAGCTTGGGGATAATCACTACAATTTCAATCAAGAAACGAAGATGGAAGTAATGATCACAATTTCAAGATAGCCAGGTACGCAAATGGTGTCTGGTCAGAGTCTGAATTGAAATGGTCAACTTTTGACAAAGAACTTAGAGCTATTAGAAAAAGCTTAAAGAAGTTCAAAATGTTTGTAATAACTGAACCTTTTACTCTTCAAACGGATAATAAGGCAGTTATATGATTTTTAAAATCAAGTTCTACTTCTACTAATGACTACTCTGCTAAAGTGTGCAGGGACAAGTGGGAGATTTTATCTGTAGGCTCTCATATGTCCATAAAACATATAGCTGGAGCTAAGAACTTTATAGCTGATTCTTTAATCAGAGAAATGACAAGAAAAATAGAAAAATGCACCACTGCATGACATGTGCATATATGTTTTAGTCCTTTTTGGACAAGATTAACTTAATATTATTTTAGGAGTTACACATGGCAACTTCAAGTAAAACCAGTGCTGAACTTTCAATCCTTAAGATGAAAAGAAAATCGACACAGTTGGAAATTGAGATAACATAGACTCAACTGGACCAAGAGATTGAAGCTTTAGAGGCAAAGGTATCAAGTTTCCCTCCCAATACATATAAAAAGGCAATAACCTTAAATATTAAAGAGGAGGATATGATATATTCGTCCAAAGAGGCTAATAAGCCCAAAAGTCCATATATGAATAAGAAAGGTAAATGGTTAGTCTCATTGGGACAAAAGCCCAATAACGGTCTCAAAACCGGAAAGCCTCAAGTAGGCCCAAACCTTGGTGGACCTCATGTTCACTTTACCCAAAGTCCTAAGTCCACTGCTGAGGACAATAAGCCAGAGTCTAATATAGCCAGAGAGAAGGTCAGATCCAGACTTTCTGGAAAACCCCCTTCTTTCGAAACATTGAACCAGCTATATAGCCACCAAAGAAAGATCCAGTATAATAATCTTTTAAACCTCAGGCCCCATACACTTGAGCTTGGAATTAAGGATGAACCATTATTCCAACCCAAGCCTATAAGTTGGAAGAGAACTATTAAGTTTCCCACTACAGAGGATCAAACCCAGATCCTAAGTGAGTTATTTAGCCATATTCATGTTGGTACTAAGAGCCCATTACCAGTAAGGAAAACAGAAAAAAAGTGTGCTAGGTTAAACAAGTTGTCAGAAAATTCTCTTAACCTTTTAAGGAAAGAAACAAAAGAAGACCTTAGTTTGAAACCCATAGTTCAAACCATAGAGGTCAACACTGAACATATTGACTCAGGAGAACCCCTTAAGTTCGACATGTTTCAATATAAGTTTATCCCTACATTTTACTATTGGAAAAATGAATGGGAAAAGATGTATGAACTTGTTCAAAATGAGAAATTAGTTTCTTTAGGAATTGAACCTGAAGAAGGATTAATTAGACCCAGTTTACCCGGAGGTAAACAAGTTGTTATAACTAGATCAATTGATCCTGAAAGCTTTCAGAAACTTTTTAAGTTTGGTTTTATTAGAGCTTTCTTTATTAATGAGAAGACTTTATAAATAGTTTCTAAATGTCCTGAACCAGTTCAGAAGTTTATAAGCTTTCTATACAATACAAGACATAACCGAAGCAATTACAACCAGAATGAGAAGTTTGGAGTTCGAGTTTACTCTGCTCCACCATTGTTCGATCAGATGTATTGGAGAACCCTAAACCAATACAATAGTCAGCTTGCAGTCATCTACCCAGATATACATATCTTGGAAGAAAGACAAGATTTGCTTAAGGATGAAGAAGAAACATATGTCAAAACTGATCCAGGTCCTCCAAATCACAATGAACGCCTAGTTCGAATGGAGCATATCAGTGACAGAGTCATAGACTTCACCAGCCACTTCACGTGGGAAGATTCTGAGAGGATTGTGACACGTGCCCTGCAGGATCACAACAGAACAGGATTGGCCATAGCATTTGAGGAGCAAAGTGAAATGTTTATTCCAATGATGCAAGCCATGACAACTGAAGAGGAACCAACAGTCAAGATTCCTTTGGAAAAGCTAAAGCCCCAAATCATGCTTTCTGACGAAGCCTTAATTATGATGCTTTGTCCTGAAGATAAAAAGGAGAAGATAAGCTCAGTCGGTGGATACAAATCAGTCTAGACATCCACTTGCAAAGATGTCCTAGCCCCACCTGGGCAAAGATGTTTGTAAAATAGAGTGTCGGCAGAGATAATGCCATAATGTGTTTTATTGCTTAGAATCAATAATTGTATAATTGGACCCTCCACTCACTACCCTTTGGGAAAAGTTGTGGTCACAATTATTAGGCGTGCTTTGTAAAAGCTAAAGATGTTTTCTTTTTCCTGCTGATGAGGCCCATAGAGCACTCAGGGAGAAACATGGTATTCTAAAGCTGAGTCTTAGAGTCTATATAAGGATAGTTGATCTTCAGAGTTAGAGAAAAAAAAAAATTTAGAAAAACTCTAAGGAACGAAGAACCGAAGATCAAGGTATTTTATTTTTCATTATGTGTGAGTAGTTTAAAAGGGCTCCTAGAGAGCCTCGAGTCTGTTAAAAGAATAGAGTCATGTCCATGTAATAAATAAATAAAAGGGAAATATTTTTCTGTAGTTTATCTTTCTTATTACTTAATGTTGATATATGGATGTTTACATTATGAGTTATGAATATTTTGTCCAGATTATTCCTTTCAAAAAGATTTATAATCGAAGATGCAAACTGATTTCCAGAGAAAATATTTAGACAAGATGCAATCTAGGATTTCATTGCTTGTGTCGTTGCCGTTTTAACCATTTAGCAAGTGTGCGTCGAGGCGTTTTAGGTGTTTGGCTTTATGCAGTTTTTATCCATGAAATAGCAGTTTCTGAATTATCTAGAAAAAATTAGTTTTCAACTATTGTTATCTTTTTAAGAATAAACTCTGAAATATTTCATTTTACTCCGTTTAAGGAAATATACTTTATTAAGTAATTTAAGAAAACTGTTTGAGAAATACATCTCTTAATTTTATTTGATATGGACGAGGACTAAAATTTTATTTTAAACAAGACAATTATCTAGATCTCATGGATGCCCTTATGTTTAAAGTATTTGCATTCACTACACATAGCTAAACTATGATAGATGTTAAAACTAACGTCCTACCAAGGACAAGTTGTGTGGGTTGTGTGGTTGTTTTCCCTCTTTTTCAGAAAAAAGTGCAAAGGAGTATCGGTCTGGGTCTCTAGTCTCCATTTTGGTATCAGAGCCAAAGAAGTAAAAAGAAACAAATAAAGACTTCCTTGATTCCTTGAATCTGATTAAATAGATCTTCCATCTTATTAGATCTATTATTGAAATCATCTCTTAATTCCTGAATCTGTTTCTGACTACTTTCTTGATTCATATCTATTTCAATTAATAGGCTCTAATTTGTTCTAATAATCTTGTCAAGATAACTAAAATTTTTCAGTTAAAGATGACTCATCAGGGTTCTGTTTTGGGTCAACTAAGGATATTTTCTCTGAAAAATTCCTAAGTTTAAACTCAACTGATCTTTCATAAAACGTTTCCATTTTATGAAACTCTTTTCTTGATAACTTCAAGAATAGCTTCTACCCTTCCTAGTAGCTGCGCCCTAGATTCAACTAGGTTTATTATCCTGTTATTAAGATGTAATATCTGATTTTCTATATTAATCTCAATACGTCTGGTCTTGTATGGATCATACTTTTTATTATCAATGAAGTATTCTATTTTTCCACACATTTTTCTAATTTCAGAACTCATCTCTTTGTTCTGATCATGGACTGATTCCTCAATTATTTTTCCTATCTTATCTATAGAAATGTTAATGAGACATTTAGATAGACTTTCGAGAATCTCTGTATTCACGAGTTGCCTTCTTTCTAAATCCTTAATTTTTTTCAAGGATTCTCTTAATAGACTTATGATTATTTTGCTCCTCAGAATTCATTAATTTAAATTGAATGCAATAGACTTCAATTTAGTAAAAATGAATTTTATCATCGTCTGAATCTAAATTTGATCTTTGTAAAGAATAAATATTTGAGTATAACTCAGCATATTTAGCCTTTAACGTTCTAAGATCTTCCTCTTTATTTATTGCTTGAAAGAGTTCATCTTTGAATTCTTTCATAGAAGTCACTGCTTCTTTTGGAGCTTCTGATCATGAAGCTTCTTCTATAGGAACTTGATTCAATTTTATTGAACCATTGGTAATATAACCATCCTAACGCTTCATCAATCTTTGCTTGAGAGCTGATTGATAATTCATGATTAAAGGGTCTGAATCTAAGCATATTCTTAGTTCTACATCCTATACCAAGTTTGTTCCAAAACTTCTTGGCTTCATTAGTTTCGAAAAGATGTGTTGGTCTTTCAACATTGAAACCACATACATAATGAGCAAATAATTTTGCTTCTCTTATGTTAGATTCAGAATAAGTAATTACTACTTCTTCAGTTTCTAACATTTTTATAATCTCTTTAAAATTAAAGATATTATCACTATTATCCACGAAGTGGTCTGAGCAGAGCGAGACTTAATGGTCTGTCATGCACCGTAACACTCTTCATTACTAATAGGTTTTTATTCAAAATAGTTTTAGCTACTTTCGTAATTAAATTAGTTTGAACTAAATTCTTGTAAATACTGCAAAAGTACTTGTAAGAAACAATTGAGACATCTTACTAAGAGATTAGGAGATTTAAAGATTTCAGGAAAATCAAGTAATCCAGAATTTGGAACAATTCGGAATTACAAGACAGACATTTCTTGGTTATATACACCAAAATGAATTAGTGGATTGATAAGATGAAAGGAAAGATTTCTATGAAGGAAGTCAAGAAACCAGCTTATCAGATTTATGATAAGATCACAATTCAGGAAGTAGATGATGTTAGCAATTATGCCATACCTCACCTACCTGAGAGTATTTTCTATGAGTCCAAGAAACTTAAAGAGAAGAAAATTCGTAGATTCTATAAGACCACTAGCAGAGATTATGCAGCTGATAGTGTAATTAGAATCCATGCTTTACAAAAAGATGTAACGCAAGATGAAGGATATTACAACATAGCAGCCATACAGATAATGGCAAAATGGTTAGGAAACACAGGACTAGATATTCCTTTTTCTCTTTCAGTAAGAGATTTAAGACAACTAGATCCTAAACAACATATCATAGGATTATGGTCAACCAATCTGTTTACAGGAAGTGTGTATACAGAGATTTTCTGTGATATTACAGCTTCAGCAGTAGATGAGAACCTAACAGATCTCATTGTCATTGATGCTAAAGCAAATATCAACCAGAAAGAGAGATTTAGAGCTCTATCTATCTCCCTTAAGATGTACTATAGTTGGGTAGAAACACCTTTCCCCTATAGAGCAAGAGATAAGAAGATTAATGCTAATAACAGACTTTGTGGAGAAACTGTTATTGTCAAGTCAAGCCATATTGATGGAACACTCATACCCCAGCCTATTCCAGTAGAGAAGCTAAGGTATAATCTTGAGTTTAACTTTGAGAAAGATGAATCTCAATTAGAAGTTAAACAATCAGTTGAACCTGAGTATATACTCAAAGGTAGAAACAATGTTTCTATAAGGTTAAAGGAACCCCAGTCAAACATCAAACCATTAAGAAAATGGAAAAATGATGCAGGACCAAATCAAAGTAATGATCATGATTCAGAATGAATTATAGGACATTAGTTGAAAAGGAGAGTCTCCCTTCTAATATCGATCTTAGACACTTTAAGTCTAGACTCGAGAAAGAATGGGATAATGCTGAAATAATAGATCAACAGATAAATTTGATCTTTGTAAAGAATAAATATTTGAGTATAACTCAGTATATTTAGCCTTTAACGTTCTAAGATCTTCCTCTTTATTTATTGCTTGAAAGAGTTCATATTTGAATTCTTTCATAGCCTCAGGTTACTTCTCATCCAATAGTAGGGGCCCCAAGGACAGTGAATGAGTTAATTATTCAGTCATCCAGATCATGGAATCCGGTTTTAGTTCGTCAATTTTTCAATCAGCGTGATTGTAAACGTCTTTATGCGTTCGGGGCTCCTTCATTTCTATTAGGGCCTTGACTTGCGTCGGGCTGGCCTGGATCCCGGTCCGATCCACGATGTGCCCCAGAAACTGCCCGGATGATACACCAAAAGAAAATAAATATAAAATTCAAAATATATATATATTAAATTTCAAAAAAAATACTGAATTCTAAATTAAATGATGTAGCATGCTTTTTTAGACATTGCACATGGATATATCAACTTTCTGATTTTGGCTAAAAAGTACAATGATTTAAATAAATTTCCAATATTTCAATGGTCACGATATTATACCACTGCTTCTTTTGGAGCTTTTGATCCTGAAGCTTCTTCAATAAGAACTTGATTCAATCTTATTGAACCATTGGTAAAGAGATTATAAAAATGTTAGAAATTGAGGAAGTAGTAATTACTTATTCTGAATCTAACATAAGAGAAACAAAATTAGTTGCTCATGATGTATGTGGTTTCAATGTTGAAAGACCTGCACATCTTTTCGAAACTAATGAAGCCAAGAAGTTTTGGAACAAGAAAGGGATGTATTAAATAAAATTTTAGTCCTTGTCCATATTAAATAAAATTAAGGGATGTATTTCTCAAACAGTTTTCTTAAATTACTTAATAAAGTATATTTCCTTAAACGGAGTAAAATGAAATATTTCAGAGTTTATTCTTAAAAAGATAACAATAGTTGAAAACTAATTTTTTCTAGATAATTCAAAAACTGCTATTTCATGGATAAAAACTGCATAAAGCCAAACGCCTAAAACGCCTCGACGCACACACTTGCTAAACGGCTAAAACGGCAACGACACAATCAATGAAATCCTAGATTGCATCTTGTCTAAATATTTTCTCTAGAAATCAGTTTGCATCTTCTATTATAAATCTTTTTGAAAGGAATAATCTGGACAAAATATTCATAACTCATAATGTAAACATCCATATATCAACATTAAGTAATAAGAAAGATAAACTACAGAAATATATTTTTCTTTTATTTATTTATTACATGGACATGACTCTATTCTTTTAAACAGACTTGAGGCTCTTTAGGAGCCATTTTAAACTACTCACACATAATGAAAAATAAAATACCTTGATCTTCGGTTCTTCGTTCCTTAGAGTTTTTCTAAATTTTTTTTTTCTCTAATTTTGAAGATCAACTATCCTTATATAGACTCTAAGACTCAGCTTTAGAATACCATGTTTCTCCCTGAGTGCTCTATAGGCATCATCAACAGGAAAAAGAAAACATCTTTAGCTTTTACAAAGCACGCCTAATAATTGTGACCACAACTTTTCCCAAAGGGTAGTGAGTGGAGGGTTCAATTATACAATTATTGATTCTAAGCAATAAAACACATTATGGCATTATCTCTGCCGACACTCTATTTTACAAACATCTTTACCCAGGTGGGGCTAGGACATCTTTGCAAGTGGATGTCTAGACTGATTTGTATCCACTGACTGAGTTTATCTTCTCCTCTTTATCTTCAGGACAAAGCATCATAATTAAGGCTTCGTCAGAAAGCGTGATTTGGGGCTTTAGCTTTTCCAAAGGAATCTTGACTATTGGTTCCTCTTCAGTTGTCATGGCTTGCATCATTGGAATAAACATTTCACTTTGCTCCTCAAATGCTATGGCCAATCCTGTTCTGTTGTGATCCTGCAGGGCACGTGTCACAATCCTCTCAGAATCTTCCCACGTGAAGTGGCTGGTGAAGTCTATGACTCTGTCACTGATATGCTCCATTCGAACTAGGCGTTCATTGTGATTTGGAGGACCTGGATCAGTTCTGACATATGTTTCTTCTTCATCCTTAAGCAAATCTTGTCTTTCTTCCAAGATATGTATATCTGGGTAGATGACTGCAGACTGACTATTGTATTGGTTTAGGGTTCTCCAATACATCTGATCGAACAATGGTGGAACAGAGTAAACTCGAACTCCAAACTTCTCATTCTTGTTGTAATTGCTTCGGTTATGTCTTGTATTGTACAGAAAGCTTACAAACTTCTGAACTGGTTCAGGACATTTAGAAACTATTTCTAAAGTCTTCTCATTAATAAAGAAAGCTCTAATAAAACCAAACTTAAAAAGTTTCTGAAAGCTTTCAGGATCAATTGATCTAGTTATAACAACTTGTTTACCTCCGGGTAAAATGGGTCTAATTAATCCTTCTTCAGGTTCAATTCCTAAAGAAACTAATTTCTCATTTTGAACAAGTTCATACATCTTTCCCATTCATTTTTTCAATAGTAAAATGTAGGGATAAACCTATATTGAAACATGTCGAACTTAAGGGGTTCTCCTGAGTCAATATGTTCAGTGTTGACCTCTATGGTTTGAACTATGGGTTTCAAACTAAGGTATTCTTTTGTCTCTTTCCTTAAAAGGTTAAGAGAATTTTCTGACAACTTGTTTAACCTAACACACTCTTTTTCTGTTTTCCTTACTGGTAATGGGCTCTTAGTACCAACATGAATATGGCTAAACAACTCACTTAGGATCTGGGTTTGATCCTCTGTAGTGGGAAACTTAATAGTTCTCTTCCAACTTATAGGCTTGGGTTGGAATGATGGTTCATCCTTAATTCCAAGCTCAAGTGTATGGGGCCTGAGGTTTAAAGCCATATTCATGCTGGTACTAAGAGCCCATTACCAGTAAGGAAAATAGAAAAAGAGTTTGTTAGGTTAAACAAGTTGTCAGAAAATTAGCTAATCATTGGAGGTACGAATGTGTCCCTCCCCGTCAACGGCGGAAGGTTCCGACTTGGTGGTGGCGACTGACTGATGCAGTGCAATCATGCAGGACCTTCTGAAAGGGACCACCGGCGCGCCACCAGCTAAGGGTTTCGTGATCATCAAAGGTAATCTCTATTTCAAAGGGCCCGAAGGGGTGTTGTCTCGTTGCGTCTCCGATGAGGAAGGCAGTAACATAATTGAAGCGACCCACAAAGCAATATGCGGTATTGAGAATGTCAGCCTTTACCGACGGATCCAGTGTCGAGGCTTCTATTGGCCAAAGATGGTTGCAGCCGCCAAGAGCGTGTAGAGGAGCTGTGCATTGTGTTGTCGTACCCCCTCAAAGCAGCAAATGTGTTTTTCAAATTGATCTGACTGACTGGCGGAAGCCTTACATCGATTTCTTGCAGGAGGGTAAACTACCCAACACCAAGGCGGACGAACTGACTGTCAGGAAGAAGGCGGTACATTTCTTCCTTTATAAGGGCGCACTTTACCGCAAGGGTTTTTGCAGCAAGCCATTGAAGTGCATCAACAATGAGCAGGCCATGGGTGTCATGACTGAGGCGCACCAGCGCAACCATCAGGGCGGCACGAAGCTGTACCAACATTTGATTTTCTGTGGTTACTACTAGCCGACGATGGAGAAGGACACTGCAGCGCATGTGCGACGTTGTGAAGCTTGCCAAAAGCATGGTAACCTTATCCACGCCCCAGCCGTTAGCCTACATTCTTTATCTACCCCCTGGCCTTTCCACACTTGGGCCTTGGACATTATTGGACCGATCGTGCCTAAATCGAGAGGTCACACATGGATTTTGGCAGCCACCGAGCTTTTCACCAAGTGGGTCGAAGCCATTCCCTTACGAAGGACTGTCGCCGCCGTCGTGGTCAAGTTCGTCAAGGAGCAGATCATTTGTAGGTTCGGGATTCCGCATTCGCTTCTGTCCGACAACGGGACGCCATTCGTAAACAAGGACGTTGGATCACTTTTGGAGCAGTATCAGGTGTTGCACCACACATCAACGCCATACTATCCTAAGGGTAATGGCCAAGCTGAGGCGACCAACAAGACGCTCATCGGGATCCTGAGCAAGACGTTGCATGACCATGGTAAATGATGGGATGACCAGTTACCGATGGCGTTGTGGGCTTACCTGACTTCCAAGCGACGTGCCACCGAGGAGATTCCATTTGCTCTAGTGTACGGGATTGACGTTGTTCTGCCTGAAGAGTTGGTTGTTCCATCTGCTCGGTTTGCGGCTTCCTGCGGCTTGCTATGCATCAACAAAGGTGATGTGTTGGAGGCCTTGGATGAAAGGAGGGATTCGGCCTTGGTGGCAGCGAAGAAGTATCGAGCTAGAATTGCAAGAGCTTACAATACTTCTGTCAGAGAGAGGGTTTTCACTAAGGGTGATTTGGTCTTGAAAACGGTTAGCGCAATAATGAGGGGTCAAAATCCTGGAAAGTTTGCACCCAAGTGGGAAGGGCCTTATGTTGTGACCAAGGCCTCACTGTGATCATTGGTTAGTGACATGTGGAGCATTGGTAGTACTTGGGGACCACTTCATTTTAGGGCAACATTTTGAGCAAGTGACCTATAAATAGAAGGCAATAGTGCTTGCCTAGGGATCCTAACTTTATTCCTTCTTTTCCTTTCTTGGAGGCCACTCTCCTTCAAGGACGGCTACCTACCTCCCTCTCCTTCCTTGAGCTTTTGGCCATGGAAGCTTGATGCCCACCTTCATCACATCACACCATTCTCTTCTCCTTGCCTCTCTCTTCTCTTTCTATTGGTCTTTAGCTATTTTGGGGATTTTTAGTTCTATCAATGCTCTCTACCCATTTACTAGCTAGAGATGGGGCTACATCCTTTGCTCTATCCACCTTCTCTTTCTTCTCTCTTCACCCATTTTGTTTGAGACTTGTTGCTATGGATCTTGACTCATCCGATTCGGCATGCTAGTGGAGCCATTTCTCCATTTTCTGTTTATTTGTTGCTACTTCTGCACTTTTTCTCACCCACAATTTCTTTTGAGACGTCACACTTTTCCTTCTACAACTTGGGATGCACAATGTCTACTGTTCAAAACTACTTCTAAGTCACACTTTTCCATTATATAAAAACATTTAAGTTCTATTTATTTTCAGACAGTCCCACTTTTTATCTTTTTTTCATCTGGGTTTTAAATCATTTCATATCATGTACACTCTTACCTATTCCAAATTAGGAATGACAAAGAAGAAAATTTCAATTTTTTTGGAAACATATTCGGATTTCCCCCTTTAACTGCTTACAGAATCTACCATCTCTATTAACAAAAAGAGAAGAAATTTTATTTTTCTTGACTTTTTGCATATAAGACATGTTATATTTGATGCTTGGCAAAAGTTATACTGCAGAACCAAGGTCAGAAGGCCGTTGTTGCTTATGCTATATATATTGTAACAGACAACATCAGACGTCCTATACTACACACCAGAAACTCTCTCACTCTCTAGCACCTCCATACTCTCTCTGCATCTGTATTTGAGTAGCTGTAGATGTATCTTTCACTCCCCAACCCTAGATTATGGAACAAGCGATAGTTCTTGAGTTTTGAAAAGCTCTTTCAGGTAGTACTATATTTGGGATTTTTGGTCTGTATACTAGGATTATACTAGTAATCCGAGTATCTCCTTGAGCCATGAATGCTGGCATTCTTTATGTATATACGTATGTATATGTCTTTTTATCAATTTTTATTTATTTATTTTGTTTTGATGTTAAAAAAGGTTAAGTTGTGCTTTTTGTACTCCCCTCTCTTCCTAACTGATGCAGTGGAGAGGTTAGATAAATCAAACTATTATTTGTATTTGGGTTGTGCTTTTCGCATTGTAATTCATTTCTTGGGTAATGACTCGGGTTTTCTTTCCATAGTTTTGTGGCTTAGCCATAATTTATTTTCAATTTCAGACAACTTCTGTTGTTTATTTTATGTTTTATTTTAATGACATAGATATAGAGACAGACTGAGAGGGGTAAATGACTCCTGATGTTTTGTCTTTGGTATGTCTTGTTTTTCAAGGTAAATGACTACTGATTACATAGATTGCTATTTTGTGTTCTTTTATTTTGGGTTTGGTGTATTAGAATTTTTATCTTCGACTTTTTTAAAAGAAAATTGTTTTAAGGTAAACCACTTCCTTTGTTGCTGCTGAAATGATTAAATCTATTTCACGATTCTTCTTCTTCTTCTTCTTTTGAACTTTTTTTTACAAAAATTGCATGTTACTTCATTTTGTGTGGATCTTGTTGTTGAAATGAGTAAATAGTTATTTCATATTTTTCTTCTTGTTTATTTACTTTCTCTTTTCCAAGAAAAATTGCATGCCACTGTTCTATAGTTGTTTATTTTTGTAGTTCTATCCCCTGCATTATTTTTCTGTGTAATGTTAAATTTGTTGCCTTTTGATACATAGTGGGATAAAATGGAGATATTCCTTCCATAGTCAAAACCCTAAGTTGTTTATACTGTGAATTGTTCTTTTGGTAACTCTTGACATCTTCTTACTTGATATGTCTGATTGTTGAAATAATCTTAACAATATGAATGTCCATTTACTCCAGTCATCAAAGCATTAAACACAACTATGTAGCTTGGGTATGCCAAAGACATTATTCAAACAATTACTCTGTATCTTCAAGCAGTCTTCGTTTAAAAAAGTTGCATGGATTTGCTTTCTCCAAGGTTGTCTCGGCAATGACAAGGGGTCTTGCAAGATGTCTTTTATAATTATATGATCCTCTGAAATTTTGAGGCTGATGCAGGAAAAGTATTATCCTCAAATTTCCTTCTCTCTTTCTTACTAGTTCGTTTTTAGATTTTATGAAGATTTTTTCAAATTATGTAATGTTAGCTTAATGACCATTAGTGGTGCAGTAAAGGAATTGTCCTTTCTTTGAATGTTACCGAAGGTAGCCAACATATAGTGCTAAGTGCCTAATAGTATTTTATCCTTTCAATTTCCTATCTTTTTTTTGTTGTTTTGGTTTGCTATCGATTAAATTTGCCTCTGTTGTTGTTGTCATCTGGTAGAAGATAATGGATAAGGACGATTCCCTATACCAAAATAAGGAGAGAGATTTTACGGGTTTGAGTGAAGAAGAAACTGACGTGTTTAAACCGGTAAAGTATTGTTCGAGTGTATTTGAATTTGATATGCTACAGTTTATAAGGGTTATCAAAATTTATAATTCTTTTTTTTCTTTTTATATTTCGGGTATCTCGACACTGAAATATGCATTCACTGGAGCTGAGCAAATGGAAGAGAAGGCATTTGAAGGAGACCTTTGGAGGAGCTTTTTTGATGTGTGCCCTGATTGGAAGGAGAAGGCGAGATTATTCTTATAGAAGAAGGAAGAGCTGGATGAAGCAATTGCATTCGTCAAGCATAGTTGGGAGGACTTGAGGTGTCCGCACATATTGGGTGCAATATTTCTACATGAAGAGGAGACAGAAGTGGTGGTTATTCATGATTATTTTGACGTATTTCACCGAGTGGGTAAGAGGAGATTCCAAAGAGGCCAAGGAGGCCCAGATTTGTTTCGCAGACAACAAGTTAACTGAAATCTGGTGTCGATCCATCATGTAAAATCATGTTGTTTCGATTACATATATATGTGTATATATATATTTGTTCCAATTCTTGATTACTAACATAAATTTTATTTTATGTTCTCAATGTTACAGAAACATGGTAAAAAGTACCTTCATGACAACGACATCATACACGGGGCTCTGGATGACGATCTCTCCTATGTACTTCGTCGGGGAGACATATGTCTGATTCGGCCTAGAAATACTGGAGTAAAGTGCAATCAAAACAATTTGCAAAGCCTAAAGACAAAAAGACCTTGACGATTTCAAGAAATTTGTAGAACGCCACATAAAAAGTTCAAGAATCAGAACCTGTACCTTTTGAATGGATCAACTTCCTTAAAATCTTTGAGATCGACACAGTCTAGAGTAAGTTACCTTTCATTCCCAGTATTCTTAATTAATGCTGCTTTCCTTAATTCGTATTATATTCGATGCTATAGGTTTGCCCAATTGAGGAAATGTCCAGTACTGTTGACTCATTTAGAGAAGCATTTTTATCTGGAGGACATACTCAATCATATCAAGTGGTTTCATGATGGGTTAGGTTCTAAATATGATGAAGCCATAAGTAAGGTTAGCAATCGATGGGGTCCTAATTGGGACAGTGTGCTTTACAAAGAACTCAATGGCATATAAGTTTTTTCATGCTCAGACTCGCACATATTCAACCACTTCTGTACGGGACCTGATACGTTTTGTAAGAACCACCATGTTAGATGACTATCAGTATGATGTAAGACTTTCTACCTTTGTATCGATTTCAATTACGATGTTTTTAAATTTGTTTTCATTTATATATTGGAATTTTTTTTCCCCAGGTATTCGGTTTAACATCCGAAACAGGAGGAATCCAGTCTCTCTATCCTGGACTTTTATCTTTCTTGCACAACTTTTTTGTGGAGAACTTGCCAGACCAAGGTCTCACAAGAGCAGAAGAGATAAACAGAAGTTTCTGATATGCTTAGTTCATATCTTTGAATGGATTGGTATATATGTATATGCTATTCACCTCTTGGAACAGTTCTAAAATGAAATTGAAGCTACTTGGTAGTTTTTGTGTCAAAATTGTTTGTTTCATTTTATTATTTTTTATGTTCTCTTGAACTGATTGGTATCTTGTCCTCAATTTTGTTGGATTGTTAATTGGATATATGCAATTTGCTTTATTTTGCTAAGAAGTTTATTACACTTTTTGTTGTGTAATAGTTTCAAAAGCTTCCATCTATATCTATACCATCATATCAACATCATACTATTATTACAAATACTTCATTTCACCATTAAGTACTACTTGCATTGAGACTGGTAGTTATTCACAAATTATTGTAGAATTAGATGATTTGTAACTTTTGTTAGAGAAATAAATTATTTTTTTATTGTTCATATAGGAAATTAGAGGATTTGAAACTTAGAACCCGATAATTAGAGGATTTGTAACTTGGAACTCGAGAATCAGAGGATTTGAAACTTTTGTAAAATATATATTTATATTATTATTTAAAGTGTAAAGTGTCTCAATATTTCAAGGTTCACCCCCTATTTTTTATATTTTAAATTATAAATAAAATAAAATTTAAAGTAATAAGACTCCTAAACTTGTAAGTATTGTCTCTTATTATCTCTATTACTTCTTCTTTTTTAATTTGTTTGATTAAATATCTATCTATACTGCTATAATCTCTTTTATTTTTGTGTTATATTTTAACTCTACAACTGGATATGTATTACTCTAGATCGTTATTTTCTAAATAGTGTAGGACATAATTTAAATAAAATTATAATTTGCGAGGGAATTAAAAATACAAGGAAATTCACCTCTTTTATTTTTGTGTTATATTTTAACTCTACAACTGGATATTATTCAATGATGGAGTTTAATTATATTTTTGAAATTTGATGATCATATTCCTTTAATTATATAATTTAAATTAATAAAATTAAAATTATTTTTTATTACATTCTTTATATTATAATATTTAGGATTTTTTAGAGAGATATATTACTATAATTTCCTACATCTTTTATATCGGATTTTCAAACTATATTATGACTATCATTTCAATCTAAGTAATAATGATATTTGACTGCTTTTTGTTTATTTATATTGATTTCTGTAACTAAATCAGCTTGAGTTTGAGGTTTTTTATTCATTCATTTATTTATGGTTTGTAAGAAATTAATATAAACTTTATTCATTTATTTTACGTTGTATATACATATGTATTGATTCAACTTTGAATCTATATTTGTTAATTCTTTTCGATTAATTATATTCTCTTCCTTGGTATATTGGTTTGAGTTTGAGGAATTGAATCAATAAAATAATTTCTATTATTTGTATTTTTTTCTATTATATTCCCTAATGATTTTCAATATAGTTACTTTATTATTATTATTATTGATTTCCTAACATAATTGATATTTGTACTAGGAATTGATTGAATCAAGAACATAATTTATATTTTTTTCTCCTCTTTTATTATATTTCCTTTTGATTTTCAATATAGTTAGCTTTTTAAAAAAATATATATTTATGGTGTTGAGTTTGGGAGATTGAATTCCTAACATAATTGATATTTGTACTAGGAATTGAGAATTTATTTTCTCTTATTTTCAATTTGGTTACACATGGACATATATATTTACCGTTTTTAGCCCTCTATATATTTATATTAATTTTTAATTTGTCTATTTCACTATTCATGATTATATATTAGTTTGAGATTCATGATTTTTTCTTTTATCTTTTCTGGGTTTTTTGTATTAGTTTGTTTTATTTATATATTTTATCTTTATAAATAACTGTATTAGGTGGGGGAGGAATTGCATTTGAAACATAATTTATATTCTTGCCGTACTTTTAGTCATATTTTTGTTTTTGTTTTTTTTTATATTTTATTTTACAATTCCTTTTGATTCAGATGTCTTTCTTTGTTTGTTACATATTCTTCTTTTCGGTGATTTTTGTTTTTATTCTATTTTATTTATCTTTCTCCTGAATTTAGTTTATCATTTTTTATTATATTTTGTGAGCTTTAATGATTCTGTTATCTTTTTTTTTTGTCCTAATATACTATTCATTTATATTTAATTTTTTTATTGATTTCAAAATATTAGTTAAGCTTTAATTTTAATTTTTATATTATGTAACTAATTAATGTATTTTGAGGATTGAATTCACAACAACTTATTTTCTTTTTTCTGTTAGGATAAATCTATAATACCCATATTATTGATTTCAATCTTGTTCATTCGCATTACATTTTTTACAATAATAAATCTATGTATATATATAATTGGTTTATTTATTTTTTATAATATTTTCTAATATTAATTTTGTGGTATTTATTTATTTATTTAGTGTATAATTATATTGTTCTTGTGCATTCTTATTGAATTAACTCCTAATTTAGTGTTAAAAATAATATTTATTAAAATTCAAATAATAGAATTATTTCTATTTATGAACACCAAAAAAAATTTATAGAATTTTTATCACGTGCATTTTACTAGTATATATATATATATATAAATTCAAAATATAAATACTGAATAATTTAGCTTTTTAGTCAATTTATAAATTTTAGAGAATTAGAGGATTTATAGCTATTTGTAATCTTTGTTAGAGAAGTAAACTATTTTTTATTGTTAATATAGGAATCTTGCATCTTTTTTACTTGCAGAATTTGAACCTTAGAATCAAAGAATTAGATTTCAGTTAGGGTCTGTTTGAGTGCACGGATTTGAAATTGATTTGAAATTGGAATGTTATGGTATCTCAATACCACAAATACAATTCTAAATACATTGTTTGGATGTGTCTTGAAATTCAAGTGTAATTGAAATTCAATCTCAAAGTCAACCCAATTTAAATATAAAAGGTCATAACTTTAAAATTAAATAAGACAATATAGATAAATATATATATAGATAGATATTAGTATAAAAATGTAGATATTCATAGATATACATGTACATGTATGTGTGTAGATATACATATATGTATGTGAATGTGTATATATGAGTGAATTTATATGTGTGTGGCTATATATTTGTATATATATACGTTTATGAGTTCATATATATATGCATACGTGTATATAAATGTGTATATATATATTTATATATAAGCGTGTTTATATATATATATAGGTGTGTGTGTATATATATAGGTGTATGTATGTATATATATATATATTTTTATGTATATATATGTATGTTGGTGGTTGTGAAAAATTTGTTGTTAGAGAGAGAATATTTAGTGGGTCAAGGTTTGGAGAAGATGTGGAATTGACAATCACAACTTCTTGGAATTCCAAGTTGTGCAATTGGTGTCATTGGAATTGAAATATTGTAAAGTATTTTGTTACATCCAAATAGGGCTATAAATGAACCAAGCACTCAACAAGCTACTCGGGCTCGGCTCGATAATAGCTCGGCTCGCGTTTATTTATTTAGTAAGCGAACCAAGCTCAAACAGGTTTTTCAGCCTCGATTCGTAAAGGAGTCAAGCTCAAACATGTATGGCCTCGGCTCCATAATGTTTGCGAACAAAGCTCGTGAACATGTTCACGAACAAAGCTTGTGAACATGTTCACGAACGTGTTTGCGAACATGTTCGCGAACAAAGCTCGATTATATATATTTATATATATTGTATTTTATGTATATAATAAAACTTTTAAAATAATTTTACTAATTAGATTTTTAAATTTCCGGCCACCATTCCCGTGAACTAATTTGCAGCATCTTGTGGACATTCAATAGGAACTATGAGTAGGGGTGCACAAAAGAACCGCGAAATTGGAACTGAACCGGGAACCGTACCGGAACTGGTGGTTCGGTTCTGTTCTTAGGGCTTCCGGTTCGATTCCGGTTCCCATTTTTGGAGAACCAAAATTTTTGGTTCGATTCATGTTCTTGGCTCTCAAGAACCGAACCGAAATCGGAACCGAACTGGGAACCGAACCGGAAATATAAATAATATATATATATAAACATAGTATTACTTATCTTTTTTTTGTTTCTATTATATATGATTGTGTATGGTGAAAATTGGTATGAATATGACATAAAGTTGTTGGTCATGATAATCCATGTGAATATGATCAAAGTTGTTGCCTTGTTGGACATCACAATCCATTCACATTATTTATTGTTAGTCAATTTTTTACTTGCACATTCCAACATAACATTTGAGTGGTTAGGTATAAATTATGTGTCCATTAGACCGCATATAGATATATATATATATATATATATCATATATGTATATACACTATATAAGAGACTCTTATAAAATTTTAGGGTTAATAAAATAAAAGAGTTGATCTCCGCCTCTCACAGTCTCACTCTCAGCCTCTCATCTCATCATGAACCCTAACCTCCTCACTCAGCCTCTCATTGTTAATCCGATCTCACATCACATGAATCCTAGATCTGAACTCTAATCAACTTCCTCTCTCTCTTACGGAACTCTAATCAATTTCGTATTTGACGGTATATCTCTCTCTCTAGTCTTTATATCTAATATCTTTGTTTGTGTTTGAAATCAACTATGGCCTCGTTAGAGGCGTCATCATCTAAATATGTGAAGGTATAAAACACTAGGAACCGGAACCGAACCGAAATTCCGGTTCTGGTTCGGTTCGGTACTGGTTCCAATTTTGAAAGAACCAAAAAATTTGGTTCAGTTTCGGTTTCTGCAGGAACCGGTACCGAACAGTACCGTGTGTAGCCCTAACTATGAGTAGTATACTTAATACATACTTCTCTTAGTTATAATGTTTTGAAATCATGCCTCATTGGCATACTGCAATGGGTGGTAAAGTTGAATAGGATTTGCGTGGAATCCTCCATCAAAGGAAGATTTTAGGTAGCATTGCTGAAAGTTTACAACTATAATCCCATAGTATTATTCAAGAAAATGTATATAATTTTTTTGAAAAGTCTCCATTCCTTTGCAGGCACTCCTAATCATCATAATGCTACTAGTTCACAGGTAATTTGGCAATATAATGTTGACCCTGACAACATGACCTATGAGGTTTGCCATGTATAATTTGGCAAGACGAACCTGCCACTTTTCTTTGTGAACTAGGAACATATAGTGTTGTAAAGTGCTATCTTTGGAGGCAAGGAAGATTTATAATTGATTAGTGCAAAATGTAAGAGATTGATATTGCATCTGACACAAAAGGAAGAGAAATTAACCAAGAGCAAGATATGGTGGCAATTATTGTTAGAGCTTTTGGTAGATGATGTGTGGAAAGCTAATATTTTGTCCCACATCGGTAGATTTGGAAAGATGGGTGTAGGATGATGCCTATAAATAAACACAAACTTGTGTAGGGTTGTCCAACAACGTCTAGTGAGAAAGCAATGGGTGTCATGGGTATTTATATAAATAAGGAAGAATATTTTTTATATTGTGATATCTTGGGTCAAAAAGCCCATTTTAAATTTAGCAAGGGTTTTGATATGTGTTTGGGCCAACAGCTCCATTTAAAAATTAGTTTAAAGTTTAAATCTATTGCCGAGCCACTTGAAACAAGCGGCTTGTCGAACCGCTCGAGCTATGAGCGAGCCGAGCTTGAGTTTGGCTGCTTATATTTTTATCGAGCTCAAGCTGAGCTCGAGCTTACATCTGGAGGAGCTGAGCCGAGCCTGGACACTTCAAAGCTCGGCTTGACTTGGCTCATTTACAACCCTACATTCAAACAATGAATTTGGAATTGGAGCCCCTAATTCCAATTCCAAGACTTCAATTCCATGATCCTAAACCGACCTTTATAGTTTTGGTATAGTTGGATAAATTAGTGTTTTAGTTATTACTCCCTCCGTCCGGAATTACTTGTCCAATTTGGACTTTTTAGCATTTTATGGATTGAGGTTGACTAGTGTATAATTTCCAATTTTGACCTTAATAATATAGTATTATGGTGGGGTCCGGTATTTGTTTGAAGTTAGTGGAATAAGGGTAGTTGGGGAAAGTGGGTGGTTAAATTGCATTGGAATTCGAAATTAGACAAGTAATTTGGGACAAATAAAGGTGCAAAAGTGGACAAGTAATTCCGGACAGAGGTAGTATAAAATTAGATTATTTGTAATATTTGTTAGAAAAATATATTTCTTTATTGTTAATATAGGAAATTTTACCAGTGTTTTACTTTTAAAAAAAGAAAAATAAATAAATTGAAACTTAGAACCCTAGAAATAGAGGTAAATATTGAAAAATTGGCGTTGATATCGAATTTGTAGAGAATGCAAAGATTTGCAATGATTTCTAATCTTTGTTAGAGATGCAAATTATTTTTCTTGTTTATATAGGAATCTTACATCATTTACTTTGTTAATATAATAGTGCTCTAACCAAAGACTTAATGACCAAGTGGTATTTGCATTTACTTCCAAATGGGAGGTCAAGGGTTCAAGCCTTAATGGAGGAATACATTTTACTCTTATAGTATAGATAAGATTATTGAAATTGAGATAGTTGGGGTCCTCGGAATCGTAAGATTCTATCTAATTATTTTATTTAATTTTTTAAAAATAATATATTTATAATACAACAAAAACACACTTAAAACATAAAATATAAACAAAAATATTAAAAAATTTGAATTATTTTCTCGTAAATTTAGGCCACAAATTGGGATATTGAATTAAATTATTATGAATTTTTAACCATTAAATCATTATTTCTGCCCAAAAATTCCTAAAACACAATGACACATGCGAGTAAATTCGTGATAAAATTATAAAATCGTTGTAGAATAATATGATTTTGCGAGTTAGAATCACCATTTTGACCACAAGTTATTCATACTCAAACTGTATACTCCTGAAGGGGTAGTTGATCATGATTCATGACACATCCATCGTTCATTCTAGCCCATAATTGAACACCTCTATTACACCATGGTTTAAGAGCATACTTTCAATACCAATAGTTAATTTTACTGTTCAATTCAAATAATTAATTGGTTTTTTTAGAGATTAACACAACTGGTTTTGTGTGTGTGTTGTTTTTTAAAAAAATGTAAATAATTATTTAAAAAAATTCAAAGCTGCATTAATTAGTGTTGGTAATTCACAGTTCATACTCTTTCAAAACAAAAGTCAATGCAACAAATTATTTTGTAAATAATTATTTAAAAAAATTCAAAGCTGCATTAATTAGTGTTGGTAATTCACAGTTCATACTCTTTCAAAACAAAAGTCAATGCAACAAATTATTTTCTAATCTAATCCTTCATCTTTCAAAAGTAAGAGAACAAGACAATTAAGCATTATGAAGTGCATAGGAGTGTTATTGGCCTGTAATTATCTACAAAGCACTTTATTCTCTGAAATTGTACTTGCCAAGTTATAGGCATTCACTAATGAACAAAGCTTTTATGCAACCTGAACAGGTTGGCATGCTAGAAAAGATTTTGGACTTAATGACTAAAGAAATATTAGGTCTCATGTTTAATTTTTATTGGATATAAATAATTCGTTTGGATCACGACTGCAAATATAATTCGAACTTTACCCGATTCCTGTTGAGGGATCGCTTTACACGAGTCATATGGATTAGTGGGGCTTTTTGCCCCCAGACACTCCGATTATTGAAAAAAACAAACAAACATGCATGCTCTAAAATTCTATTAGCTAAACTATAGACATGTAGTTATCAATATAAAATTATAATAGCCAAAATATACACCGCACACACACACACATACATATATATATATATATATTACATCTCTAGCACCATTGCCCTTTTATCTTCCTTAGAATTGAACACACCTACTGGGAATTATTGATGGTAGTGCCAATGAGTAACTGATTCTCACCAGAGCTTATTTATATCAAAAGATTTCATTTCTAAAATTGTGTTGTATATACCCTTTTTGTAATCATTCAAAATTTCCAATATAAATATGGTATTAATAGTATGGCTACTCTAGATTGCTAAGTTGAATCAAATCTTTCCTGAACCTCCCTTTGTTTTTCTTTGTATTGCATTGGAATTGTGTCATGGCAAATTGAATTTGTTGTAGGGGTTCTTTCTTTAGGTTTCAATAATTGAACAAAGGAGAGGTAATAATCACTTCATTAAAGAAAAGGCTCACAAATGATTGAAGTGGAGAGGGAGAGAATGAGAACTAAATGGGAGTAAAGGTAGGAATCATTAGTCTTTAAGGCACCAAGACAAGGCTATTTATAGGCTTCCGAGGTAGGTTTTTACCCATCATGCAAACACGAGCCTCGTTCTTTCGACTAGTTAACAGTTTTAACTGGTCCAAAATGATCGTCGCTACATGGGATGGTGAACCTGTCACTGTCGCATGAATAGTTGAATGTCTGCTTTAGGCGGCGTTAGGTGGCCTCGATCAGAGATCTGGACCAACAATAAATGTTTGTCTTGTCTGTATTAAATACCTTGGTCAATCTATATCTTCCCATTTAGGCCTCGAAGAGGCTAGATTCTCAACTCGATCCTCCAATCCAATCGCTCGTGAGACATCCCTCAAGGAGCTGTGGCGTCGATGAACTCTTCTTACTTAAGTTCTTTGAGTTGTAATTGTTCATTTTAGATAACACTAATAGTGCAATTTTGTTTAATTAAATGACACATGTACAGGGGACTCCTACAATTGTATCATGTCAATTGTCAAGTGAAAATCAGCTCTTGAATCTAATGAATTCACTAATTTTCTTTGTTTCTAATCTTATTACTCAAGCTTGATCGAGCTGATCTTGAACATGACTGAAATTTCAGCTATGCTTTAGCTGTTATTTTTTTTTTTGTGTGTGAAAATTTTATATCCAGCCTTTCGACACTGTTATGATTGTAGGCCAAAGTGTTGATTTTAATTCGTAATTAACTCGTAAAAAAATAGTGCAATAAATGAAAAGGAATATCTAGTTATGATTGAGAGCACCTCTTAAACCTTAAATAAAATAAAAAAAAGAAAAAAAAAAGGTTCAAATAGAACCATTCCTTGCTTCAAATCATAGTGTAATTTATGCAAAGAATGAGCATTGTACAAAGTTATTAAAAAAAAAAAACAATGTTCTTCCATTTTATTTTTCAAAATATTATGATTATTTTGCTTTTACCCAATAAAGAAATGAGAAGCTACTATTGCTTGGTATAGTTTTTCAATACAAAGTATATTGTAGGACACTTACATATAATATTACTTTTTTCCTTTTGTAATCCTTCTCCTCCACTAACTTTAGTGTTAGTTTAGATAATTTAACCCACCCAATAAATTTATATGAGACAATCATTTCTTAACAATTGTCAAAAGCTATGGAAGTTGGTTGAGATTAGGGTATAAAGAACAAAAAAGGTAGAGGACACACTGGGCCACAAAGTTGAGATTCCTCAATCATACTAGCTTTTGTCAATGTTTAAGGAGCAAAATTCAAATTATTATGCAGTATTAATTACTTATAAATCTGTGCTTGAATTGAGGAGTGAAAGGAAAGAAAAGAAAGGGGAGAGAAATGTTTATACTATTTTGCTTACAAAATGTTATTGAAAGGAAAAGAAAAAGGATAGTGGGGCTTGCTAAGGGTTCGTTTGGATACCCTTTTTTTTATTTTTGTTTTTTTACTGTTCACAAGACTAAAAAAAAAAACACGTTTGGCAAACGCGTTTACTGTTCACTGTTTTTTTCCCAAGAAAACTGTTTTCTGTGAATAGTGTGTAAAAGTGATGAAAACACCAAATACAACTTTTAGTTGTTTTTTTGAGTTTTTTCACTGTTTAGGTGGTAAAAACAATGAAAACACCAAATTCATAAAATACAATTTTCACCAAATAAAAGTGGTGAAAACATCTTCATCCAAACGCTTTTTTGTTTTTTCCTGAAAAAATAAAGACAAATACAAAAACAATTTTTATATTTGAAGACAGAAAACAAATACAAAAAACAGGCTTTCCAAACGCACCCTAAAGGATAATCCATTTCACTTTCTTCTTTTTTTTTTTGGATATTGTATTCTATAAGAGATTTATTGTTAAATATTTAGATTGACTTTTCAAAAGTTGTTTTTAATTTTCTGGAGACAAAAGTTATTTAAAACAATGTTTGACAAAAAAATTAGAATAGTTTCTGGTTATTGAAAGAATGTTTTGAATAATCGAATGAATCACTATGCCTAACGATATAACCTCTTTTATAATATGAAAAGTGAGGGGTTTGAGTCTCATTGGAGACAAAATGTGTGTGCGTGAAAAAAACAATCAAAAGAAAGAAAGAAAAATGTTTTGAATAAGTTAGGGTGTATTAGTTTCTCAAAATGACTTTTGACTTTTACTTCTCTTTAAAAGCAGAAGATGTGACAAACGGAGCCTTAGGCCTTGTTTGACAGAGCTTTTGTTTTTGACTTTACATAGAAGAAAAAGATAAGCAAAAGTCATTTTGAGAAGTTGGTATCCCCTAAATTCTTCTAAACAATCTTCCAAAATTCAGAAGCACGCCCTTCCAAAAATTTTGTTAAACATTATTCAAAATAACTTTTACCTTTTGAAAATCAAAAATAACTTCTGAAAAATCAATTCAAACAAAACAATTCATTTTAATCCTTTTAGTTAGTGCTTGTTTGGCTAATGGAGTGGAGCCAAAATTTTGGGTTTGGTTTGAAAATTTTGCTCCACTCCATGTTTGGCAAACATGGTGCAACACAAATGGTGTGTGAATAGTGTCACTCTATTGGACCCAAATCCATCAAATTTCACACCATTTCAAATGATGGTTTGGTTGGAGTTGGGTCCAAATGATTTGACACTATTCACATATAATATTATATATATATATAAATTCGAAATTAAATTTTATGAAAAAATAAATATTTCGAAAAAATTAAATATTTATGAAAAATTAAATATTTCGAAAAAATTAAATAATTCAAAAAATTAAATATTTATATATTTTATTTTTTAAAACATATATATTTAAAAAATGTTATTTTAAATAAATAAAATGTCAAACTATTCCAAATTACCAAATATTTTAATATTATAATATCAATATATTAAAATATTTTAATATTATAATATCAATATATTAATATTAATATATTATAATATTAATATATTAAAACATATTAATATTAATATATTAAAATATATTAATATTTATTAATAAATAAAATGTGAAACCCATATATTAATATATTTTAATATATATTAATAAATAAAATGTGAAACTCATATATTAATATATTTTAATATTTATTAATATATTAATATTCAGAATTTCAACTCATATCAACTCTACTAAACATGGTTTGGTTTTTCAGCATCACTTTTTCTCACACCAAAACCATCTGCACCAAACATGGTTTGGAACCAAAATAAAACCACACCAACTCCAACCAACCCAACTCTAACCAACCCAAAACCAAAAACCAACACCACACCGTCTACCAAACAAGCACTCATGAGTGTAATTATCCAATCAATAGTATGATTCATTCTATAAGAACCAGTCTCTTTACATAGATGTTTTTTATTTTTTACATTTTTCGAAATTACGGTTTTCAAAATTCATTAACATAATCTCCACAAATTGTCTCTCAAATTGCCTAAAGAGAATAAAAAAAATTGAAATTGTTATTCGGAGATGCCGAGGTAAATGAAAAAGATATCTTTTTCCCGTTGACCCAATTTTTTTTAAAATGGTAGGTTGCGTTTGGTAACGGTGCGGTGCGGTGTTAGTTTTTGGTTTTGGGTTGGGTTGGGTTGGATTTGGTTTGGTGTGGTTTTATTTTGATTCCAAATCATGTTTGGTGCAGATGGTTTTGGTGTAAGAAAAAGTGATACTAAAAAACCAAATCATGTTTGGTAGAGTTTGTATGGGTTGAAATTCTGAAATCAAACCATGTTTGGTAACTTGGAATGGTTTCACATTTTATTTATAAATATTAAAATTTATAATATTAAAATATATTTAATATTAATATATTAAATATATTAAGAATATATTAATATTAATATATTAATTTTTAGGAAAGATAATAAAACTATAATATTAAAATATATTAAATTTTCAAAAATATATTTTAATATTAATATATTAAAATATTAATAATATAATAATATTAATATATTAATTTTTAGGAAAGATAATAAAATTATAATATTAAAATAACTTCCAAAAATATATTTTAATATTAATATAAATATTAATATATTAATATAATAAAAATTTTAATATTAAAATATATTTTAATATATTAATATTAATATATTAATTTTTAGGAAAGATAATAAAACTATAATATTAAAATATATTAAATTTCCAAAAATATATTTTAATATATTAATATTAATATATTAATTTTTAGGAAAGATAATAAAACTATAATATTAAAATATATTAAATTTTCAAAAATATATATTAATATTAATATATTAAAATATATTAATATTAATATTAATATTTTAATTTTTAGGAAAGATAATAAAACTATAATATTAAAATAACTTCCAAAAATATATTTTAATATTAATATAATATATTAATATGGTGCAACTATTTAGTTTTGGTTTGGGGTGAGATGGTGCAACCATTTGGTTTTGGTTTGGATTGTTACAGTACCGCACCACCAAAAACCATCTCATTAGATGGTTCCAAAATCATGGGTTGGTACCATCATTTGATATCATTGGTTTGGTACTGTTGTACCAACACCAATCCTACCAAACATGGATTGGTACCACTATTTCGTACCAAAATCAAAAAACTAGTACCAAAACCAGTTACAAAACAGGGCATAAGGAATTGAAATATAAAGAAAGATTTGCAGCATTAATTGGGGGACTTCTAGTTAGGAGAAGTGTCAAATGGGGCTTGATTGGACCTTATACAGTGGATCTAAATTGATAATTAGTGCACTAATTAATATGTTAGGTTCATTCTCCAATTTGATCGCAACTTGTCGGCACATGTTAGTTATACCATAGACAGCTTGTGGAGGCTGTGGAGCACAATTTTCAATAATTGTTTATTTCACATTTAGGTAAAAGAGCATAAAACCCTTCACTGTTTTCTAATGGTTATAAAATACCCCTTTTATTTATTTTTTTGTCTTATTTTATTACTCTCATTTTTTTAAAATAAGTAAACTATTCCATTTACACCACTATATGCTCAATTTACCACCAATGTTTCATTTTATCATTATCATTTGTATTAAAATTTAAACAAAATATATAAAATTCAAAAATATATATATTAAATTTTGATTTTTTTTATAAAATTCGAAAATAATATATAAATTTTGAAAAAACATATAAAATTCGAAAAATATATATATTAAATTTTGAAAAAAATTATAAAATTCAAAAATAAATATAAAATTCGAAACAAGTATATAAAATTTGTAAAATATATATATTAAATTTCAAAAAATATATATATTAAATAGCGAATTTTTTTATAAAATTCAAAAATAAATATAAAATTAAAAAAAAACATATAAAATTTGAAATAAAAATGATGTACCTAAAAATATAAGAAATTGTATTACTGCATGTTGTACCTAAAAATGATGTAGGTTGATATGTTGATTCTATTTTGAAAAGACGAAAAATGTGAACAAACCCATAAAAATCATGTTTTAATATTAATTTTCTCTCTTATTTAGTGGCTCATGATTTACAGTTTCCCCAATAGTACTGAGTGAATATGCATATCCAGTAAAACAATCCATTATGTCCTATTGGGATCACAAAGCACCCCCAATGACATATAAAATTCAAAAATATATATTAAATTTCAAAAAATATATAAAATTCTAAAATAAATTCGAAAAAAAATATAAATTCAAAAACTTTGTTCGCCAAATTTTATATATTTTTTTCCAAAATTTATATATATTTTTCGAATTATATATATATTTACAAATTTTATATGCTTTTTTCAAATTTTATATTTATTTTTGAAATTTATAATTTTTTCGAAATTTAATATATTTTTTTTTGAATTTTATATAGTTTTAGAATTTTATATATTTTTGACGAATTTTATATATTTGTTTCAAATTTTATATGTTTTTTTCGAAATTTATATATTATTTTCAAATTTTATAAAAAAAAATTCAAAATTTAATATATATATTTTTGAATTTTATATATTTTGTTTAAATTTTAATACAAATGATAATAATAAAATGAAACCTTAGGGGTAATTTGGGCATATAGTGGTGTAAATGGGATAGTTTGCTTGTTTTAGAAAGATGAGAATAGTGATTTGAGGGGAAAAAAAAAGAGCATATGGAGTATATTGCAACCCTAAGAAAATATAGGGGGTTTTATGCTCTTCTGCCTTACATTTATTTTACATGTTTTTTTATTAACAACAATTACATACTTAAAATTTGAATAAAACTAATTCAAATATCTATTAACGTTGGAACTGTAATTAATTTTGTAATATAAATTAAGGGTATTATCATAATATCCCCTTTATTATAAATAAATACCATAAAACCCCCTATGTTATCAAACACCTCTCTTACCTAGAGCTGTTCAAACCGGTTCCGGAACTGATTCGATTTTTTGGGTTTCTGAAAAATTGGAACCGGAACCGGAACCGAAATCGAAAGTGTATGGAACCGAACCGGAACCGAAAAACCGGTTCGGTTCCGGTTCCTTTTATCCTTTTTTTCTAAAAACAAAATAGAAATATTAAAAGATAATATAATTATAAATTAGAGTATATGAAATATTACAAACTCAAACTCAAATTATAGTATAATTAGCGGAATTAAAATAACTATATCAAATATTACATCCCTAAAGTTACCCACTAAACCTTTCAACCTTCAACCACTGAACCTTTCAACTTGTATTGCCAACTCTATTTTAAAATTTTAATGCTTATCGCAAATTTCTCCTAAGTGAAGTGACTGAAGTGAACCAACCTTCTATCAGAAAATTTCAATGCATAATGCAAGTTTCAACCACTGAACCTTAAATCAGTAAATTCAGAACAACCTTCATATATATATATATATATATATATATAATAAAAAAAAATCGGTTCTGGTTCAAATCCGTGGGGTAAGAACCGGAATCGAACAAAAATTTTGAAATCGGAATCGGAACCGAAACCCTATGGAATCAAGCCAAACCGCCGGTTCCGGTTCGGTTTTTAAACATCCCTACTTACTGGTTCGGTTCGGTTCCTAAACACCCCTACTTACCTATAAAAAGTTACCACAATGTTTTTTGATTTTTAACCAACTAGTTAATTTTAACTTGAAATAATCTAATTGTCCTTTATAATTTTTATTAGTACAAAGGGGTTTTGTGTATTTAGGATTATTTTATTTTTTCTCCTGGCAAACAAGTGTATTTAGGATTATATTATGATTAAAAAATAGATTGAGGGTACTTTAGTAATTTTGATAATATAGCGTTTTCCTTATATGACTAGGGATGGCAACGGGTCGGGTTTGGTACGGGTTTAGCTAATACCGTTACCATCCCATTTAAAAATTATTAATACCAAACCCACCCCAAACCCGCAACGGGTTGGAATCGGTAATACCATTACCATCCCGTCGGTATAATCGGGTTCCATCGGGTTACCATGGCATGAACATTTTTCATCTTGTTCTTTAAATTAAACATTTTTTTCTTTTTCCTGCTCTTGTTTGTACAACAAGTGTACATGCCACATGTGATTCACATATACATACAACTTATTACCATGTTTGGCCATATATATACAAGTTATGCATTTTGTCACCACTGACAATATATATATAACTTATGCATTTTGTAACTGCTTATACAACTTAGACAACTTATGCATTTTGTCACCAGTAGATATAAATCAATATTCAAGGCTAGCGAAAATTAGTATAAATCCAGAACATATAAATCAGTATACAAATTTGCTAAGAAGCATTCAAAACAACATATAAATCAGTATTCAAAGAGGCTAACGGAAAACAACAACCCGACAAAATCCAAAAATAGCAAAATCCAGCAGCTAAATCAGCAAAAAACAGTGGCTCGGCAAACAGCAAAATCCAGCAGCTAAATCAGCAAAAAACAGTGACTCGGCAAACACCAAAAATAGCAAAATCCAGCAGCTAAATCAACAACAAACAACGACCCGACAACAAGCAGTTATTCCTTTATTGTGATTCCTTAAAATACATATCAATAGATATATATTATCATATTTAACATAAAGGAAATAAAGTAATTGCGGAGGTATGAAAGTAAGTATTACATGATCAATTTTATCAACATATCCCGACTCTTCATAAGTTATTGTAGATTCTTGCAAGGAAAGTGATGCGGATTCACAACATGTTTTCATCAATACGCCCGTTGAAGGTTGAACTAAAAATAATAATTTGTAATGTAAGAAAATAAACGTCACAATAAAAAATGAAATTAAGCGAATCCCTAATTCAAATTAGTCTAATTGATAGATTTCTCAACTCAAAGTAGTGAAATTAAGTTCAATTGAGTAAATTTCCTAATTCAAATTAGTTTAATTATGTTCAATATAGTGAAATTGAACAAATCCCCAACACAAAATAATGAAATTAAGTTCAATTGAGTAAATTGCCTAATTTAAATTAGATTAATTGAGTTCAATTGACAAGATCCACAACACAAAGTAGTGAAATTGAGTGAAATTAAATTCAATTAAGTAAATCCCCGACTAAAATTGGTTAAATTCACTTCAACGAAACTGATAAAATTCCCAATTTAAATTAGTGAAATTGGTTTCAACTTAATGAAATTGAGTGAATCCCTAATTCAAATTAGTCTAATTGATAAATTTATCAACTCAAAATAGTGAAATTAAGTTCAATTGAGTAAATTTTCTAATTCAAATTAGTTTAATTATGTTCAATATAGTGAAATTGAAAAAATCCTCAACACAAAGTAAAATTAAGTAAAGACCCCAATTTAAAATAGTGAAATTGACTTCAATTAATTAAAATTAAGTAAATAATCCAATTTAAACTAGTTTGATTGTATTCAATTGAGTGAAATTGATAAAATTCACAACTTAAAGTAGTTAAATTGAGTGAAATTAAGTTTAATTGATGAAAATCTCCAACTCAAAGTAATTAAATTGAGTAAAATTGACAAGGTTCCTAATTTATATTACTGAAATTGATTTTTATTGGAGGAAATTGAATAAACTGGCGGGTTACCAACGGGTTTTTAGCGGGGCGGGGTGGGGCGGGTTCTACTGGGTCGGGTTGCTGCCGGGTTCTTAACGGATCGGTTTCGGGTCAGGTTACCGACGGGTTTCACAGGAAACTCAAACCCGACCCGAACCCGTTTCGGGTTTTCAATTTTCATACCAAACCCGTTTATATATGTACCGTCGGGTTCTTAACAGATCGGATCGGGTCGGAAACCCGCCGGGTCGGGCCATTTTGCCATCCCTATATATGACTGGTTTAACTTGACCGCGATTAACGAATCACGACTAATATGATATTATTTTGAAATCCAGCGGGGAGTTAAATGATGGTTTTATTAGATCATGGAGTTTTATGATAATATTTTAATAGTAGAGGGGCGTTTTGGTATTATAGACTTGTAGACCATGTAGAATATAGATCTTGCTATTATAATTCCACAAACATGTTAACACGAACAATATGATTTGAATAGTGAAGATTGAAAAGTAATCAAAACTATTACTATAAAAAATGAACCTTTTCAAGCTTTTGACCGACAAAAGGAAAATAAAAAGAATGAAAGAAGGAGAAAGCGACTTGGTTAAAGTTTCTAGATAAATTTAAATAATTAAGAATCTAAACAGGGCATGTGATCACATATTATACAAGCCAAAATATTAAATTCCTAATCTAGTGGTTCAATTCGTAATGATTTTTATTAATATTTATTTTATACTCATTTTAGAATAACATATATTATCTAAATCTAAATGTTTTATTGTTATGGCCACAAATCAAGTGTCTGGGTAAAATGGGATGGTTTGCGGTTTGATCAAAAAATTTAATATGATGAATAAAACTAACATCCATCCATTTATATATTCATTTACTTTTCTTTTCGGATTCGATGTGGGATAAATGAACACTTCTAACATCAGAAAAATTGGAAAACTATAAAATAATATATCCCTACTTATATCAATTGAAAGAAATAAATTACACGTGTACTTAATTTAACAGACATTATTCCAGACGTATTATTTTAATTTCTTCTTGTAATAAGAAAATTTGAAACCGTTTTGTTTATTTAAACCTTTTATATTATATATAAAGTAACATATATGGAATTATCTCGTTGACAAAATTCAATATAATTTAGACACATAGTTAATGTTATTTTTTAAAAAATAAAGTTTTAAAATTTAAAATTCATTGAACAAAATTTATTTTTACTTAAATATCTAAATTGTATTTAACCACTGTTAATAACTAATTTAACGCCTAAAAGTTTTGAATTTTGATTATATGAATATAATATGATATGTATGTTTTGTAAAATATTCCAAACTAATGCTATAAAATGGCGCATGGAGTGTCAAATTAAACCATTCCCATGTCAAAGGCGAGACAGCAACAGAATCAATTAGGTTACTAGAGAATGATGACTTCCCCTAGGAGGAATATTCCATATCACACAATAATATTCTATCTCCATCTCACTCGCTTGCTGTGCGCGTGGTTCAAATTTCGATCATTAATTAAGTTTTAAATCACATGCAATTTCATTACTAAATAGTAAAATTTCACAATTATTAAAAAATTATAACTAAGATCCAACGGCTCAAATTGGTCCGGATCATGAAAGACTTATTCGATCCAGGGTTTCGACATTAGTATTAAAATTATGTGTCACATATAGTCTCCTTTTGGATTAGTTTTCCAAACACTGTTTTTGATTTTTTGGAGGGAAAAACTGTTTTGAACGGTGTTTGACAAAAATTTTAAAAGAGATTTTGAACCCTGAAATAGCGTTTTAAAGAAATTGAGGTACCAATTTCTGCGAAAAGCCAGAAACAGAAGTTATGTCAAACATGGTCATAGTATGTTGTGATAATGGTTAGCACGTTGTGAGATCGATTTTGGTCGCGAGGACAATATAATTTCTAAAAATGGAGAAGATATTGAGCATTCCGGGAATAAATCTATATGGTTTCCAAGCTAATAGTAAAAAAAGATATAATACATATAAGTATTTTATCACTTGCGCGCGTGATAAACATCACTTATCCAAATTTGCTTGGGGACATGATTTATCCTTCTGTAATCAATATCTTTTCTCTAAAAATGAATATCCAATGTGTATCAATGTTATGTTACATGGATATTAACACCTTCCAAAAATGTTCCAGATAGTGTGCAAACCATGGACTTGTGATTAATTGTATACCTGCTGAGTTTGTGTAGTTTAATAGCTCTTTTTCCACTACATTGATTTTAACATGTACCGTAGGCAAAAAGGTATATATGTATGTATGTATATTAGTTGATGGCTGTGTTTAATTTTAATAATTTATTTCAGCTGAATTAGATAATAAAGTGGGATTTATTTATTTTCTTCTATAAGATTGAAATCAGATTCAAATGTAAAATAACAGTTCTGGTGCACATGACTGGGGTCATTCTGATATGAGAATTAAATCTAAAAGATTTAAATTACATAATGAAATGGAAGTAACAACCCCCTTTCCCATCTACTCTTAGGGCATGTTTGGTTGAAGGGTTTCTGTTTCTGTTTGTGTGTTTTGGTTTAAAACACATGTTTGGTTGGATTTTTATGTTTGTGTTTCCAAACCACATTAAACAAACACTTGCCTCTTTTAGTACAAAATGAAAAAACCAAAATTTGGTGTTTTTTCACTCCACTATTTATAAAAATGAATTCGGTCTTACTATTTATTTATTATTTATTATAATATTTATTTATGTATTATTATTTTTCTTTTTTTATTATTTCTTCATTTTATAATATATTTTATTATTTTATTATTTATATTATTAAATTATTATTTATATTATTGTTTATTAATTTATATATTAATTTATAAATATATTCTATTTATTTATTTATTATTATTTCATTATATTCATTTTGTTTATTATTTATTATTTTTATTATATTTTTAAATATGTTTTATGTAATTTATTATTTATTTTATTAATTTATTATTATTATTTATTGTTTAGTCCATTTATTATTATTATATATATATATATTTATTATTGTATTTATTTATTTTTTATTATTATTTATTTCATTTTGTTTATTATTTATTATTTTTATTATATTTTTAAATATGTTTTATGTAATTTATTATTTATTTTATTAATTTATTATTATTATTTATTGTTTAGTCCATTTATTATTATTATATATATATATTTATTATTGTATTTATTTATTTTTTATTATTATTTATTTCATTTTGTTTATTATTTATTATTTTTATTATATTTTTAAATATGTTTTATGTAATTTATTATTTATTTTATTAATTTATTATTATTATTTATTGTTTAGTCCATTTTTTTATTATTATATTTATTTATTATTATTGTATTCATTTATTATTATTATTATATTATATTTTATTTATTATTTATATTATTAATTATTGATTTTTAATTTTTTAATTTCAACCCAAAAAACATCCCTACCAAACATACTTATGTTTTTGGATGAATAAACAAAAAAACCAAAAACCTGTTTTTTGTTTATTTCAACACAAACACAAACACAAACACAACTCTACCAAACAGGCCCTTAATGTTGGTTGTTTTTGGCTCACCCGATCTAGAGACTTCCCAAAAAATCACGTTTGACTAATGGACTTTTGGCAAGTTCACTGTCATCATGATTTTAAAATGTACTGTGTCATAGAAGGGTATGAAACCGATATACTTTACCTACCCCAACAATGTCATAGAAGGATATGAAACCGATATAGCCTGTCCAATTGCACTTACCCACAAGATTGTCACATTAGTCTTTTAATTACTTGAAAAAGGAAAAATAAGTTTTATACTTTCATTGATTTGCAGGTAGTTCTTTGTGCATAGGGGTGGCAATGGGTGCGGTTCTGGGTGGGTGTACCCTCCCCCGCCCCCACAACTTTTAAGAAACCCCCACCCATCCCCGCCCAAAACCGGTTAAATGGGGTGGGAGGTCACCCCGTCCTCGTCGGATTTTTTAAAATTGTTTGGTGCTTGTGGGTACCTGTTAACGGTTGAAATTTTTAAATATGTCATTTTTAAATTAAACAACTCTACAAAATCATATACTTAAAACACGAAATTCAACATTATAAAAACTAAATAAACCACCAAATTATCCAATAATCCAAATTACAATACATTCTATCGAAAATAACAATAAAAAAGAAGATTGTCCAATATTAAGTTCACTTCAATCTAGACAATAATAAAAATAGAATTTAGAATTAGTGGGTTACACTTATTTTTTATTTACTATATATATATATATATATATTATAATATGTTTAAACGAGACGGGGCGGGGCGGGGACACCTAAAACCGTCCCCGCCCAGTTTATGTGTGGATTTTTTTTTCCAACCCCATCCTCACCCATATATATTATAAACAGGATACCCAAAATCATTATTAACGGGATGAGACGGGGGCGGGGCAAATTGTCATTCCTATTTTTGCATGCATGAGATTCAAATTCTACATATGTAACATATGGTAAAAACCTATTCAGTGCATTGTCCTTTAAAAATTTAAACTAAATATGGACTTAAAGTCCCCAAGGAAATCATGTAAATTAAATTCATTTTCTTTAGGAAAAATTATACAAACTATTCTTGAACTATGACCTAATTGGATGCAGTACCTTTTATATTTCAATAATATCATAAACTACTCTTAAAATTAGTTCCGGTGTAACACATAACCCCTTCCGTTAAAAGTCAACGACTAATTTTTTTATTTTTGGTCAATAAAGCCTATTTTTGGAGTGAACTTCCAATTTTGCCCTTATATATGCATGTTCCAATTTAACTTAAATAAATTATAGGGAAAATTACACAAACCTCCCCTGAAAATTATATTTTTCGTAAAAAGTATAAATTTCAAAATATATATTTTTCGGAAAATGTGATTTTTTCTGAAAAATAATTTTTTTGTGAAAAATATATATTATGTTTCAAAATATGATTTTTTTACGAAAAATATTTTTTTTGTGAAAAATATATATTATGCTCCAAAATATGATTTTTTTTGCGAAAAAGTATATATTATGTTCCAAAATATGAATTTTTTCCGAAAAATATATATTATGTTCCAAAATATGATTTTTTTTCAGAAATTTTTTTTTTTGTGAAAAAGTATATATTAAGTTCCAAAATATGAATTTTTTCCGAAAAATATTTTTTTTTGCAAAAATTATATATTATGTTCCAAAATATGATTTATTTTTTCAAAAAATAATGTTTTTGCGAAAAAGTATATATTATCTTCCATAATATGATTTGTTTTGCGAAAAATATATATTATGTTCCAAAATATGATTTTTTTTTGCAAAAAAGTATTTATTATGTTCCAAAATATGAATTTTTTTCCGAAAAATATATATTATGTTCCAAAATATGATATTTTCCGAAAAATAATTTTTTTGCGAAAAATATATACTATTATATTCCAAAATATGATTTTTTTCCGAAAATAATTTTTTTTCAAAAAATATATATTATTTTTTCCGAAATAATTCATATTTTGGAAAATAATATAATCCTTCCAAAAAATAATTTTTTTGCGAAAAATATATATATATTTTTGAATTTATAATTTTTGCAAAAAATATAATTGATTTTCAAAAAATAATATTTTTAATGGGTTGATTTCACTAAACCCCCTTATACTATTGAGGGTAGTTTAGGTATTTTGTCTCAAAATGTGAGGTAAGGGGGCATAATGATGAAATTGAATAGTATAAGGGACAAATTGGACACAGTGGGGATTAGTTGATTAAACTAGATAGTATAGGGGGTTTCTTGAAATTAACCCTAAAATATAATATAAAACAAGGGCTTTTAAGTGAATTCACGCACAAATCTGACTGGGCTCTGCTGCTCCGGTGTTCTAAGGGATAGTAACTGATATTATTCAAACGTTAAGGGTATTTTCTGTAATTAGGTCAAAGTTCAGGGGAGATTTGTATAATTTTCCCTTTTCTTTAATGCACGACATTTTGGGATTTTAAATAGAACCTGAAAAAATTATTAATTATGTTTTAGATGACGTGAATATTTTATTCACTTTTGGATATTGATGTCGGATTTCTAGAGAGATTACGAGAGGATATTGTTCTTTTAAATGAGGATAAGGAAATAAGGAGATTGCATATTCGATTATTATGTTATTAATGGGGTGGGCTACACTATCTAATAAAAGGAAAAACAAAATACTTATTAACTTGCTCCAAAATTTTAGATATTAATAGCTAAGTTTTTATTCACTTAATATAGTGACTAAGTTTAAGTGGGAATCCTACTTACTATATTAAATTAAATTTTTTTTTTTGGTGTGACAAATAAATTAAAACAATCCGTAAAAAAAAGTAACAAATACGTCCTTATTTAATTAACAATTTGATTTGATTTTGGTTAAATAAAAAAGCTAAATCAAATAATCTCAAAAGAAGTTTAATATTTTGTTTATGGAGTAGATGACACGTGATATTTCTGATTAATTCGATCAATAACCAAAAGAAATACTACATTATATACACATTATATATTTGTGGACATATATTGATTGGGTAATACGTGATACATAAAATACATTGGTATATACTTTTTAATTATTTGTGTGTGTATATATATATATATATATATATATATATTTAAGGGTAAAGGTGCACAAAATTTTCTTCAACTATTGTCCAGGAGCACAACCCCCCCCCCCCACAACGATCAATTGGGTGCATTGTACCCTTCAATTTCTAAATGACACATTTACCCCTAAATTAAAATTTAAAAAAGTATATAAAATTCCGAAAATATATATAAAATTCGAAACAAATATATAAAATTCAAAATATATATATAAAATTCAAAAAAAGTATATAAAATTCGAAAAATATATATATAAATTTGAAAAAATATATATATTGGTAGAATATCATATCTTTTCTAATGAAGTGAATAAAACTATTTACCACCAACATCAATTAATGGTATTCTTTTATATATATTTTTCCAATATATATATATATTTGTTTCAAAATTTATATTTTTTTGAATTTTATATATTTTTTTTGAATTTTATATTTTGTTTTCGGATTTTATATTTTTTTCGAATTTTATATATTGTTTTCGAAATTTATATATATTTTTTGAATTTTATATATATTTTTGAATTTTATATTTTTGATTCGAAATTTAATATATTGTTTTCGAATTTTCTATATTTGTTTCGAATTTTAATTTTTTTTAAAATTTAATATATATATTTTTAAATTTTATATATTTGTTTTGAATTTTAAATTTTTTTCGAAATTTAATATATTGTTTTTTGAAATTTAAATATATTATAAAATTTATATATATTACTTAACCCTTAAAATACTTTATTTTATTTTTGTAAGGGTAAAATTGTAATTTTGCAATAGGGATGAGTTAAATTGCACCCAATTGAGATAGTTGAGGGATTTTTTTGCCCCTTTTATAATTAAGGGGTTTTTTTGCTCTTGGAACAATAGTTGAGGGGAGTTTTATGCACTTTCTCCTATAGTTATCAAACGGTATAGTTTTCACCGGTTGAACCGAATTTGGAAGGCACCGTAAAAAGTGAGGAATCTAGTGCTTTCCATTTTCCTCCTTCGTTTCCAACTTCGCTTCTCTCTCTTTTTCAGGAGACAAAACAGCGCAATTTCGAATAGCCAATCCCAACTCTTTCTCAATCACGTATATACAAATATATATATATATATTACAATACACACACCCGCCTACACATACCTATACTTGTTTTTGTTGTGTCTTACAACAGCTCCTTAAAAACCCCTTGAGCTCTGTCTATCTCTCTCTCGCTTTCTCTCTCTCTACAAAGTGTGATTAACGGCTATTTTTTTTGTCTTTGGTAAGTCACGAATATCTCTTTCTCAGATCTGACTAGTCAATTTAATCGTCCGCCTATTGAATTGTGTACTTGTGCAATATTAGGGTTTTTGGTTCAATTCAATTTCTTGTATGTTGTTTATTTATTTATTTATTATTATTTTTTTCAAAATAGCATTTGGATTTTCTGTTTGGTAGCTGAGAAAGTGGAGAAGGTTGACTTGGATTTCGTAATCGAGCCTTAGGTTTTAGTTGGTTTGGTGGAAAGCATAGCTAAAGGAAGTGATTTTATTTGGATGTTTGGTTCCTGAGAAAAAATTGATTTTTTTGGGAGGAAGCTCTGCTTCATTCAGCAATGTAATTATGTAAATACTCTTTTTATTTTTCAAAATTTCCTTTATATATGGAGAATTGAGGGAGTTGATTTAATCCCCATTACCCACCAAATAGAATGTTAACCCCTGTTTGGTTGCCTGGAAAATAAAGGAATCTAGGAACAAAATAAATCTTTTATTATCTTATGTATTGTTCCCAACCAGAGGGAAAGTTTTGCTAGATTTAGCTATGTGATCATATTATTCCCAGTTAGTTGTTTTTTCTTATTTTTAGTTAAATTTGATTGTATGTTCTATCATTTTTACTGACAAATAAAAGCTCTAAAGTTGTGTGTAATGGGGTGGGTGGGTTTGGGGGTGTAGGTTTTCGGGTTGCTAACTCAATAGTAGAGTACTGGCTTTTAAGTGCGGTTAGGATCTTCTACCCAGTTGGATGAAGCTAGGGATTTGTGCATACCATTGGTCAATAGATGTATTAATAAATCAATTTCTTTAAATGGCTCTGGTCATTGGTTTCTAGTAGTATATCTTTATTTGGTCAGAGATATCATATTCATAGTAATTATTATTATTTCAGATGTATAGTTCTGTCCCATGTTACATGGACTCGGGTGCGTCTGTAGGCCACGGGTATATATCCTGTTGTGGGACGTGTCAAATACCTAATAAAAGGACACATGGACACAACTAAAAAATCATTTTATTTAAGGGTGTATGATGATGTTTTAATTACATATAGTGTTTAAACTAGAGATTGAAGTAATAATATAACAACATGAAATCATTTGGATATAAGTTTAGGTTAGTGTCCTACCAAAATCGTTGGACACATATCCCATACAAATTTCCGATATGATATGTGTTGGACATGGGTACTTCACCTACTTTAGAAGAGTTCATGTAACATAGGTTCTGTCTATGATGTTTTGGGTTTATATGTTGAGTGATCTAGGAATTTCGTAAGTCTCTGTGGTTTTGATGTTTTCTTGTTTACTGATTGTTTTGTATGATGGTGTTTGGATTTGGATCTGTAATTTGCAAGGTTAAGATGGTTTTGATGATATATTGTAGTGAAGTTGAAGTTCAGGCAACAGGCGCTAGTTTGATAGTGCACCGAAGAAGCTGTTCTTCTTCAGTAAATGGGCTGCTTTCATTCCACGGCAAAGAAACAATTTCCTGGACACGAGGACCCCACAGTTCTTGCTTCACAGACAGCTTGTACGTTCATTAGTTTTTATCTTTTATATAAAAAAATTATAATTGCAGTATTGAAAATTTATGTTACTAGTTTAGTTTGACGGCTTTGAGAATTACTCATTTAAAAATATCATCTGAAGATTGGTTCTTTTATTGGCTAAAGCTTTGTGCTTAATCTCTGCTAAATAGTGAAAACCAGGATTTTTTTTTTTTAAATTTTATTTTATTTTTTAACCACTCTTTTCAATTCGACTTCCTATAGAAAACTTAATTCATGATTTCTGGTTCCTCAGTCAGTGTTAGTGAAGTTGAAGCACTATTTGAACTATTCAAGAGCATTAGCAGTTCCTTGGTTGATGACGGACTAATAAACAAGGTAATGTGAATCTGTGCTTACTATAAAGACATCCCTCCGTTTCTCTTTTTACCATATGGATCATTTATGTTGCACATATCCAGAGACTCAAATTTCATTATGTTATAGAGCATAGTTTTGCTTTGCATATTCCTCATTTATCACCTCCAGATATGACTAATTTTCCTGCTTTGCTATTATGATACTGCATCTTAAGATCATCCTTGTATTACCAATGTAAAGTGAAACTGGAGATCGCCCGCACTGGACTCTATCCTTTTGTTTGGATAGGTACTTGGACAGTCCATAAATATTTGATCTGTCTCTAGATTATTCAAGTCGATAGTCGATGCATCTGAGACATCTTAATTGTCATTCTCAATGATGCAGATGAACTGAAAATCCTTGAAGTTAACCTCCCGTTTCCCCAAATGCTACTGATGGAATTTTCAAAGTTCATTCTAATGTCTGTAGTATGGACATTGAATTGCAAAGATAAGGGTCAAGTTACGCGATGTAGAAATTCTGGTTGAGGGAAAAGTTTGAGCACTAGGGACTTGAACAGGAATGATTGATTTCATATTATCTATTCTTCAGTGACTTAGTTTTCTTAGAGTAATTAGCATGTTAAGACTTCTAAGAAATATTTGTTCAACAAGGGAGAGGAAAGATACAGTGGAAGTATGCTGTTTTAGTGAAGTAAATAGAGTATGTCCATTTATTCTGCGACCTCAAGTAATTTCATGAAACTTTTGGCATTTTAAAAGGTTATGATAACCAATAAAAGGATGATGAAAGATTATGTTCATTTATTCTGTGGCCTGAAGTAATTTTATGAAACTTGTAGCATTTAAAAGGTGATGATAACTGATGACAGGATGACAACTGGCATCTTAACCCTACTATATTATTGCAATTCTCATATGTAAAATGTGAAAATTATGTTGTGTATAATAGTTCAGTTTCAGAAATTATGTCTGTTGAATTTGCAGGAAGAATTTCAGTTGGCTCTATTCAAGAACAAAAAGAAGGAGAATATCTTTGCAAACCGGGTATGGTGCTTCATCATTTTGTGTTCAATTATTACCAATTTGATTGTTGATTGTGCTTTACATATTTTGTTGGTTCACAGCAAATGGCATGAATCATTTTAGATATTTCCTACACAATATTGTGGTTTCTTAATATGTGCTGGTTCCAATAATTGTATATGCTAACTTGACCATTTAGCTAATAATTGGTTCTGTTTTTGTGAGACGGTGGGAACTATTTATCTAGATTTTTGTCTAACCTGTTGTTTCATAGTTTAAAGTTTAGTTGTTTAGTGACTCTCAAGTCTCTTTGAAAATATGTGTGACATCTTGTACTTGTTGAAGAAATATAAATACTCTGTAATATTTTGATAGGAACTATCTTCAAATAAAATCCTAAAGAGTGTAAGATTTACCTGAATATATATGATGATTTATATGTGGGGAAGCCTATGCCAGTGTTCTGTATGGCACGTTGGAGGGGCACCTGCTTATGGCCTGTCCAAGTGGCAAAGCCTAGTTATAATATATACGGTAGTGGGGGCCTGCTGTTCCACCTTGATTTCTTTTGAAGTTTTTGAATGTTCATGTTTTTTTAGTGCACTTTTTAGGTGGATTGGAATTACTTTACCGTAGAAAGCTTGTTATAGTTTCTTTGTGTATGAAGTCTGTGTTGGTATAAATTTTGGGCCGTATAAAAAATGAGTAGCTATTCTCGAGGGGAGGTAAATGTAAATATCCCTTTAGTTTATTATATGTAAAAGAATGTTTGTTATGTTTACTGGACGTATCCCCTTGTATGCGGAGTGGTATCGTATCTACACGTCGTATCCCTATCAGTGTTACATAGTTGTGGAGTTATGCAATTTTTCAGCTTAGGTTGTTCCTCTGTTTGATTAAGATGAACATAAATCATGTAGTACAGAAGCACAACAGCTTGTATTTAAAAAGTATAAAAATATATTTTCTCTTTCTTCTTACTCTTTTGAATTCTGTGTTAAAAAACTAAGCCGTCTCATCCATTTTCAAATATTTTTATCTGAAGTTGGATAAAATTTGCTTTCAGATCTTTGATTTGTTTGATGTTAAAAGAAAGGGAGCCATTGATTTTGGTGACTTTGTTAGATCACTTAATGTCTTCCACCCAAATGCCCCAGAAGAAGACAAGATTGATTGTAAGTTGTGATCTACATTGTAATTACCTCAGATTCATGTAGTGCAGTTTTCAGTACGATGTACTTCTATTTATTCTATATCGTTTGCATTGTGTTGCAGTTACATTTAAGCTTTATGATATGGATGGTACTGGGTTTATTGAGCGACAAGAGGTACGTTGTTGCCAACAGTTGTTAGCATATTTTTATAAAGCTCTATAGAAATAATTAAGGAGCCTTTTATGCATGTTTTCAAGAAAAAATCGTATGATTGGATGAGATATTATGTACTCCTTAACAAAGATCTGAGGATTATCAATTGGCACATACATCCACAGGGTTGGAACCAGTTACTTATCTCTAAAAGGCTCATTTTTACTTTTCATTTTCAAACTTTGCATCTGTAGAACTTTTATTATGCGCAAGGTGTTTAGTATGGAAACTTCTATAATCAATATGTGATATGTGTGTATAAGTTTATATCTTTGTCCTATGTTTAGCTACAAATCAGAAAATGATGTATGCACTATCAATCTCTTGTTGATCTGTTGCTTTATGAAATAGGCCTTGTGTCAACCCACACACATGTGACCTACCTATGATCCTAGATATATCGATTCCGATTAATTTGTTAGTCTGTCCTATTAATTGGACCCAGTTTAACAAATTGGATTCAGCTTACGCTGGCTATTTGTTTATCTAATCCATTACCCTGTCTTTATTTTCACCTGTTTATTTATGATCCGGTTTCAGTTTGACCCATTCTGACCCAACCTGTGTCAACAATTTTGCAGGTCAAGCAAATGTTAATTGCACTTTTATGCGAGTCTGAAATGAAGTTGGCTGACGAAACCATTGAGGTTATATTGGATAAGGTAAATATTGCCAGTACTCATATAACTGAGGCGAAAACGATCCTGCATAACTTAGCCCTAAAATATAATTAATGAACAAAAAAATGCCTGAAAAAAAAGAAAAAGAAAAAGAAAAAGAAAAAAGAGTTTGTTAATACTTGAAGAAATTTTCAAGACATGATTTATTTCCTTCCTGTTAGGATTAGAAGTCTAGAATTGTCCAGGCAATAAACCATATAGCTTCGCTTCTCATCGTGTTAGTGTTCAAGGTGAACCTGTACAAGGTCCTTACCTTACATTAATTTTTGAACAGACATTTTCAGAAGCAGATGTAAATCAAGATGGAAGGATAGACAAATCCGAATGGCTCAATTTTGTCACACGAAACCCTTCATTGTTGAAGATCATGACGCTTCCCTATTTGAGGTATGTACTGTGTTGGCCGTCTCTTGTGAATTTATTGTACACTTCAAAACACTAATATATATATACATTGTGATGAAATTGCAGGGATATAACTACAACTTTTCCAAGTTTTGTGTTCAATTCGGAAGTCGATGAGATTGCCACATAACATAAAGATATAGGTCAGTGATTTCATGCAATTGGTTTGAAAATGGGTTTTATCCTTCAACTTTTGCGTTTTTTTTCTGTTTTTGGTTTTTGGTTTTTAGTTTTTTTAAAAAAAATTTATTCCTTTAATAAGAGAACATTTGTGTTGAATTGAGAGAGGGAATAGGTTTGCTGATGCAAAGGCAAAAGCTGTCTATGTAAGATTGCAGTTGAATGTAATTTTAGCAGCTTCTGCCCGTTTTAGTATTTTATGTCATTTGCTAGCTGTTCATACTTGTGAATAATGATAGATATAATGTGAAGCTGATCTTTGATATAATGGGTTCAATTGTAGTGCTTGTTGTCTTACAATTAGCAACTAATTGAATGTGGAACGTATAGAAAATTACCCAAGTGGAACTAGATTCCACATTTCAGACTTCACCCTGGGCACTTTTGTTTCTCTCACTACTGGGAAATAATGACTGGTGTTGGATGAGATTTGTTGCACTTCTATGATGCTTGCATTCTGTCTGGAAGAATTTGATTGAATTGTAATTTTGGAATTGTAGCACCAGTAGTGGTGCGTTTATGACGCGATGAATTAAGTGAAACCCCATTTGTTTATATGGGTGCAGATTAGTAGAGATCATTTTGAGTGCATCTGGTGTAAATGATACCCAACAGCTTGTGACATGATACCCAGGTCACATTTAGCACATGGATGAGCTACCTTATTTCATATGAATTTATTTTTACGAGCAAAATAATTTAGAACACGATTATAGAAGGTGCCTTTTCCAGTTGCTAGGCTAATTTCCTCCTTTCGTCCCTTTGGTGAGGGAAACATTTTAAAATTACAAAAGTGGGGAATTCATGTGGCGTTGGAGAAGCACAGAAGGCTGGTTGTGTCATATTGATGGTGTAGTATATCATTTCTGAAATTTATGGGGCGTTGGAGAAGAATAGGGGACATATTTCTTTTTCTAAAAATGCCTTATCCATCTCTCTTCCTCCCCCATTCCATTGAACTATTCTTTCATCCCTCCAACCCAATGGAGCATTGCATATGTGTTGAAATCACAAGCCTTTTGGATAATAGCTTCAACCAATAGAAATACTGTCAAACATACTGAAATGCCCAAACAGAGCATAGAGAATAATTTAGAGAAATTTCGATCAACGGAAATATAAGTGGGAAGAGAACGCTGAGAAGCCACAACAGAGAGATAAGAGTGGGAAGAGAATGCTGAGAAGCCACGTCATCATCAAGTAATACCATGAACTTGTTACGACTCATATTCAGCTAGGCATGCGCTCTGATACCATTTGTTACAACTTGCTCTTATATTGAGAAAATTGTCCGCCTTACACGCTCTTCATAGTTATAATTTTCAAATCCCATCCCTACAGTCACATGACTCACATATATAAGCTTCAGCAACTCTTTTCCAATCAGGCGGTGGGATATCATAAACAGACGAAAACAAACACAAATTTTCTGTTATTTGTTGCAGAATGTATATATATATATATGTATGTATGTATGTGCTGAGTTAGCTACATAATTGCTAAGACCATGTAACAAACCCATATTTAGTAGGCTCAGTCCTACTTATTTCAATCAAAAGACAATTAAGTCCTACATTGTTCGAATATATCAAACTTATAAGACCATGTCTACTACATAGATGGATTAATGTGACATTATCAGAGGCTTAATGGTTCAGTGGTACTAGGCCCTTACTCCAAAATGACTCCAAAATGGAGGGTCAAGCCCAGTGAAGGCGAAGGCCGTGTGTGTGACTAAATGTTTAACTCTCACAATATATATATATATATATATATATATATATATATATTTATATATATATGCCTCATTTTGGAGGTGGATAGGCTGCGAGGTGAGTCTGAAAGCAAGCCAAGACAGTCTGGAGGACACTTGAGGAAGTAACAACTATAGCAACAACCAAGCCAATGACCCTCCAAGGACTACTAAAATAGACTTGTCTCCACTCAGCCATCCACAGCTTGATCTTGCTCTTGTAATGCCTCTCAATCTCACGCTTAACCTGACAAAATCCGTGAGGGCTGGGCACCAAACCGGTGGTTATCTCGTTGAAGAGGTCAGCCACTTGCTGGTCACTGCCGAGGAAATTAAGCAGTACGCCCTTGGAACGGAGCTCCTTGACATCATCAGGATGATCGATCAGGAAATCCATGAAACATATGTAAGACGAGACTCCAAAGTCGTCAGGAGTATCCGGGCAGGCCTCGTATGCCACCAAGTTCAATAGAAGAGACTTAGACGAGTCATCGATAATCACGTGTGGAAGCATTAGAATACCAGAGAAAGGAGTGGACTTGAACAAAATGTCGGAAAAACAGGTAAGCGTGCTAGGCCTGCAGTAGATTCCCACCTGCTTGAGCTCCATCGCGGAGCGATAGTAGGACCGCTCACAATTCAGATAAGATGACCAGGCTGCTCGAGACCTGCCCTAGAGTATTCACCATGCTGCTGCCCCCGAAAGCGCCTCATGAAAATATTAATCCATTTTTCACCTTCATTAATATTTTCTCCAAACCTCGAGCTCATCAACAGTCTGAGGACTCCATAAGGAAGCTGATTCTCAAACAACAAAAGGTCGAGGCAAGCAAAAGCTATATCATGACTTTTCATTTGTAAATCTCCATACCGGCCTTCTACAATGCAGAAAATGAATTCGAGAACAAAGCAGCCATCAAGAAACATCATCATAGCGAATTTCTTACCGTCCAAGTCCTCTCTTATAGAACCCTCCGCGTAGCAATTCCTGAAATCATTTGCCTTCTCTGCTACTCTTCTGTACAGACCGCCGATGGTTGATCTGCTTTTCTCAGCATACTGATTGGCAAGTAAAATCTTCAACCTCTGTATAGCTGCGAGCGCTGGATCGCCATGGTGGTAAGGGCCGATCGAAACCACCTGAGGAACATAGCACTTTGTGTTGGATTCGATCTCGCGAAGCATCTTAGGAGCTCTCTGTAGCTTAGGCTTGTGCAACTTCTTGTTATTGAACTCTTGTTCAGCATCAGTGACCATTGATGTTAGAACTTCATCATCACTGCCGCTGCAAGGATTCGAAGTACATGTAATGGTGGACAGCTCAATATTGGCAGCAGTAGCAATTGATACATCTCTGTATTCTGAAGGATCAGCCATGGAGATATATATATATATATATATATATATATATATGTTATATGACCTCCCCAGCTGCAGCTACAAAGTACTTGAAAGGTGATTTAACTATTGGCTGTGTGTGTTGAATTATACTAATGTTGAGAATGGAAGTTTTACACAAAGTTGTTGGGAAATGCAGCTATATATATATATATATTCAATGTTTATAAGAACATCAACATGTAGATGTCTATGTATAGATCATAGATGATGCTTTTCTTACTTGTTTGGCGACACTTTTCTTTATGATTGAGCTTGGTATATTTTAGTAATACTTCATGAAGAAGCAGGTTTTCTTTTTCTTTTATTCTTCTTTTTCTTCTACTATCAAAAGCAAAGAAGGGTTCCATCCTAAATGGTGTCAAATAATTCGTTGGTACATGATTGCGGACTCAGTCTGAACCTTACCCGATCCGTGTGAAATATCCTTCCACAGGTCTCATGGGTTAATTAGTCGGATGAAAGCTCTGGATACCCAGTTATTACCAAAAAATAAAAGATTTTTGTTATTCAAAAAGTTCTAAAACTTCCAGCTTTATCAATAGGTTTGCTGATGCAAAGGCAAAAGCTATCAATATTGACTTATAAGGTTGCAGTTGATTGTAATTTAGCAACTTCTGCCAGTTTCAGTATTTTATGTCATTTGCGTAGCACGTACAATGCACGTGTGTACCTTTAAAATTAATTGTTTTTCAAAATATATTAATATAGTTATAAAATATAATTATTATATCAAGAATTATATTAAGTTTTATCGAATTAGGGATAACTAAAATTTAATATAGCAAAAACACCAACTGAAACCTCAATAAAACAACAACCCACTATATTGATTCAATAAATAAACTAAAGTAAGAAATTAACAACAACAACAACTGCTACTTAAGAAGAGGTGGAGTTGTTGGAATCAGGCAATGTTCCTAGCCAAGCTGGCGGAAGAATACCAGTCTGCTCTTGAACTGTCTGGAACAATGGCGGCAACATCTTGTTTGGACAAGTAAATTAAAAAAAATGGATAACTAAAAATGAACGAAGAGAGTATTAAATTTTTATTTGTATAACACTACTCGAGTCCCTATTTTAAATTATTTGACTAAAACTTTGGTTGGATTGACTTTTCGAAAATTAGTTTTAGATTTTTAGGGAGAAAATGTGTTTGACAATATCAAAGCTTTAAGACTCCGAAAGAATGTTTCGAAGAAGTTTGGGGTACAAATTTTTTAAAATAACTTCCGCTTCTCCTTTTCTTCTGTAAAAGTAAAAGCATAAAATTTACCAAACAAGACCTGTATACTAAAGATAAAAGGGTTTACTTCATTTATACCCCCTAAGGTTTGTTTTAACTTCAATCACACCCCCTTAGGTTTGAATATCTTAAATTACACCCCATCAGATTTGATATTCTCATCACTTACACCCCCTTAATGATGATATCATCCTAACCTTTTTTGTAAATGCCTAAATTACCCTCAATGTAAATCTTAGAGTTGTTTCGAAACAAGGATATGTAATTTTATCAATTTGACCCCTTCTAATAATTTAATAATTTAATTTGTATTAAATTTTCAAAATATATATAAAATTCGAAAAAATATATATATTAAAATTTGAAAAATATTATAAATTCGAAAATAAATATAAAATTAAAAAAAATATAAATTTTGAAAAAAAAAACCTTAAAAAAACATATTAAATTCAAGACAAATATATAAAATTACAAAAAAAAACATATAAAATTCAAATAATATATATTAAATTTCGAAAATAAATATTAAATTTCAACCCACGGCTGTTGGTGGTGGTGGTGGCGGATGATGGTGGTGGCGGCGGTGGTGGTGGTAGTGGCGGCAGATGGTGGTGGTTGGGGTTGGTGTGTTTGGTTTGAGGGTTAAATTGATTCTAAGGGGGTGTTTAGTTTAGGGGTTAAATTGGTTTAGGGATTAAATTGATTTAAGGGGTGTTTGGTATAAGGGTATTTTAGACATTTCACACCATGAGGGGGTATGATTGAATATTTAAAAACCTGAGGGGGTGTAATTGAAATAAAAGCAAACCTCAGGGGATGTAAATGAAGATAACCCAAGATAAAAAATAAATTACAACAGTTGCATTAGTCATTGGTGAAAGAAACAAAGTTAACCCGAATGGGTAGCTTAGTTGGGAAAAGGTAAGGACCTAGTTGTCACGTCCCGTTAATCCTGAGACTCCAATCAGGAGAATCAGCGAACCCCGAGGTATGACGTCACGGAAAATGACTACTAGAATCAACAACAACAACGACATACATGGAATAAGAATAAAAACAAGGTATTCCGTGCCACCTGAGTGATATAAACTCATATGAGATTTCTAACGAAAATTCGGCAAAGTTCCGTTTGTAAATGGAACATCCGGATACACAACCACAACAAAAACAGAATAACCTGTCCATAATGAATTCAAAATAACAATGGCGCGCAACCCAACATTCTAGAAACCTACTAGGCCGAGATAGTGGAAAAGAACACCGTTACCTCTACACAACCCTTTTAAAATCGATAGAGCTCCAAATGCTCAAATAAAATTATAAAGAAAGTCACATGGCGATGCCGAAAATGTATAATGGCACCCCGAATCAACAAATACCTGAAATAAAATATACAACGAAAGGGAATATGCCAACAAACTGACTCCTAAAATAAATAAGAATACACAAGGATAACTACAGTTAAAAGGAACAAAACTAATTAAAAACATCTCAATTCACCCATACCATTGCCGCTGAACATGCCTTACTGCATCCACCTGAAATCTGTGTGGGGGTGAGAAAAAACCACGGCTCACCAAATATCTTTAACAAACGCACCCCTAGCCGCCAGAAACCTCTAACCATCCCGTGTGTATGCATCTATCCTAGGTCAGTCGGTTGCTCACCTGGCACCCACGCCAATCCGAGACCCCAAAACAGTCCCATAAATAATCCAAATCATATCAAGAATCATAAGATAACATAGAGCAATAGAAATATCGCCAACCTATATACACCGGTCAAAACAACATATATATAAACATGTACACACGTAAAATCCCGTAGGTAACTAATCATACCCGCATAGGCGTACACAAATAGTCTAATGCGCACTCTTATCTAGAGGTACTACAATAACTAACTATCTATCACACTGTGCACCGAGCACACCACTCAAAGTCCCTAGGAGGTAAATATGTCACTCTTCAGGACTACGAGAAGGGGATAACCATAATCACGTCCACAACTAAATCACAACTCTTACACGACACCGCTATCGAATCATTCCTAGAGAGTCTCACTCTCATAATTTCTAACCTCAATCATATCCTTTTATCCACAATAACCAGTGAAATAATCGGTTCACTTAAATGATCTTTTCTCCAAGACCTCCTATAGTAAAAAGAACTTATAAAACTAACTTGTAGTCATATGGCTTGGACACACTGCCACCATCTAAACCTCGAATATAACACAAGTGGAAAACTTTACCACTGAATCAGATTTGACATTTAAAGACAATCTCTAATTTGCATCGCATATCGAGGCACACTAAAGGGGTACCGGAGTCATTTAGTCCCAAACGAACCGAGACCCTCAGGTTTTTAAAGAAAAATGCTGAAGCCCGAAGGATTCAACCGGTTTTTAAGAAAAATTTTAAGACCCGGTCAAATCTGTTTAGTTCTAATGTCTCCGAACCCACCCAAAGTACTACGAATCGCTCTATGTGTGCATAAATCAGTATCATGTCTCTTACCCGAGACTAAGACAAGGGAGAAATGAAAAAGGCGTGCATTAAGGATGCACTAGAGTTCACCAACCTCATACTTTCCAATACTACCATTAGCTCTTTAGAGAAAGAGTAAATAAACAAACAACTTTAGCACCATGCCACAACCGAAAAAACCAACACGATCTTAAGTCATCCCCAGTCCGCCTCAAATCTATTAACAAAGGTCCACTCGGGAGAATAATAACTTAAACCCCTATGGGTACCTTAATTTACATTCAATGGGTTCGTAAAATATAGGATAACCCAAAGTGTAACCACGGATGGGGTGCAAAATATAATATAAGGCTGGAAACAATACTAGTCCAAAGGAAAGGGAAAGTACTACCCTATCATATCTGGTTAGACTTCTAAACCAACTACTCCTCTATCTCAACTAGAATGATATACTGACCACTCCATCACTTCATATACCACCAAATGCAAAATGGCCTATAGGGCTGTTAATACATACGCCTATTTAAGTTTCAAAGGAATCACGAATCAAATCTCTATAACCAATACCGATATCAAGGCGTAAACGAGAAATACATAATCATGTCAAATAGATCATAAAACACAAATCATAAATCCAGAACCAACTATGAAATGCAAGCTCAAAGGAAATATAACAAGTCATAAAAGTCATAAGGCAAAACTCCAAGTACACACAACAGCACTTAGCAATGCAACACTAATATGCAATGTATGAGGAATGTCCCTTAACTAGATGCAACCCGGCTAGACCACCAATACCACAAGTCTCAAGAGGAAACAAGCCTTACACGGACTCTACGTCACAATGAGAGTCAAGACAACACCAGTGAGTCGGATATCGCAAGTGACTCAAGATATCATAAGTGAGTCAAGATAACAAGTGAGCTGGATGACAACATGTGAGCCAAATGGAGGACTGCTCGCTCATGCCCACACTAGTGGCAAATCACATGAGTGCCTACTCCAAACACGTAATCAAGTGGAGGACCACTCCTTCATGTACATGCCACAAAGGCAAATCACATGAGTGCCTACACCACTTGACACGAAAATAAGATCCCATAGGAACAACATATCTCTAGGGAATATTGATAAACCGGGGTAATAAAGACCAAACTCGCCCTGAGACGTCAATACAGGAATAAGGCATCTTAAGAACACTCAATATTTGAGAAAGAAAGACCAAACTCGTCCTAAGACGCTAATACACTCCATGCCTAGGACCGACACCATGCCTAGCATGAAATGTTTTCTAATGTCTATATGTCTCAACTTAAAAGATATTTCCACATATGTACCATCAAAAACACATGAGTGCTAGAGTAGAACAAATGCAACCAAACACGTATTTAATTTCATTCCATTACTTCTCTATTTAAGTTCAGGTTTATTTACACATTCATCGATGTTTTACTTATCAGGACTTTCCAATTTACTTAACATGCTTGTAATAAAATCGAACAATAATTTATAATAATCTCTTTCATAATCCATGCATTTAGCTTTACCCAATTATCAAATTTTACAAGAAAAAGGGGGGCCTAGATTAACGTCTAGGTTCGAGATATACGTTTCAAGTTTAATCGTCCACGTTCATTTTCCCCTAGGCCACTAAACAATTCTACGTCATTTCACGCATATATATTCATAAGTACACATTTTTACTCCTTATAAATATATATATTTATATATAGCCACTCCTAGCATGCTTTTAATTCTATAGCCTCACAAACACCAAATAATCACATATACACATGATCAATTTCAACATGCTTAAATTCACATAATCCACGAAACCGACAAAATATTCATTTTTATAAACTTTTAAAGCATGCTCAATATTATAAAATTTAAATAAAAAATATATATATATATATTTATATATATATATTTAGGGTTTAGAAAACTCTCAAATCACAATCACGTCTATAAGCATGATATCACATATATATATAAATACACCACAACAGGAAAATTATAATTTTCTAAATATTTAAAACATGCTCGATAAATAATTAATAATAAAATCTACGGCTCCTTACTCCACGAGTGTGAGAATTAGATATATTTTAAGAAAATATCTCACCTAAATTTAGGCTTATGAAACAGCCCTGTAACGGGTCCATTGTGAATAGTGTCGGCGCCCGAAAATGGGTCCGTTGACCAAAGTTGTCCAAAAATCTTTTCGCTCGGATCAAAATGACCGTCTTGTTGTCCTATTCGAAATAATAAAAATCGTTAGCGATCAATAAAAAAATTTGAACAAATCTATAAAAAACAAAATTGAAAATCATACCAAAAAAATTAATTTTTTTGGCGAACCGCTCAACGGTTTCACACCAAATTCGGGTATGCGTATACGACATCGAGATGCATCTACTCTCCGAAAATCGCCCCAAACGAAGCTCGGACTAACCCCAAAACAGCATCCCGCAGCTAGGCCCTGGCCACCACGCACAACTGCTATAGCCCAACCACGGCCACCACCGGCGTCGCACCACCTGCTCGTCAGGCCTCCAGCCCTTACCGTCGTCGCCTTCATAGCGAACTACCAAATCTCATCCCAATCGCAGCTCCTGGTTGACCCTTGCTAATTCGCGCCTCACATCTACGCATCCCCTCACACACCAGGTCGTGACCACCTCTCCAGTCTGGTGCAGCCTCTTTCGCACGCCATCGCCGCTCCAAAGTCTGGCGAACCACCAACACAGGTCGTCATCTCTCCTGCGCAACTTAGCTCACATTAAGGTGACGATCTGATTCTGTGTGACCTCCCCTTCTCTCTCACTCTCTCTCTCGTTGTGTCAATTTGTAGAGGTGAACACCAGGCCAAGCCTGGTTCGTGATGATGAAAAAGAAAGAGGGGGTGGTCTGCGCGTGGGGGGGGGGGGGTAGATAAATGGAGAAGCTTCGTGGATCTTTATCTCCAATACGCCAATAATACATATACATATATATAATTGCATATAATTGTATTTAAATACCCATATATATATTACAAATAATAATAATATATATGTGCCTAATTAATCCCGAAAAATACCAAAAAAATCCTAAATAATATCACGTAAACCCGTTAAATTCATGCGGCACCAATTAAATACCATAAACTGTAATAGCTCATCCGAGGTACAAAACCAAACCACTGGAACACCGGGTACGTATAATACCCAAAACCCCTAAAATAAGGGAACTCTAAAACTCTTACAAATAGGTCGAAGACTACGCGTCATGTATGTATAGACACGGAGAAATAAACAAGGGAGTACAGATACCCCTAAGCACACGAGTTAAACAATTAAGGCATTTAATAATCCACTTACAAGGGGACACAAAATGTCGAACCCCTAAAGCACTAAATGTCAAACTCGAACAACTGAGTCGAAACCTTAAACGTCGGTCAAACAAAACGTGCCACAACCCAGTAGAAACTCTAAAATCTAAACGTCTAAACGAAATCGCATAGTCCACCACTAGAACTCGCGTAAACGTTTCGCTAAGTCTAGAATACTAAACGTTACCATCACACCACATAATCACCAATCGCAACATCATCCAGTCGAATCCAAACGTAAACGCAAAAATTTACACGTGAAATACCAAGAATAACCATGACGTCATGAACAAGTGACGTCACCACTAAAAATAAATCGGGAATAATTTCAGTAAAAAGGGAAAATAACACGGGTGTTACAATATTCCCACCTTAGGATATTTCGTCCTCGAAATTAGGGCGTACCTTAGTCCGCAAGTCATGTTCAGTTGATCAAACCGAACAACATACTTACATTCCTTGGTAACTATCACCATGATACAGGCATGAAAAAAAATGAAGTGATTAAGGTATTGTCCTACTCCGTTGGGATTAAATTGCAACATGATGCATCAAGTAAGACACGTCCTTGACACAGTAACACTGAAAGGCACTGAAAACACAAGCCAATATTGCTGATCAAAACCGTAGATGACGTCAATGTCGAACGTCCCATCGACCCTTTCCTGTCGTCCCTAGGACAATGAAACCTAGAGCTCTGATACCAATTTGTCACACCCGGTTATTCCTGAGACTCCAATAAGGAAAATCAGCGAATTCAGGGGTATAACATCACGGAAAACAACTACTAAAATCAACAACAACAACAACAACGACATACATGAAATAAGAATAAAAACAAGGTATTTTATGCCACCTGAGTGATAGAAACTCATATAAGATTTCTAACGAAAATTCGCTAGAATTTCGTTTGTAAATAAAACATCCGGATACACAACCACAACCACAACAAAAACAAAATAACCTGCCCATAATGAATTCAAAATGACATTGGCGCGCAACCCAACATTCTAGAAACCTACTAGGGCCGAGGTAGTGGAAAAGAACACCGCTACCTCTGCACAATCCTTCTAAAACCGATAGAGCCCCAAATGCTCAAATGAAATTATAAAGAAAGCCACATGATGATGCCTGTGACACCCCCAAATTTCCATGCATAGGTTGGTCAGGCCCATACACAAAAAACTAGGAGTGTCTGTAATGGATAACATAAGCACAGAAGAGAAGACATAAAATTGAAATATAATAATAACAACAATAACAAAAATAAGGATACAACTTATACATGAAGAAGACCACACCCAATACATTCTCAAATAAAATAAGTCACATAAGGTACAACATGGAAATCCCATAAACATGGACCCCTAGAAACACACTTAAAAGAAATACAACATATGACATTTATCGGATTCTACCTTGGAGTGGAAGGAAAATATGATAGAACCGAACAGATAGATATGAAGTCCTCAACCCTGCTAGTGAAACTGCCGAGGACCTGAAACAACAAAAATGTGGGTTAAACTCACGAGCAAGTGAAACTCTACATGATCCCAAGCAGAGTACCAAAATCCATCCCCTTTCCTAGTGACACCAAATCTCAAAATTATATTATAAAATAATAATATATTTAACTATAACCATAGTCACTAATATACCACAATTTAATATAATTATCTCCATAAATTCATTCCATTAATCCGATTTTTTCATACAACATCCATGCCCTACCATAACCACGTACCCGACAACTCACCCATGCCGTGACAATTCACCCATGTCCCGTGGTATTCTTGCGACTGCAGTATTAGTTAGCCTCCTTGTGGTTCCTTCTAAATCTCCAAAACATAGTTATTTAATTAAATCTTATGATTTTACAAATTTATTAATTCACTTGTATTCTTTATTCGGGAATGTATAACAATTTAAGAGGTCGAGCCTGGGGGGTCTAGGAGACGGTTGAAACTGTTCATTTATACGGTCGAAAATACGTAATACAATATAATTCGTGAAACACATAATAATAATAATATAAATCAATGTCCAGAGTCTGACATCAAATAAAATAGAGAAAAAATAATTACATAAATATACAACATTTTTTCTAATAACAGTTTTGAAATCTTTGTCAACATTGAAACCTAAAATATATATGTATTCAACTATTTATACTTAGTTTCAACCATATACCCCTCATCAGAATCATACCAGCAAGACACATAACCACGAATCCATACATGTATATCTACACATGGTAAAAACATATTTGTACGTATAGCTACATATAAACATAGTCTCGTGCATATATTAATATATCACCACGAATCTCTACGTATATACAAGATCTATACATATAGCCCTGTATATAAGGTCACAATCTCTATGTATATACAAGATCTATACATATAATCATGGATCTGTACATATATGTATAACCAGAATATAAATCATCATATATATATGAATATAAATATACTCTAATAGATTTGTACATATATGTCTATATAAGTCTACAAATCTTTACATATATGCAAGATCTGTACATATAATCATGGATCTATACATATATGCATAAACATAATATATATCATCATATATATACGTGAATATAAACATACTTTAACATATTTATACATATATATCTATATAAGTCTACGAATCTCTACATATATGAAGATTTATACATGTACCCACGGATCTATTCATATACATATAAACAAAATATATATCATCACATAAATAAACATGAATTTGAACATACTCTAACAGATCTATACATATATGCCTATATAGATCCATGAATCTCTACATATATACAAGATATATATATATACTTACGGATCTATACATATATGTATAAACAGAATATATAAACGTCATATATGAACATGATTTACACATACATATACATATATGAAAAATACTATCTAACATATTATAGATGCACAAAGTAAAGGCTACGAAATTTCAGTACAAAGAGAAAGAGTAGATAATATGTCTTGCCTGATTTGGAGAGCTTAATACCCACGAATCCCGATCTGAACCAAGTACTTGTTATCTCCCTCTCTCTATATATATTTACGTATACATATATAACTATATGAAGAAGATGGAGAATGAGCAATAGAGAAGAAGAAGCCTGTAAATTGAATTAAGAGAGGCTGAATATGCTTAAGTATATATAGGGAAACCTAAGGTTTGCCTATTGACCCATATGCCCTCCGATTTTGCAGAATAACCAAACTGCCATGAGTAAAAATGTTCACCTTACCCTTTAATACAAACCCCATTAACAAACATGCCATCCTATAAATATATATATATAAATAAATATCCATTAAATATGGAATGTCCACCTTACCCTTTAATACAAACCCCATTAACAAATATGTCATCCTATAAATATATATAAAAATAAATATTCATTAAATACGGGGTATTACAATGCCGAAAAGGTATAATGGCACCCCGAATAAACAAATACCCAAAATAAAATACACAATGAAAGGGAATATGCCAACAAACTAGCTCCCAAGAGAAATAAGAATATACAATGATAACTACGGATAAAAAGAACAAAACTAATTAAAAACATCCAAATTCACCTGTACCATTATCGCTGAACATGTCTTGTTATATCCACCTGCAAACCTGCAATCTGCTACGCAAAAAATTAGGATGATATCATTTTTAAAGGATGTAAATGATGATAATCTCAAATTTAAGAGTGTAAACGAAGATGTTAAGAGTGTGATTAAAATAAAGATAAACATGAAAGAGTGTTAACCGTAAAATATTTCACATCCTCCACTCAATTTCATACAACAACAAATAGGTCAAAACTAGAAAATCTTGTGGGACCCCGTCCATTTCCTGTGACTTTCCTTTATCCACATCCACATCCTACACTCAATTTCCTACAACTACAAATAGGTCAATACTAGAGATTCTTGTGGGACCCCGTCCATTTCCTGTGACTTTCCATTGAAAATTACGTAATTGATTAATTATAATCCGACCCAAATAATCAATTGAAATATGACATACCTCCTTGAATATAGAATTTAATATATAGTATATTGCATATATATATCATGAACCTTAACTGAAGTCAAGTGGCTTGTCGCCGATACATCACAGCTTTTGTCACAATAGCAAATTTCAAAGACATTAGCGAAGATGCATGGACTAGAACACTTGAAACTATTATATTAACCATGATATTCTAGACTATACCATACCTATATACATATAAAAGTGAAAATATAGACCATGTGCACTAAGCAACATATGTTCAGGACCACTAATTGGTCCAACATCCAGTTCTAAACATACGTGCATACATATATGTCTTACCCAAGGGCAGGTGTTAAGGGTGGGTGTTCAATTGTCCCATATCGAATAAAGAGGGAAAAGTGAATGGAGTTTAAATAAATGAATATTAATTTAATTAATTGACTTAAATTTTTGGGTCGAATCGCGAAACATCAACCCGTTACACTAGTGAAATTCAAAATTCCAAGTATAAGAGTCTTTTCAAATTCATCAAGAAAATTAACATGTCATTTTTTTATTTATGAATGACAGGAGTTACTAATTGTTTCTCTAACTATTTTTCTTTTCTTTTTTTCTCTTTTTTTGTTGTTGAAAATTTAAACAATTTAAAGCATGTAAAGATGTAATAGCCCATATATAGTAGTGGAGATGTAATAATCAAATGACACTGTAAGTGTGTGAATTTCCAAGCCCACAGAAGCCTATCAGGCATCAGGCCCATCGAACTAACAGCCCAATAAGGTTATCAGGCGTCAGGCCCATCGGGCTAACAACCCAGCAAAGTTATCAGGCATCAAGCCCATTTCAGCTTATCATTCTTTGTAGATAAAGATGATGATGTAATAATGATGTAATGACAATAAGATTGCCCTAATGGGCTCAAAGCCCATTAAGGGTATCTGTATAAAAGAGACAAAATCTAAATAAAAAGATTCATTCGTGTGTTGTGCAAATTTTGGCATCTACACATTGGCGCCGTCTGTGGGAAGCGTCTCCTTCTTCCCATCTCTTAAAACTGAGCTTTATTGTTCAACCTCCGATTATTCTTCACCGCCTCCTGAAATCTCCACTCACTACTTCTTGGGCAAAGATGCCAGTTACTCGTTGGCAAACAGACGTTCCAACCACTGCGGATAGTCGTGCGGGAGTTCCCCAATCTATGGAGCAAATCCTTCGACGCTTGATGGCAGCTGAGGAACGCAACCTGGCTCTAGAGAAACAAAATGCAGAGCTCATGGCGAGGTTGGCTCCACCACCAGCTGCTCCTTCGGTAGTAGCGCCCGACCCTCCAGCAGCGGTGCTTGACCATTCTCTGAACCAACGAGGTAGCGACGGACCGGAAGAGCACGCCGAATCTTCCCGGCGTTCAGGAAAGGCCCCCGCAGCCGACGAATCCATTACCCCACAGAAGATTCAAGCAATGATGGACGAATTCCAGAGGAGAATCCTCGGGGATCTAAGAGCACAATCCATCGACGACCTGGCCGCCCAGGCGTCTACTGAGCTGGTACAATCACCCTTCGTCCCTGAGATAACCCGGGAACCTTTCCCAAGGAAGTTCATCATGCCTCAATTCACCCCCTACGATGGTACCAAGGACCCCGAGGAGCATATTTACCAGGTCCATCAGAAGATGATCATGTACGCTGAGAACGAGTCATTGCTATGCAAAGTGTTTTCCACGAGTCTCGCCGATGCAGCTCTATTATGGTTCAGGAAGCAGCCGCCTCGATCTATCGGTAGTTGGCAACAGTTGACCAGGCTCTTCGTTGCCCAATACTATGGGAACAAGAGACAGAAGAAAACCATATCCTGCCTCTTCACCATGATTCAGGAGAAAGGAGAGTCACTGAAGAGCTTTCTATCCCGTTTCAACATTGAGTCTTCTTCTGTCGGTAACTGTGACCAGCACTCTGTTGTTGAGGCCGTCCGGATGGCCCTTATTCCAGAGACGAAGTTCCATCAGTCCCTGGTGAAGCGCCCGCCATCGGGCATTGGGGAGTTAAACTCCAGAGCCCAAGGATACCTAAGGATCGAAGAAGAGGAAACCGCCAGGCGAAAGAGGACAGTCTTGGTCAACATTGAAGCCCAATCAAAGGATCAGGCGTCTGATGAAAAGCGTTCGACTCCATCAGGGCCGTCAGCCCCTTCGGGATCATCACCTCTCGCCTGAAGAGGTACTACCCGTAAAGGGCCAAGTTTTACTCAATACTTTCATCCTTTTGTAAAAAAGCTACAACACCGATCCTGAAGGGATCACCGATCCTGAAGGGATCAATATGTTTGTAAAAAACAAATCAAGTGTTGTTTTGTCTCTCGAATGGCCTGAAGTGCCCGAAAGACGCAACACCGATCCTGAAGGGATCAATATTTTTATAAAAAATATACCAAGTGTTGCATTGACTTTCGCATGGCCTGAAGTGCCCGGAGTCACAACACAGATCCTGAAGAGATCATTGTTCCAAAAATAAACCAAGTGTTGCATTGACTTTCGCATGGCCTGAAGTGCCCGGAGTCACAACACAGATCCTGAAGAGATCATTGTTCCAAAAATAAACCAAGTGTTGCATTGACTTTCGCATGGCCTGAAGTGCCCGGAGTCACAACACAGATCCTGAAGAGATCATTGTTCCAAAAATAAACCAAGTGTTGCATTGACTTTCGCATGGCCTGAAGTGCCCGGAGTCACAACACAGATCCTGAAGAGATCATTGTTCCAAAAATAAACCAAGTGTTGCATTGACTTTCGCATGGCCTGAAGTGCCCGAAGTCACAACACAGATCCTGAAGAGATCATTGTTCCAAAAATAAACCAAGTGTTGCATTGACTTTCGCATGGCCTGAAGTGCCCGGAGTCACAACACAGATCCTGAAGAGATCATTGTTCCAAAAATAAACCAAGTGTTGCATTGACTTTCGCATGGCCTGAAGTGCCCGGAGTCACAACACAGATCCTGAAGAGATCATTGTTCCAAAAATAAACCAAGTGTTGCATTGACTTTCGCATGGCCTGAAGTGCCCGAAGTCACAACACAGATCCTGAAGAGATCATTGTTCCAAAAATAAACCAAGTGTTGCATCGACTTTCGCATGGCCTGAAGTGCCCGGAGTCACAACACAGATCCTGAAGAGATCATTGTTCCAAAAATAAACCAAGTGTTGCATTGACTTTCGCATGGCCTGAAGTGCCCGAAGTCACAACACCGATCCTAAAGGGATCACCGATCCCGAAGGGATCATTATATTTTTGTAAAAAATAAATCAAGTGTTGTTTTGTCTCTCATGGCCTGAAGTGCCCCGATAGACACAACACCGATCCTGAAGGGATCACCGATCCCGAAGGGATCAATATTTTTTGTAAAAAATAAATCAAGTGTTGTTTTGTCTCTCATGGCCTGAAGTGCCCGATAGACACAACACCGATCCTGAAGGGATCACCGATCCCGAAGGGATCATTATATTTTTGTAAAAAATAAATCAAGTGTTGTTTTGTCTCTCATGGCCTGAAGTGCCCGATAGACACAACACCGATCCTGAAGGGATCACCGATCCCGAAGGGATCATTATATTTTTGTAAAAAATAAATCAAGTGTTGTTTTGTCTCTCATGGCCTGAAGTGCCCGATAGACACAACACCGATCCTGAAGGGATCACCGATCCCGAAGGGATCAATTTTTTGTAAAAAATAAATCAAGTGTTGTTTTGTCTCTCATGGCCTGAAGTGCCCGATAGACACAACACCGATCCTGAAGGGATCACCGATCCCGAAGGGATCATTATATTTTTGTAAAAAATAAATCAAGTGTTGTTTTGTCTCTCATGGCCTGAAGTGCCCGATAGACACAACACCGATCCTGAAGGGATCACCGATCCCGAAGTGATCATTATATTTTTGTAAAAAATAAATCAAGTGTTGTTTTGTCTCCCATGGCCTGAAGTGCCCGATAGACACAACACCGATCCTGAAGGGATCACCGATCCCGAAGTGATCATTATATTTTTGTAAAAAATAAATCAAGTGTTGTTTTGTCTCCCATGGCCTGAAGTGCCCGATAGACACAACACCGATCCTGAAGGGAACACCGATCCCGAAGGGATCAATATTTTTGTAAAAAATAAATCAAGTGTTGTTTTGTCTCTCGCATGGCGTGAAGTGCCCGATAGACACAACACCGATCCTGAAGGGATCACCGATCCCGAAGGGATCATTATATTTTTGTAAAAAATAAATCAAGTGTTGTTTTGTCTCTCATGGCCTGAAGTGCCCGATAGACACAACACCGATCCTGAAGGGATCACCGATCCAGAAGGGATCATTATATTTTTGTAAAAAATAAATCAAGTGTTGTTTTGTCTCTCATGGCCTGAAGTGCCCGATAGACACAACACCGATCCCGAAGGGATCAATTTTTTGTAAAAATTAAATCAAGTGTTGTTTTGTCTCTCATGGCCTGAAGTGCCCGATAGACACAACACCGATCCTGAAGGGATCACCGATCCCGAAAGGATCATTATATTTTTGTAAAAAATAAATCAAGTGTTGTTTTGTCTCTCGCATGGCCTGAAGTGCCCGATAGACACAACACCGATCCTGAAAAGAGCAAAATTTCACAAGAAAATAAACCCAACTATGGTGATGCCTCTCCTATGGCCTGAAGTGCCTGAAAAACACAGTACTTTTGAATAAAATAATCTAAGTATTGAAAAAAGTCAACTGGACATGAATCATGATTTTTCATTAAAACAATGGGCCCCGATGGCCAAGGCTTGCAAAATACTTTATAAATAATGAATCCTAAGTGCCATTATCAGTGCCCCCTGCATTTGAGCTCACAAGAACAATAGTCCCATCGGGAACGGAAGGATCAGAATCGGGTTTGGGCCCCGGAGGAGGATTGGTGTGGAATTCACTGAAGTGAATGTCATCGGGACCTCTAACCGGATCATCATACGGCGGAGCAATGCCCAAAGACTCATCCAGTTCCCCCATTGAGGCGAAATCCCTCTCCTCAACAGGTTTCTGGATGTCCTTGAAGCATGAGCTCCAGCCAAACCCGATCCTATACTGGGCGGTGTCGCAGAGGTGCTTATACATCTGATTGCCACCCCAATGGCACATCTTCACCATTGACCTTTCCACTGCCAGGAGATTCTCAGCTTTGGGCTTCTCCTCCAGAAGCTTCGCTTGAGGGCCCGTTGCTCGCTTGGCCTTCCTCTTAAGGATATGCGTCGGGATCCTCAACATGATATTATGTCATTCTGTTGATAATGACTGCAAATTAGAACCCGTCAGGTGATTACTACACATCCTCAGGGGTTGTCCCCAAATTTTAGATTTAAGGAGATCAAACCGGGATATAATGTAAGTTGGAGTTTTAAAGCGGTCGGGTGCTCCCAGAAACTCAAACCCCCATCGCGCGAATCAAGGCCACCTAAGCCATGAATTCAAAATATTAATGATGGCATAACCGTCCTATTTAATGAACCTACCACGTCACCCCGACAGGGTGATGTATATATATATATTTCCTTCCTCCCACACTTTGTCTTCTCGGTAATGGGCTTGCCTGACTGAAAGCCCACAACCAATAAGAGGGCCTGTGTAAGTGTGTGAATTTCCAAGCCCACAGAAGCCTATAAGGCATCAGGCCCATCGAACTAACAGCCCAATAAGGTTATCAGGCGTCAGGCCCATCGGGCTAACAACCCAGCAAAGTTATCAGGCATCAAGCCCATTTCAGCTTATCATTCTTTGTAGATAAAGATGATGATGTAATAATGATGTAATGACAATAAGATTGCCCTAATGGGCTCAAAGCCCATTAAGGGTATCTGTATAAAAGAGACAAAATCTAAATAAAAAGATTCATTCGTGTGTTGTGTAAATTTTGGCATCTACAGACACCAAACAAGGATAGCTCTAAATTATTAATAACCTAATTAAGGAAGCGAAGCAAAACAAAACAAATAGTCAACTCAAAGAAGGACGAGCAACAGAATAATGGTTATTGGATTGGTACAATCTTATGAACTCACTATTTAAATCAATCATTATTTTATTATATATATATATATATAAAGTACATCATACGTATCATCAGCTAGTCACAACCTTTAAATAGAAAAACAAAACAAAACAGTGACGAACATGTATTATATATATATATCTAAATTATTACCTTTTCGGGACTACTCGTCAATCACTACTACAACCTCCGTAAGGTTGTGTTCATTTTCTTGTGTGAAGAAGGTGGCATAGACAGTAGGAATGGATTGTAATAGTTGACAAAACCGCTTAAGCATATTGAAAAACCAAGCATAATAAGCAGAGATGGAAATGATGATAGGATACACAATCCAGAAATGTGATGGTGAGAAATAGCTCGAGCTGACCAACCCAATAGCCAGGGCTACCGAGAAGTCGCCGGGTCGGAACCGAATGGCACTGCCCGTGACAGTGAGTGGTAGTTTAATGGAGACGACAAGGAAAGTTAAGGTGGCAATGGCCATCACAAGGAAGAATAGCAAGGTGGGAACGAGATGATTAAGGTCATGATTGTTCATTAGAATTTTTTTTTTGGTTGGAGGGTATAAATAAGGGTTGAAGAGAAAGAAGAGTGAGTTTGTGAGTAATGGAAAACCATATCTCAAATCTAAATTGTAGTACACCATCTGTGTTGCTCTTAAACTCAAAGCCTTTTTTTTTAAAGTAATAAACTCAAAGCCTTGTGGGGGTTTAATTATATTGAGGAGGTTTGGTAATGTACTTATGAGAGGAAGGGTAGTTTAGTCGTATCGCTGCAAAATACTTTCGACAAAAAAGGAATGTTGATCAAAAGGTTGACAAAAAGAAGATTGCATGCTGCGTGCCAGAAAATTATTGAAAGGGGCAGAAAATAATTTTTTTAATATTTTTATAGGGGGCAAATGTAATTTTTATTTATATATTGTCATTTTCCCCTTAAAAAGAAATAGAAAAAAACAAATCTAATGGGGCAAGTGACCCCACGAAGGCACTGTGGCTCGGTGCCCACTACCTCATTTTTTATTTTCTTTTTGTTTATAACTTTGCTGCTGGAACGACCATGTGTTGTAATTGTCATATCACTGCGAAATAAGGGAATATTTTGACTGGCTATTTTCAACGTTAATTTCAGTATTTAAAAAAATATATATTTATTATTAATTTTATATGAATAAAGTATTTTTTATTCATATAAAATTGTTAGGGTCCGTAATTAAGTCTTTGTTTCACACTCCCCACGTAAGCATGTAATGATTGCAGTGGCGTAAGTATGTAATGATTGCAGTGGCGTAAGTATGTAATGATTGCAGTGGTGGCGTACGCCTTTTTTTTTTTTTTTTTTAGGCTCTTGAGAGTTAGGGTCGTAAAAGTGTGGTCACCCGCCAACTTTTTCTGAAATGATACCAAGGTCACAATCCATGTCGTTAAAAACAACTTTATGCAAGGAAAACAAAGTGATATATTTGACGTGTACCTAAAGGAAATTTTTTTCTACTATTACGTGGATTTACTTTATTTTCACTTTTCTTCCTTGTGATTCCATACTTTACATTTTTGCCCTAGCTTCCTAGGGCACCATTAATTAGATGGCACTTTTTCTTATCAGTCTAAAGTATTCTTTGATATGACAACATGAAAGAAGGAAGCTAGAAATATAAACATTGTCTAAAGTATTGTTTGATACATTTATTATAGAAATTAAATATAAACAAATTCAACACTTCAAAGACAATGAATGTTACTTAAAATGAAGTTAAATTTTAAATAATAAAAGTCCTAACACTGAAGACTATCCATTACAAAAATATCAAAAATTAATTTTATTTTAAGCACCACTAATAATCTTTAATAAAATTTTCAGCTTTATTAAATAGAACCTAGAAGTAAAATGGCATGGAATGAAGTAATACAACAAAAAAATTTATGCACGTATTACTAAAAGTTGGGGTCATTGATTGAATTGGAAAGTTGTAATTGTGGCACGACATGTGTTTCCAAGTTGATGAATCAAGTTTAGTCATATATCACTGCGAAATAAGGGACTATTTTGACCGGCTATTTTTAACGTTAATTTCAGTAGATTTGGAAAAAGCACAAACATCCAACATTGAATTGCGTATATTGAAGCAGACAGGTTGTGTTATATATAGTTGGAGAGACACGTAGCCACAGCATGGCTTGCCCATAAGGGAATATTTTGGCTGGCTATTTTTAATGTTAATTTCAGTATTTTTAAGGGAAAATATAAGAAAAAAATGAAATTTGTTCTCTATTAAAATTTGATTTTTTTTTTGCTTATTGCCCTTAATTTTAATTGGCGGTGGTGGTGGTGGTGGTGGTGGTGGAGGAGGAGGAGGAGGAGGAGGAGGAGAGAAAATTAGATTAATTGAATTGAATAATGTATTAAAAAATATAAATGTATTATTAATTTTATATGAATAAAGTATTTTTTATATTTTGTTTCCATATTAAAAACAGAAATTTGTATGTTTGAATATTATAATGGACAAATTAAATATTTCATTTACATAAACAGTAAAAATAAATTCATTTTTGGACCAAAAATTGCTATTTATGTATGTAATTTAGTATTTTTTTGAAAAATGCAAATATTTTATATTTTTATTTTGATTTAAAATAGAATTTTTTTTTTTTATGTTTTGAAGTGTGTCTAATACTGTATATTGGAAATATATATTAGTAAAATCAAATTTGTTGCCAAAAAAAAAATCAAATATGTGATAGTTTACAAATTTGATAAATGTAAAAAATAAATATTAAATGTAAATACATGTATTAGTCAAATATGTAAACAAATATTTTTTGGTTAATTTTATTTACACCCCCTAAATTGAGGGGGTCAAATTGATATACTCCCTCCGTCCCAAATTATAGGTCCCTTTTGGGGAATCCAACTTTTTAAGAAGATGAATTTTATTATAACGTTACTGTATAAAATACCAACTTTAGTCTTGGTCTCACTATAGTGATGTGATGATTTATAATGTATATATTTTATAACTTTAATGATTGAAGGTAAATTGGTAAATTAACCAAATAAAATGCTTTGACTTTTCAAAAGTGGACACTTATTTTGGGATGGAGGGAGTATTAAAGTAGGGATAAGGCCAATAGTAGTTTAGGTATTCAACATTGTGTGAGGTTTGAAAAGGTACCAAAAGTACATAAGGGAATGTAAATGAGTTGTCTTTCTTTAATTAGGGGGTTTGATTGTAATTATACAAAATTGGGGAGATCAAAATAATGTTTTGACATAGTTCAAGGGATGTAAATGACATTAACCCTAAGTTTTTCTTAGTACCTAATCTATATAAAGGTGTGTGTTTTTATTTTTTGGGTAAATTGTACTGACACCCCTGAGGTTTCAGTCAATGTCACTCATTGGCTGGTTAATGCATTTTTGGACAATGACACCCCTGAGCGATGAAATGACGAAGCTGCCCTTGAATTGTTTAACTTATTTCAATACAAAAATATTTGAGCTGTAAAAAGTCTTTGTTACCCCCAACTTAAAACCTTACACGTCACCACTATAATTTTACAGTCTTTGTAAATTATAAAATTAATTTATTTAAGAATTTTAATAAAGCTTAATTTTAAATTTTTATAACGTGCAACGCACGTACACTTTACTAGTAAATAAAAATGTGTATTGACACCTAAATTATTATGAATCACTTAAATTGTATATTTTATTTTTTTTAGTTTCATGAGTTTCTAAATTAAAATTAATTATCTATTTTTTGTATTCATATGATTTTATAAGGAGCAATCCTTGAATTTTCACATTAAAAATTCAAAAATATGATGCGAACAATTATTTTGGTACTAATTAAACAAACCTATTTTTATTGTTTATTTTTCGTAAATAAACCCACATAGTTTCTCAAATAAGTTGATTTTTTCTAAAATGAAAAAATAAATGCACGAATTGCTCCAAAAATAGTTCGAGCTTTTAACCCATGATAGGGGGATAAAAGCTCGCGACCCATAAATCTATATGAATAAATAAGTAATGAAAAATCTACTGGTGTAATTAATAATATGTGTTAAATTCAGAAAAAATAAAAAGATTTAATAATTATTCGTAGTTAATTTTATCCATACATTAAAAGAGATCAATATGATTTCTCCTTAAATTTGAAGTGTCAAGCGTTCACATAATAGTTTATCAGGTGGGTTTATTATTAAGGGAGATGAAGATTGTGAAAATATGATTGACATAAATATCATGAATGATTAAATACTTACTTATTAAAGGAAAATGAATTTAAATAGGATGCAATAAGTTTTATTTTAAAATATTAATAAAACAGATGTTGTGTGTAATATTTAACTATTAAATTAAATCATAAATATAATCCCTTACTGAGTTTTTAATAAATGATTAGTACATTGAATGACACATCTTAAGTGGCAAATTGAATATTGAGTTAATTTTAAGGTCGACAAAAAATGTAATTTGACAAATAAGTTGAGTGTATATTTAATTTGGATATTCTATTAAAACAAATAAATAATTTAGATATGGATCCACTAGATTTTTTTTATAGAACAATTAATGTGGATAATCTATTTGAACTTGAAAATAATAAATATAATTCCGCAGGGGTACTTTGGTCATCTACATATGTAAATATCACTTTCTGAATAAAGATAGGGTAATAAAGTCATTTCATAGGGTCTCACCCCCTGCAGGGGGTGTCATTGCAACAGAATCCAAAACTCAAGAGGTGATGGGAAGACAATCGCATTGATCAGCCATTGAGTAACATTGACTGAAATTTTAGGGGATGTCAGTGCAATTTACCCTTATTTTTTTATTTGGAAATGCCCAAATTCTACACAGTAAATTAATCAAAGTTTCATGATTTGATAGTTTGACTATATTTAAAGTTTGTAGGTGCATAATCCAACATTTATAGGTGCGTCGCATACATAATCCATATAAAGGTATGTGTTTTTATTTATTTTTATTTAGAAATGCCTAAATTCTACACACAGAAAATTAATAAAAGTTTCATGATTTGATAGTTTGACTATATTTATAGTTTGTAGTTGCATAATCCAATATTTATCCAACATCTCCATTGATTCTCTCTCCACCATTTTCCCTTTGATGATGTGACGCCTTCCCTAGCAGTTAACTTTGAAACTTTCCAAAAGTTTAAAAAAAAAGAAAAATGTTAATTTCAAGAAATCCCTTATACTATCCGATTTAATAAAGTAATCTCTATTATACGTTCAATTTACTTCATATACTATTTAATTTCATAATTATGCCCCTCACCTCATATTTTGAATCAAAATACCTAAATTACCCTCAATAGTATAAGGATCAAAATACCTAAATTACCCTCAATAGTATAAGGGATTTTAGTAAAATCAACCATTTTAAAAAATTAATTATATTTTTAGCAAAAATTATAAATTCAAAAATATATATATATTTTTCGGAAAAAAATTATTTTTGGGAGGGAAGTATATTATTTTCCAAAATATGAATTATTTCAGAAAAAATAATATATATTTTTTGCAAAAAAATTATTTTTCGAAAAAAAATCATATTTTGAAACATAATAGTATATATTTTTCGCAAACAAAATTATTTTTCAAAAAAGATCATATTTTGGAACATAATAATATATATTTTTCGGAAAAAAATTCATATTTTGGAACATAATAAATACTTTTTCGCAAAAAAAATATTTTGAGAAAAAAAAATCATATTTTGTAACATAATATATATTTTTCGAAAAAAATTATTTTTCTGAAAAAAATCATATTTTGGAACATAATATATATTTTTCGCAAAAAAAATTATTTTTTGGAAAAAAAATCATATTTTGGAGCATAATATATATTTTTTGCAAAACAAATCATATTTTGGAACATAATATATATTTTTTCGCAAAAAATTATTTTTTGAAAAAAATTCATATTTTGGAACATAATATATACTTTTTCGCAAAAACTTATTTTTCGAAAAAAAAAATCATATTTTGAAACATAATATATATTTTTTGGAAAAAAATTATTTTTCAGAAAAAATTCATATTTTGAAACATAATATATACTTTTTCGCAAAAAAAAATATTTTTTGGAAAAAAAATCATATTTTGGAACATAATATATATTTTTCACAAAAAAAATATTTTTTGTAAAAAAAATAATATTTTGGAACATAATATATATTTTTCACAAAAAACAATTATTTTTAGGATAAAATTATATTTTCCGAAATATATATATATTTTGAAATTTATAGTTTTTATGAAAAATATAATTTACTTTTGAAAAATATTTTTTTTCAGGGTTGATTTCACTGAATCCCCTTATACTATTATGGGAGGGTAGTTTAGATATTTTGACTCAAAATGTGAGGAGGAGGAGACATAGTGATGAAATTGGATAGTATAGGTGGCAAAGTGGACACAGTAAGAATTAATTGATTAAATTAAATAACATATGGGGGTTTATTAAAGTAAACCCAAAAATAAAAGTGAAACATGTCTTGTCTTGGGAAATTTAGGAACAATTCTTCAAATTTGATTTTTTTTTTTTTTTTTAAGTGGTAAGAGACGCGCCTCTTACGCGTGAAGGAAATTATTAGTAACCGGAGTGAAGGATCTCGTGTTATATAAAGTCAAAATTTTCTTAACCAAAAAAAATTAATTAATTGTTTTGCAAGTCAGTTGTAACAATTTATATATATCTGAACATTCTGCAATTGAAAAATGAACGAATAAAAAAAATTAAAGAAAAATAATGCAACCCCGCAAACTGTGGGAAAAAATCTGTAGAAATTGTTTAAATTTTTATTGAAAGGTTTAAATATTGAAAAGAAATTATTTTTAAGTGCTTTTTTTCACTCGAGCATTAAAAGGATTAAAGATTCTAACTAAATATATCTCACATTATTTAACATACGTGATTATCATGACAGAAATAGAGAATTACTTTTCGTTATTTACACAAAATTTGTTATAGAAGTTCGTACTTACAACAAAAAATGTAGGACTAATATATGATACCGCGATAGATTTTGTTTTATTCTATATTTGTTGATATGGAACATTTTTAAAAACAAAAATTAGTAGTCGAAAGCATCTAAAGTTTCTTAATCATATTAATATGTCATTTTAATCAAATCGGAGCCGTTCATCCATGATTCACAGTTGCAATATTAATTTTAATTTCGGTCGCAATAACAATATAAAAAATTTAAATTATATAATGAATAGTATTTGGGTCCTCCCCGGAAAGGATGAAGTTGGTCCTCCTCCCTTATATGATTCAATAAAATTAAGGCACGTGTCAAAAATATATAGATATTTATTACCCATATTTTATGAGTTTTAACCAAAATCTTAAATGATTTTTTCCTTATTCATTCTAATCTTTTCACCATCACCTATCATAAACAAAAAATATAGATGTTTATTACCCATATTTTATGGATTTTAACCCAAATCTTAAATGATTTTTTCCTTATTCATTCTAATCTCTTCACCATCACCTATCTCCATCATAAACACTAATTTTTCATCTCTCTTATTTATCACACACTTATTTAAGAATTTTGAACAATGAACCCTATATTGATTAAACGTTTTTCAAATTTCTTTGAGAGCCTTTAACAATAATGAAACACAAACCACCAATTATTATCAATTCAAATATCATATCAGTCATGATAAGGAACCATACAATGTTAGTTGTTTTCTCTCAATCTTCTGTAATTTCACATTAAAAACTTCAAATGGTTATTCCCCTGATTTCCTCTTGGAAAACAAATTGAAGATGACAAAAGTTACAAATCTACCTATAGATTCGTTTGTTTAATATCAAAGCTCATTCCCAAATCTACCCGCACCATACACTTTCTAGCATATTAGTGATTTAGAGTCCAAAGCCAGAGGTGTCTTCGTTTAGATGGAGACTTGGACAGGCAAACAGACGAGTGTAAAAAAAGAAAATGACAAAAAGAAATTTTTTAGATTTGAGTTAAAACCCATAAAATATGGGTAATAATTATTTATATTTTTTATTTATTTTTTTACACGTGTCTTAATTTTATTGGATCATATAAGGGGGATGACCAATTTAATCCTCCCCGGAAGGACCCAAATATTATTCTTATATAATTATCAATTCTAACACATTCCAAAAATATTTCGAACTGAACAATATATAACGATTCGGGCCAATACCGCGAACCACGGCTTTAGCCAATTTTGATTACTGCGTATGATATCTGAGTTTGGAATGAGATGTATTTTATAGGGTTAATTTCAATAAACACCCCTATACTATCCAGTTTAATCAACTAACATTCACGGTGTCCACTTTGCCCCTTATACTATTCAATTTCATCATTATGCCCCATCACCTCACATTTTGAGTCAAAATGTCTAAACTACCCTCAATAGTATAAGGGGGTTTAGTGAAATCAACCATTTAAAAAATTATTTTCCAAAAATCAATTATATTTTTCACAAAAATTATAAATTCAAAAATAAATATATATTTTTTGCAAAAAAATTATTTTCCAAAATATGAATTATTTCGGAAAAATAATATATATTTTTGAAAAAAAAAAAAATTTTCGGAAAAAAATCATATTTTGAAACATAATAGTATATATTTTTTGCAAATTTTTTTTTTTTCGGAAAAGATTATATTTTGGAACATAATAGTATATATTTTTCGCAAAAAAATTATTTTTTAGAAAAGATCATATTTTAGAGCATAATATATATTTTTCGCAAAAAAAAGTATTTTTTGAAAAAAAAATCATATTTTGAAACATAATAAATACTTTTTCATAAAAGAAATATTTTTCAGAAAAAAAATCATATTTTGGAACATAATATATATTTTTTGTAAAAAATTATTTTTCGAAAAACAATCATATTTTGGAACATAATATATATTTTTCACAAAAAAATTATTTTTGGAAAAAATTCATATTTTGGAACATAATATATACTTTTTCGCAAAAAAATTATTTTTCGGAAAAAAAATCATATTTTGGAACAGAATATATATTTTTCGCAAAAAATTCATATTTTGGAACATAATATATACTTTATCGCAAAAAAAAAAATCATATTTTGGAACATAATATATATTTTTCACAAAAAAATATTTTTCGTAAAAAAATCATATTTTGGAACATAATATATATTTTTCTCAAAAAAAAAAATTTCAGGAAAAATCATATTTTCGGAAATATATATATATATATATATATATATATTGAAATTTATAGTTTTTACGAAAAATATAATTTATTTTCGGAAAATAATTTTTTTAAGGGTTGATTTCACTAAACCCCCTTATACTATTAAGGGAGGGTAATTTAGACATCACTGCTCTTAGTTCTGAAGGCGTAATAGACTTTAAATAAGGACCCGAGAAGGAATTCCTATAACACAAGTGCCTTAGGAATTCCTATATTCAGTTTATAACTGAATATCAGGTTGAATTTCTCCTGATCTTGTGAGCTTCAGCTTTGTTCTCCGGGAGCGTCCCATGCCTTAGGTAATTCATCATGGGATCCATCCAGTTGGGCTCCCATGGAATAAGCATCACTTGTTCGGGTTTTTAAATATTTGATCTGGTTATAAAATCCACCAACACAACCCAAGTCAGGTCCTCTCCAGCTGAGGACGCTTGACTAGCTAGGTGGTCAGCTACAGAGTTTTCGTTTCTCGGGATCTGAGTGAAGGTTATTTCTTGAAAGCTCTCTGTTTCCTTTAACACAAGTGCCCAGTAAGACTCCATTTTGGGGTCTTTTGCCTCGTATTCTCCTTTAATTTGTCGAATGACTAGCTGAGAGTCACTATGCACAACTAAAGCCTAAATCTGGAGGGTTCGGGCTAATCTTAAGCCAGATACGATCGCTTCATATTCAGTCTCATTATTAGTGGCTGGGAATTGTAGTTGTACTGACATGTGGAGGTGTGTCCCATCGGGTGTCTGGATCTCCAATCCGATTCCCGATCCGCTAGAACTGGCTGATCCGTCCACAAAAAGCTTCCAATTGTCTAGTTCAGTCTACTGGTTGGGTTCTTCAGTTTCATCTTCAAGTAAGAAATCTGTCACCGCCTGTCCCTTAATGGAAACCCTAGGTATGTAAGTTATGTCATATATGCCCAACTCGATGGCCCATTTGGATATTCTGCCCGAAAGGTCAGGTTTTGACATAATAACCCGGATAGATATGGAGGTTAGAACAATGCTTGGATGAGCCTCAAAGTAATGCCTCAGTCGTCTTTTGGCATTTACCAGTGATAAAACTAGTTTTTTTTGCCTGCTGTATCAGGTTTCTGCTTCAGCCAAGGATTTACTAGTGTGTAGAAAACTAGCATCTGCAGGTTCCCATCTTCTCTGATGAAGGTTGCACTGGTTAAGACGGAGGATATTGCTAGATAAAGATGTAAGACTTCATCGGGACCTGGTGTGGATAGGATCGGGGGTCTGGTTATGTACTTCTTTAACTTTGTTAAGGCTTCAGATTGCTCAGAACCCCAAACTTCTCCCTTTTTTGCCTCAATCGCCTGAAAAAATGGTCTGCATCGATTGGTGAGTCTTGAAATGAACCTGCTTAGGGAAACCACTCTTCTAGTTAGGACTTGAACATCTTTATGTGTCTGGGGCTCCTTTATTTTCATCAGAGCCTTGACTTGTGTCAGGCTGGCTTGGATCCCGATCCGATCCACAATATGTCCCAGGAATTATCCGGATGAGACGCCAAAGGAGCATTTCTCCGGGTTAAGCTTCATGCCATGCCTCCTGAGGGTGCCAAATACTTGGTGTAAATGTGCAAGTTGATCTTCCTTTCCGTTGCTCTTGACCACAGTGTCATCAATGTAAGCTTCAATCATTATACCCATCACTCCCTTAAAGATCTTGTTGACCAATCTCTGGAAAGTGGCACCTGTATTTTTCAGACCGAAGTCATAACCTTAAAGCAGTAAGTACCTGTTTTAGTAATGAAGGATGTATTTTCCTCGTCCGTCGGGGTTCATTCTTATCTGATTGTATCCTGAATAAGCGTCCAGGAAAGTTAAACGTTCGTAGCCAGCGGTAGCGTCCACCATCTGGTCAATCTTTGGCAGTGAAAAGTTGTCCTTCGGGCATGCCTTGTTCAGGTCAGTAAAATCAACATAAATCTTCCACTTACCATTCTTTTTCTGGACTATTACTACGTTGGCGAGCCATTCGGGATACTTGACTTCCCAGATAAAACCAGCTTGGAGCAATCTAGACACTTTATTCGTTATGATCTGGTTCTGGTGCACTCTCATGCGCCTTTGTTTTTGCCTGATTGGTCTCACATTTGGGTCAACGTGTAATGAGTGTTGGGCAACAATAGGATCAATACCTGGCATGTCTGTATGTTCCCATGTGAAAACATCGGAGTTGTCCTATAATAACTGGGTCAATTCTTTCAATTCCCAGTCGGTGAGATTCGTACCTACAAAAGTAACTTTTTCTGGGCTATCGGGTATTATAGAGATTGACTGTAACGGCTCGACCATGATCGGGGTACCCGAATCCCTCTTATTTGATTGCTATTTGGGGCCTGGACTATAATCCTTGGTACGGGACACCTCTCGGCCTTTTCCCTTCCTAGTCTCCTTCAGAGGGACCTCATATCATTTTTTGGCAACCAGTTGGTCCCCCTTGATATCAATGATGTCCAAACCGTTCGGGCTTATGCATCTCATCATTTGGTGAAGGGTTGAAGGCACGCCCTGCATCCGATGAATCCATCCCCTTCCCATGAGTAAATTTTACGAAGGCTTCATATCCACTACAACAAATGTTTCTGTCAGGGTCCATTGTGCAGCAGATACTGGCAGTTGGACTTCCCCGATCGGTTCGATTTGTTTTCCATCGAATCCTGCAATAGGACACCGAGATGTCACAAACTCGTTCGAGTTGATTTCAAGCTTTTCAAAAGCCCACTTACTAATGACGTTGGCACTGCTCTCGGGGTCGATCATGACTCTCTTAACAAGGCAGTTGGCCACCATCAATGTCACAACTAGAGGGTCATCATATGGGGTCTGGATATTCCAAATGTCTGATACAGAGAAAATAATTTGTGCTTCTCCTGTCCTGTGGTGGACTTCACTGACTTCGTTGATTTTTCTCATTTTTTGGGCTCTTCGCAGCTGGCTTCGGCTGGAACCTTCCATTTTTTTGGAGGTGGAGCCACCAAGAATCATGTTGATGATCTTGACCGGCTATACGGCTGCGGGGTTCCGAGGGGCATTGGGAGCTTATTGACCGGCCCTCGGTCTGTCCCGTTGGATGTAGTCCCGGAGCTCGCCGTGAAGCACCATTGCTTCCACCTGTCGTCTGAGATTATGGCACTCATTTTGTGATGTACCCGAAATCGCTGTGGAAAGCACAATATTTTGACTTGTCCCTTTGATCCAATGGCTCCCTGATGGGTGAGGATTGTTGGAAGATCCCTCTGGCCTTATTCTCTTGGTAGAGCTTGGCAAGGCTGACCCTCAAGGGAGTCACTCTCTCTTCAGATCTGGGATGTTTGAAAGGGTTTGGGGCTAGAGGTCCTGAAGGAACTGAAGGTCCCGATGATGTTGGACGCTTTCGATCGGTTGCCTGATCCTTTGATCGGGCTTCAACGCTGACCAAGGTCGCCCTCTTTTGCCTGATGGTCTCCTCATCTTCAAATACCCCTGGGCTCTAGAGTTTAACTCCCCAATACCTGATGGGGGGCGTTTCACCAGAGACTAATGGAACTTGGTACCTGGAATAAGGGCCATCTGGAAAGCCTCAACAGTAGAGTGTTGGTCACAGTTATCAATAGAAGAATACTTAATGTTGAATCGGGATAGAAAGCTCTTCAGGGATTCTCCTTTCTCTTGGATCATAGTAAAGAGACAGGATATGATCTTCTTTTGTCTCTTGTTCCCGTAGTACTAGGCAACGAATAACCTGGTCAATTGTTGCCAGCTGCCGATGGATCGGGGTGGTTGCTTCCTGAACCATAGTAAAGCTGCATCAGCAAGACTTATGGAGAATACCTTTCAAAGTAAGGACTTGTTCTTAGCATACATGGTCATCTTTTGATGAATCTGATTGATATGCTCCTCGAGGTCCTTGGTGCCATCGTAGGGGGTAAACCGAGGCATGACAAACTTCTTTGGAAAAGGTTCCCAGGTTATCTCGGGGGTGAAGGATAATTGTATCAACTCGGTTGACGCCTAGATGGCCAGATCATCGGAAGACTGGGTTCTAAAGTCCCCGAGGACTTTCCTTTGGAACTCGGCCATCATTGCTTCGAGCATTTTGGGGGTCATGGCTTCGTCAGTGACGGGAGCCTTGCCTAAGCGCTGGGAGGACTCGGCGTGCTTTTCCATCCTGGCACCATCTTCTTGGTTCTGAGAGTGGTTGGGCGCCACTGTTGGAGGGGCAGGCGGTTGTAGAGTCATCCTCGCCATAAGCTCCGTATTCCGTTTCTCAAGAGCTTGGCTACGTTCCTCACCAGCTATCAGGCGTTGCAGGATTTGTTCAATGGTTTGAGGACCTCCTACATGGTTGTCCCCAGTGATCGGAACGTCCGTTTGCGAACGGGTGACTGACATAGTTGTTTGGGAAGTAGTGGGTCAGTGTGAACGGAGATTTAGAGGATGGTGAAGAATAGAAACAAGCTCTCAGATCTAGAAGGCCAAGGCACCACCACAGATCTCCATATTGAATAAAACAAACTCAGCTTAACGAGATGGGAAGAATGAGATAATTTAGAAATCTGGAAGAAAGAATTACAGATTTGAAAATTCAAGAACTCCAAGAACTTTCCACAGACGGCGCCAATATGTAAATGTCAAAAAATGCACAACACAAGAATGAATTGTTTATTTAGATTTTGCTTCCTTTATATACATTCCCTTTTTGAGTTTCGAGCTCATTAGAGCAATATTATTTTGCTTACATCATTCATTCTATCTCTCTTACATCACTATCTTTATTTTCAAGTAATTCTAGCTTGAAATGAATCTTTATCTTCGGGCTTTCGATGACCTTGTTGGGCTATCAGCCTGATGGGCCTGGAGATTTCCACACTTATAACCGTTCGTCGGATTAATCCTACTCTTCCACTTCATTTGCACCAGTAGTGTTGATAGTTCATGATTTTGTACTCCTTATTATGGCAATCCAGTAAGAGCAATGATTTATTCACCCATTTCACTAGTTGGAGAGGAAAGAAAAGAAAAAAAAACATTTATCCTACAATCACCGATCAACTCTAACATGCATTGACTTATATGTTAGGTTGTGGAATGCATACAAAACTAATTTTCCAGAACATCTTTTATATTGATAAAATATAATTTATATTAGGCTCTAACATATTTATATTGAATATAATTTTATTAGCATTAAATATGAAGAAATCAGGCATGATCACATCCGAAAAGCAAAGTGTTGATGGTCATTTATCCCACATTCCCTCAGTAGCTGCGGTCCTCCACCAACCTCCGAAGCCTAATGGTGTCACCAATTATTTTTCTGCTTGTCCTCAACATTTTTAATCGACTTAGCCACCCAATGTTTTCTCCTCCTCGAGTTCAACTTAGTCATGTTTGCAGGGTTTTCAATTTCCCTTACCTATTATGCATAATTTAAATATAAATTAGGTAATATGTATAGTTTGCCGCCTCCTTAATTTATTTTAAATTAGTTATGTGATCCTAAATTTATAGAAAGAATTAAAACATTCATTAGTTGTGCGGTCCAACAATCACAAAATTAAATAAATAAATAAAGCAAATAATCTCCAATTATATATGCTAATTTGATTGAATATTAATTTTTGTACATTTCAATAACACATGATTTGTTCTTTTAGGTAAAAGAAGTATCAATTAGTACATTCTAAAAATGCAAGATTTATTCTTTTAGACAAATGAAGTATCAAAGACATTAAAAAAAATGCATAATTTATTCTTTTAGGTGCAACTATAGAAAGATTATTTCAAAAATGTAAATTAGTGAATCATAATTTTATAACAGATACAGAATGAATTTCTTACAAATCACTTGAGTATTACTATTGAAAAGAAAATAATTTTGCACTTTTAGTTTAGATTCAACAATAAATAAAATTTATTTTCTAAACTTTTCTAATAAATTTTCCGTTTTGCGTTTTGGGTTTTTTTTTTTTTTTGGTAATAATTAGATAGTCAATCAACTTTTTTTTATACTATATGCCAAGGTTGAACTAGTTATATTTTTGTATACATTTAGTTAATAATTGAATATTTTTTTATTAAAATATAATTTTATTATATTTAATAATTATTAGTAGTTCGGTCCCGTACCGTATAATCCTGGCTCCGCCCCTGTATGTATGGCTAGTCTATCACGCCTTCTACCACATTACTCGGATTCATGGCTTCTTTAACATTATAAATGATCATGTTTTAGTTTTGTTTGTCTGCCTTTATCAGTCGTTGTTCATTTCTTTTATAACATTAACTTTTTATTTTTTTTGTATTTACTATTAAATAACTGGAATTTATTATCCTTTATTTACATTTTAAGTTGACAACTTATACACATTTCTAACATAGCTAAGGAACCCACATTATTTTCTCGTCTGCTAGAATCGTTGCATTAACGTTTCTACCAGGGGGCAAGTGACTATGAATTATTACTAGAGAGGGATTATTAATTATATATCGTTGTTTCAAAGGATGATCGTTGACTACGTTGTAAAAGAAATCTCATATCGCTCGAGGTGTCCCTTACAACTCTAGTGTAACTTTGGGACAATTTTTCTTCACCCAATCACCCCTTCGAATTAATATATTACTACTCATGACTGGATGGTTGTCTTTGTCGGAGCAACATCTAATACAACTCACTAAATTAGTATTCTTTGTGCTAGCTTGGAACTCTCTCATACAATGATTTCAATATTCTTGACACATCTCGTCATTTTGACAAAAAGGGGCACAAACACAAAGTGAGAAAGAGTGTAATTCAAACACATACTCATACACACCTCAAATTGATGCCATTAAAACTCAATTTAGAACAACACATTTCAGAGAAAGAGAGAGTGAGAGAAAAAAAAGCAATCAACAACACACAAACTCAGTCCCAAAACCCATCTCTTTCTTTCCTTAGATTCCCATCTTCCAAACACTCAAACCCATCAAAATCCAAACAAACTCAGTTTCAAAATGAACCCATTTACAACACCACATCAACAAACAAAACCCTTCTTTCAAAACCCCAAAAAAGGCCTCCACTGTCCCAAATTATTTATTCTTCCTCATTTGGCTTTGAGGCTTTTTCGCCATTTTTACAGTGCTAGTGCTGAATGGCTTCGAGTTTGTTTGTGTTTTTTCTTTCTAGTTTCAGCGCCATCTCTATACTTTGAAATGCCCAAATCTTACATGTATTTGTTGAAATTGCCAGTAATATCCAACAGAAAAAGGTCAGGGCGAGGACAACAATAGCTTTCTGAAGGGCATCATTGTCCTTTAAGTCAGAGCCGAGGAGTTATTTAACTAAACAAACACTGGTTATGACTTGTTTGTCCCACATCTGAAAGAAACACAAATAAATTAGAGTTTATTGATGGCCTAGATGATCCTTGAATTCATATGGTTCTAGAGGATCGTTCTCAGCTGGCTTTGGACGCTTGTGATGGTCATTTTCAAATATTTTTTACCTTCTTTTTTTTCTTTTTTCTTTTTTCTTTTTTTTTGGGGTACTTGTGGCCAAATCACCAAAAAAAAAAAAATAGAAAAAGAAAAAATTGACATTCCTAAGTAAATTATTTTCTTTTTAGAATGGTTTTGAATCACAAAAAAAATTGTTCACATTCCTATATTGTGAATAGGCTTTCAATGATCCCAACTTTCAATTATACGTCTATAAATTCATAATATTTTTGTTGTATTATTTTATTCCATGCCATATATTTTTATGTTCTGTTTAATAAAGTTGAAAATTAATTAAATATGAGGAGGTATGATTGAAGTATTTACAAAATTCAGGGGTTGTAAATAAAATTAATCTATATTTTTTTTTTAATAATCGAGGTGTGTATGACTTTCACCTCGACTAATTTACGGGATTCTACACCACAAATTGTATAAGATTCGGACTATATCCACAGCGGTGACACCAACGAGTTATTTGTAAACAATAAATATTTTATATTAAAAAATGAAATAAAAAATTATATTCATTAATTTGTGAGACATGTTTCTCCCTTTTTATTTATTTATTTAAATTAAAAGAAATAACGTAATTAAGTATTGATATTAATCGTTCCATGAGAAAGGAGAAAATTTGCAAATCTAGGAGAATTGTTATATCGTCATCCAAAGCTTGTGCATATATGATTCTTCATTAATAACATAACAAATATATGTATAAAGCAAATTAAATTTTAACCCAATATGATAAAAATCCACTGTCTACAAATGCAATTCCTTACCTGTGTTGTACAAAACTCCAGTCTTAGCCTCTAAAAACAGAGATAGTTGCTTACATATTACATTAATTCTAAGCAGGTTTTAGTTGCGGTGTCAATGGGGTCACGTAACGAAATAAAATAATATTGATCTTAAAATATTAATATATCAAACAAATATCGAACGTAGCAATGTTAGTACTATTTAAAAATAGGACTACTAACATAAAATCTCTCATAGTTTCAGTTTTTTAACAAATACTTCCGGATGTGTCTTATTGTCCCCTCTACTTTAAAAGTTTTCACACACCCCTTTCATCTAAAAAATAACGTAGTTTTAGGACCAAAAACTGAAATTATAGGGGGGGTTTATGTTAAAACGCTGAAACCATAAAAGAATTTATATTAAAATACTGAAACTAACCTATGGGCTCAAAAGGGGAATTAGTGAAAGATTTTCATAGTAGAGACCCAGAGGGAGCAATATGGCACCTTGGGGATATTTATTAAAAAACAGAAATTATAGAAAATTTTATGTTAATAACCCTTAAAAATATTACAAATCCAGCCACAATACATATTCTATGGGTTCAAAGAATCGTTCATTGAGAAAGAGTTGATTACCGTTCTTCGGATTATCCAACTCTAATCAACTCTTTCTCTTCATTTGCAACAGTAATGTTGATAATTCATGATTTTGTACTCGTTTATGGCAATCCAGAAAGAGCAATGATTTATTCACTTTTTTTTACGAGTTGAACAGGGAAAAGAAAACATTTATCTCACAATCACCAGCTTTAACATGCATTGACTTATATTTAGGTTATTGAATAGATACAAAATTACTTTTTCAGAACATCTTTTATATTGATTAAAAATAATTTATATTGAATATAATTTTATTAGCATTAAATATGAAAAGAAATTAGACATGAACAAATCCAAAAACGACAACCAGAAAGAGTGTAATCAGACATGGCTTCGAGTTTGTTTGTGTGAGTTGATTCTAGTTTCAGCGAAATCTCTATACTTTGAAATGCCCAAATCTAACATGTCTTTGTTGAAATTGCCAATAATACCCAACAAAAAGGACAGGGCGAGGGCAATAATAACTTTACTGAAGGGTATTATTGTACTTTAAGACAGAACAGAGGAGTCATTTAACTAAAAGTTTATGATTTGCCTCTCCCACATCGGAAAGAAACACAAATAAATAAGAGTTTATTTATAGTCCAAGTTAGATTCGCTTGGCACTATAGTAACAGTGGTGCTATTGAGTGCCAAAATTAAGCCGTACCAAAAGCCTGGTGGGGACGCTCAACAGTCTTTTGACCATTGTGATGGGTCACACGGTTCTCTAACAAGCATTCAAATATTTTTTTCCTTCTGTTTTTTCCCGGTTCTAGTGGCCAAATCACACCAAAAAAAATTTTTGTTGTCATTCCTAAGTAATTTTTTTCTTTTTGTTTTTGGAGAATGGTTTTGAATCACAAAAAAATAAAATTGTTGGCATTCGTGTGTTGCTAGTGTATACGCTTTCAACTATCCCAACTTTCAATTATAGTCGATAAATTCATAAGTTTGTTGTTGTGTTATTTCATTCCGTGCCATTTATTTTTAGCTTCTGTTTAATAAAACTGAAAATGAAGTACACGAAATTTTAATATCTAAACTTTTTTATTTTTTATTATTTTCGTAAATTTTCGATCTTTAGTGTTATAACTCTATCATTTAAAGTTGGGTTAGGTGCTAAAAATCTCATATAATATGCATATAATGCCTATAAACCCCTATGGTTCTTTGACACCTTATTATTCAAAAATATGTGTGTTTTGCCCTATTGTGACATAAATTGTCTGAAATATCTTTAAAATAAGTGTTTTTTTTTAAATAAAATAAAATTACAAAAACAAAAACAAAAAAATAGAAAATATATTTGATAAAAAATATATTTAAGAAATAATCAACAAAATAATTACATTTTTTTAAAAAAATATTAAAATTATTTTGCAAAACAAATAAGACTATTTTTTAAATTTTATTTATTTATATCTATATAACGTTTTGATTTAAAAAAATTAATCCAGTTTATTTTCTTAAAAAAAAATATAATAAAATTAGATAAACAAAAATAAAAAACTGAAAATATGTTTATAAAAAATATATTTAATAAAATTATCAAAAAACATTTATAATTTTACTTTCAAAAGTATTTTTAAAAAGTTGAGAAAAAGTATATATATTTTTTAAAAAATAATCATTTTATTTATTATTTATTTTTTATTATGATTCTTTATTATTAATTCCATATTTTCACTAAATATATAATTTTCTCTCTAAATATCTCTGTAGAAGAATTGCAGAGACCTTCTCTTAGGTTTAACTCATGTATATAGAGAAAAATCTTCAATTAATGATAAGAATCATTTTCCAATTAGGATTCATATTTCCACCATTTAAATATTCCAAATATAAATAAATATGTCAATGATAGTCCAATATACTGATAATAGCTTCTAATCACGTCCTAAAGTGGTTAGGAATCAATTACATAGGAGAATAACCTTCCCAAAAATAATTCAGCGTAACCACTTACCGAGTATTCGGTGACGGTTCTACTGAGTATCACCAAGTACTCGGTGAACACCCAACTACGCAAGTTCGCAAAACGCTCTGGAGGATTTTATCACTTTTACGCAAACGTACGAAAGTTCGCAACTTACCGAGTACTCGGTGGAACAAAATACAAAAATCCTCTGAAATCTTTGCTTCGTTGCACTGTCGATTAAGCCGTTGTTCCATTCAATATCATTTGTATCTTCACCACTTTGTACTTGATTTTATACATAAATTTCTTACCATATAACACTTAATAACTCGATCTAAAAACACAAAACTCTTAACATGATTTTTTATCAGAATAATATTCCTACATAAATAAATATATCAAACAACACTTTAGACAATGTTTTAATTTTCGCTTATCTCAGGAAGGGTGTCCTAGGAAGTATAACACTTTAGACAAAGTATAAGAAGTGCCATCTAATGGTGTCCTAGGAAGGGTTGGCAAAAATGGAAGTATGGAATCACAAGGAAGAAAAGTGAAGATAAAGTGAATCCTTTACCCTAATACTAGGAAATTTTTTTCCTTGAGGTTGTACCTAATTGTGATTCGTGAAACATACCACTTTTTTTCCTTTAGATTCTATATGATTCACATCACAACTAGACATCTTAAATATAATTTAAATGAAAAAAAAAAAAAACACTTTAGCTTGCTCTATAGAAAAAAAGAGTATAAGAGATGAGAGTTTCAAAAAGTTGGCACCTAATGTGACATTCAAATAAATATGAGAATTGACTAAAAGACATTGTAAACAAGCTAATGTTTGGATGCTTAATTTGACTGATTAAATCATCCAACCACAAGCTTATGAATTTCTAATCTTTAAAAACGAATCATTTAATTGAAAGAAAAAGTAATCTCCTAGAGATTATTGGGAATGGTCCAAATCCATCCCATCCAAACTTTATTGGGTCAAAGACAAAATCTGAGAAAAAGGCGAATTCAGGGTCTTGGGTAAAGGTTTACAGCAATGGGGATGTTTATGAGGGTGAATTCCACAAGGGGAATTGCTCTGGAAGTGGGGTTTATTACTACAATATGAGTGGGAGGTATGAGGGGGACTGGGTTGATGACAAGTATGATGGGTATGGTGTGGAGACATGGGCCAAAAGGGAGCCGGTATTGAGGGCAGTACCGGCAAGGGTTGAGACATGGGTTTGGGGTATATAGGTTTTACTTTGGTGATGTTTATGCTGGAGGGTGGTGTAATGGGCAGTGTCATGGGTGTGGAGTGCATACTTGTGAGGATTGGAGCTGTTATGTTGGGGAGTTTAAGTGGGGTGTCAAACATGGGCTTGGTCATTACCATTTCAGGTAATTTTATATATCTTGATTGGGGGATTCATGGTAAATATCTTTATAGACTTGGTTCTATGTTGATGTTTTGACCTAACTTCACCATACATTAGTGATTATCCATTTCAAATGGTTTCCTTTTGTTGATAGTCTATTGGTTCTATATGTTTTCATTTTTGTAATGTTCGTTGGGATTGGAGGTTGGAACTGTTGCATCAAAGTTGTGAACGTTTAGGGTGTTCGACAATAGAGTGTTTTGATTTAATGTGGGATATTGAGGTATCCTCGTACCCATTTTGTTTAGACCCTCATGGTTAATCCATGTGGAATTTCCGAGTTGCATATGTGTTTATTAAATTGCCTGCACCAGTTCATGAATAATTTGAAATTCTTTCTCTTTTTTATTTTTCCCCCCTCAAATTCTTAGACTAATATTTGTTTGTTTTACTTGTTCTATCTGCTGCATTTCTAGAATAAATTCCTACTTATATCTGTGCCTATAGGTCATAAAGTCCCTGGTGGATTCTTGTTGCTAGTTTCAGCAGATGAAAATACCTTCTCAATTTTGAATCCAGTAACGGCTTGAGGATTGAACAGTTCATTTTAATTTCTTTTGGCAATTCTATATTAAACCAGAGGTCAGTCCATGGGATGTGATACTTGAGTTTCTTTTTTTCTTTTTATTTTTTCTTCCGTGTTTTTTAGTTAAGAAACCAACGTCTGGGTTAAGTCCTATTTGAGATTGTTGCTCAATCATTTTCGTATGTTGCTGGGACTGAGGAAACAACTCATCCACTAAGTTCAAGCTTAAGGATTTACTTGGGAATAATTTGAAATTTAGAGTGTATGCACTCGAGGAACCCTGAACAGCATACGAATAGCGGAATCTTTGGCTTCACCTTCACCTACACATCTAAAGAGAGAAATCAAAAGGACTGATACGGTTATAATAGTTATTCTATTTGCTTGGATCTGGTTGATGTTGAACCCAAGATCAACTATTTTGTTGCATGGTTGATGCAGCCCATGTTTGATATAAGGGTGACTCCTTTGCTTAAGGGAAAAGCTGTCCCACATCGACAAATAGACTTGACCACCTCTATATCTTCCCTATAAATATAGGGTCTCTCATATTATATTGTGTACATAAAAATAGAAAGAGAAAAGAGAGACAGATTGATATTATTCTTGGTGAGAGTTAGGAATAATATAGGCTTATATTATTCCGGTGATACAGGCATGAGTATACACCGTGTGTGTGATATACGAATCATCCCCTTGTAATCCTCTCATTAATTATAGTGCAACGGTGCTCTCCGTGGACGTAGACTGATTTGGCCAAACCACGTATAAATCTTTGTGTCGACTGTTTTGGTGTGTGTTTTCTGACTTGCAGGTGTGTACGGCTTCAAACATAGGGTGTGTGAACCCTAACAAGTGGTATCAGAGCCCCAGGTTGGAGCAAAGTCGAAGCCCAAACATTCTGGTTAATATCTGAAGTTCAAAAGTGCTTAAAGTCGAACACCAATCACACCAGAAAAAGCGGTTTGACGAGCCTAAACCCATTCGCCGCGCAGCAAAAGGATCCTCCATGCGCCCTCACGCGCCACCCACGCGATGCTGGCGATCTCATGCGCTAGTTGCCGGAACCCTAGCCGGCGCCGGAGAAGACTATCGGAATTTTCACCGCCGGCGAGAACTCATCAGAGCCCTAGTTGCTGACATCATCCAGACGTCAGCATGTGACATCAACGCCGCCAATGACGTCAGTAGTTGACCGCGCCGCCATTTGACCGTTGACCAGAATTGACTGCTACATCAGCACACTGCCACGTCAGCAACAGTGCCACGTCAACACCAGTTTTGTCTTTTAGTGCTGAATTTTGTTTTGTCTCGTTTGGAGTCATTTTTTACCCGTTTTCAACGCAATCAAAGGCGTTCTTAAGGTTTTGGACCACTTCGGACGCAACTGTGCGATCGGTTTTGCGTAATTCGACTCCGAATACTTCGAATAGGCTCAGTGAGAGCTATGGGAGAAGAAAATGCTGCGATGATCGACAAGTTTGACGGTACAAACTTTTCCTATTGGAATATGCAAGTTGAGGATGTGTTATTCCAGAAAAACTTGTACTTACCATTAGAAGGGAATAAGCCAGAATCGATGAAAGAAGAGGATTGAACAATCCTAGATCGGAAGGCTCTTGGTACGATCAGACTGACGTTGTCAAAGTCCGTTGCTTTTAACATCAAGAATGAAAAGACTACAAAGTCTCTCATGGATGCTCTTTAGAGCATGTACGAACAGCCGTCTGGTGCAACCATGGTACATCTTATCACTAGATTGGTGAATCTGAAGATATCCGGGAATGGGAAGGTCAGTGAACATCTCAGTTCTCTTAATGAAATTGTTGAGCAGTTGGAATCAATTGATATGCCAATCACTGACAAGATGAAATCGGCTTTTCTTTTAAGCCAATTGTCAAAGAGTTGGAGCGCCATAAAGGCTGCAATCAGTAACTCTTCAGGAACAGAACCGTTACAGTATGATTCCGTAGTGAGTATGGTACTCACAGAAAAGATCAGAAGACAGATGTCAGACTCTTTTAACAGTGACTCAGCATTGAATGTCGATAGTAGAGGCAAAGGTTCGAACAGGAGGAAAGGTGGAAACCAAAGGCGTGGTCGTTCCAAGTCGAGACAGGGAAGATCACAGTCTCGAGGTCGCAGAAATTCCAGAGAGATCGAGTGTTGGAATTGCGGCAAAACTAGTCACTTCAAGAACCAGTGCAAATCCCCGCAGAAGGTAGAGGAGAACAAGACTGAGGCAAACATTGTCTTAGAAGAAGCAGATGATGCATTGATATGCTCTTTGGAGAGCAAAGCAGAGTTTTGGGTCTTGGACTCTGGAGCATCATTCCATGCCACCTCAAGTCGAGAGCTCTTTGAGAGCTATACATCTGGGAACCTCGACAAGGTTTATCTAGGTGATGATTAGCACTGTAGTGTTGTTGATAAGGGTGAAGTACATATCAGACTCAACGGATCGATATGGAAGCTGAGGGATGTGAGACACATTCCAGACTTGAGGAAAAACCTTATCTCAGTAGGCTAGTTGGTGAGTGATGGTTATGTGACTACTTTCAATGAAAGAGAGTGGGAAGTTTCCAGAGGGGCTATAACTATAGTACGAGGAAAGAAGAGTGGTACGCTGTACGCTACCACCAAGGCTAGCACGTTGATAGCAGTTGTAGAAAGCAAGGATGATCACAATTTGTGGCACCAGAGGCTAGGTCACATGAGTGAAAAAGGGCTCAAGGTCATGCCCACAAAGGGAAATCTACCAGGCCTAAATTCGATTGATATTGACTTCTGTGAGGATTGCGTATTCGGTAAGCAGAAGAGGGTTAGTTTTCATAAAAGCGGCAAAGATCTCAAAAAGGAGAAGCTTGAGCTAGTTCACACCGATGTCTGGGGGGTGGCAAATGTCTCATCTATTGGCGGAAGGTCCTATTTCGTCACTTTCATCGACGACCATTCCAGGAAGGTATGGGTTTACTTCTTGAAATATGAATCTGAGGTATACGATGTGTTCAAGAAATTGAAGGCTATGTTAGAGAATGAGACGGGTTTGAAGATAAAGAGATTAAGATCCGACAATGGTGGAGAGTATTAGGACACCGGGTTTAAAACCTTTTGCTATAAGAACGGTATCAGATTAGAGAAGACCGTTCCATGAACACCACAGCAGAATGGCGTAGCAGAACATATGAACCGGACATTGACTGAGAGAGCTAGAAGCATGCGCATTCAGGCAGGGTTGCCGAAACAGTTCTGGGCAGAAGCAGTCAGTATAACAACGTACTTAATCAACAGAGGTCCATCAGTACCATTGGAGCACAAAATACCAGAAGAGGTATGGAGCGGTAAAAGAGGTAACACTTTCACATTTAAAAGTTTTTGGTTGTGTTGCATATGTACATGTGAGTGATAATGTCAGGGATAAGCTTGATCCCAAGTCACAGAAATGTACTTTCATTGGCTATGACGATGATGAGTATGGTTATCGCATGTGAGATTATCAGAATCGAAAGGTGATCCAAAGCAGAGATGTATTGTTCAATGAAAATGTGATGTACAAGGATAGGCCCACAACTACCTCAGAGCCTATAACACAGAGTGATCTTGTGTGTGTTGAGTTAGATGATGTTCAAGACAGTGAGAGTACTCAGTCAGATGAACAGATTACATATTGCAATTCTTAACATGATGATACACCGCAATCTTCGACTCCTATTCCTGTACTTAGGAGGACTTCACGACTGCATGTGCCGAACAGGAAATACATGAATTACTTGTTGCTCACAGATAGAGGTGAACCAGAGTACTATGATGAAGCATGCAGTGCAGCAGATGCGAGCTAGTGGGAGCTTGCGATAGAAGATGAGATGAAGTCTCTTATCTCCAATAAAACATGGAAGTTAACCAAGCTGCCAGTTGGAAAGAAAACTCTCCATAACAAATGGGTTTATAAAGTCAAAGAAGAACATGATGGTTCTAAGAGGTACAAGACGAGACTCGTAGTAAAAGGCTTTCAGCCAAAAGCAGGAATCGACTACACCGACATATTTTCTCCGGTTGTGAAACTAAATACCATTCATTCAGTTCTTAGCATTGTTGCAGCAGAGGGTTTGCACCTAGAACAGTTAGATAACAAAACTGCTTTCCTCCATGGTGACCTAAAGGAGGAGATTTATATGTAGCAACTGGAAGGTTTCTCAGTGAAAGGTAAATAGAAACTTGTGTGTAAGTTGGAAAAGAGCTTGTATGGCTTGAAACAAGCTCCAAGATAGTGGTACAAGAAATTCGATGGATTTATGCAGAGATATGGTTACAACAAGTGCAACGCTGACCATTGTTGCTACTTCAAGAAGTTTGACACGAGTTACATCATTCTCCTACTTTATGTTGATGACATGTTAGTAGTTGGGTCTGATTTTGCGGAAATCAGTAAGTTGAAGAAGCAGTTAGCAAATGAGTTCGAGATGAAGGACTTAGGCACAGCGAAACAGATTCTTGGTATGAGTATCAACAGAGACAAGCATAAGGGTATATTGCAGTTGTCTCAGGTTGACTACGTTGAACGGGTTCTGAAATGGTTCAACACGAGTGATGTTGAGCCGGTTAGCACACCTTTGGCTAGTCACTTCCGATTATCTAAAAAGCAGTCTCCCAAGTCAGAAGTAAGGAGGAACAACATGACCAATGTTCCATACGCTTCAGCTATTGGTAGCTTGATGTATGCAATGGTTTGTACTAGACCAGATATTGCATATACAATGGGAGCAGTCAGCAGGTTCATGTCCAATCCAGGAAAAACTCACTGGGAAGCAATGAAGTAGATATTGCGATATCTATGAGGTACCACAGACAAATGCCTTTGTTTTGGAAGAGACGAAGTGAATTTACATGGTTATGTATATTCAGATTTTGCTGGTGAAATAAACCACAGAAGAAGCACTACTGGTTATGTCTTTATAATAGGTATTACAACAGTCAGTTGGGTTTCGCAGATACAGATAATTGTAGCGTTATCTACTACAGAGGCTGAGTATGTAGTCTTGACAGAGGCTAGTAAAGAAATGATTTAGTTACAGGGATTGTTGGCAGAGTTGGGATTTGAGCAAGGGAAGAGTGTTTTGCACAGTGACAGTCAGAGTGTTATACATCTGGCAAAGAATTCAGCATTTCATTCGAGAACCAAGCGTATAGATCTTCATTATCACTTCATCAGATCTCTGTTAGAGGATGAGGTATTGACACATGAGAAGATTCAAGGAAGCGAGAATCCGGACGACATGTTGACCAAAGTGGTGACAACAGAAAAACTGAAGTTGTACGCAACTTCAGTGGGTCTTTAAGCTTGAAGACAGAAATGATGGCACCGTACTGCACTAATCATTGATGGTGGCAAAGTCGTTAAGTGGGAGATTGTTATATATAAGGGTAACTCCTTTGCTTAAGAGAAAAGTTGTCCCACATCGACTATAAGGACTTGTGAAGTTGTCACACATCGACAAATAGACTTGACCACCTCTATTTCCTTCCTTATAAATATTGGGTCTCTCCTATTGTATTGTGTACACAGAAATAGAGAGAGAGGAGATACAGATTGGTATTCTTCTTGGTAAGAGTTAGAAATAATATAGGCTTATATTATTCCGGTGATACAGACGTGAGTATACACTGTGTGTGATTTTTGGATCATCCCTTTGTAATCCTCTCATTGATTATAGTGAAACAGTTCTCTCCGTGGACGTAGGCTGATTTGGCCAAAGCACGTATAAATCTTTGTGTCGATTGTTTTGGTGTGTGTTTGTGTGCGTTTTCTGACTTGCAGGTGTGTACGGCTTCAAACATAGGGTGTGCGAACCCTAACAGCCCATTTGTGCAAATGAAGTTCCTATATCTCTTCACATGCTCGACACATATTATAGTTGTGAGGACAGTAGGAACTACTAGTAGTGAAGGGGATTTCCTTCATTGTTGTCTGTAGAATAAGCTCAAGGCTGATCTTGCAAGGCCAAGTCCAGTCATTTTCTTGGTTGTGGCATCCTTTGAGTGTCAACGAAGTATTTTCTTGGATATTTAGTTACCTAAATCCATCTGTAATATGCTGTGAGGCAAATGCAATAGAAGCATCTTTATTCACATAGGAAGGATGCTTGGGGAGCAGACCGAGACAGATTTCCAAACCATCGCACCAGTGGTAGCTGAACTACTATTGTCCAACTAGGAAGAAGATATCTCTCTTTGAAGCTTCCTGGTCCCTGCGTCCGAGCTAGGTGGGGTTCAAGTGTCAGGATGTGGTTTCTTAGTCCAAAGGCTTCTATGGTTTACAAAAAAAGAGGATCTACCTCAGCATGTAATACAGAGCAGGGAATTCACCTTGAGTTGACATCATGTAGAGTTTCATCTTCAAGTGTCTATTGCTGGGGGCTCCACATTTTCCCACCTGCATGTTAACTTTTAATTCCGTGAGGTTAATGAATAACTCCAGCTACTCAATAAGTACGTAGCTGTTAAATTATGCCTTCTGCAGGTCTTATTTTTTTGATGAATTCTAGGTGCATACAATTTGAGTTTAACTGCAATATTTGCATGCCCTGGGACTGTTTGGTTCATATGTTTGAATAACTTCATTATGAATTTTCGCATTTCAAACTTCCTATCAAATGACCAACTTCATTTCTCTTGATTCGTGCTGATTGTGGTTGATAAATGCAGTATTCCACATAATGCATTAGGTAATGCCTAACTAAGCAAGCTTTTAACCATATCTCATGCAGAAATCCTGTTTGCGTAATAATAGGTATCCTGAAACAAATTAGTTGCCTCCTCAATCATATGGTTTTATTCTGAGAATGATTTTTGCAATATATCCAATTAAGAATTTGCTCGGAGGCACGATCACAGATCACAGTCGTGTAATTTGTGGTTGTTAATTGTATCGGAAATCTTATGGTAAGCATGGATGTGTATACAGACGTATATGTATAATTTTTCTTATTGGCTGGGAGTTTATGCTTTACATCATTATACAGAAACGGAGACACATATGCTGGAGAATATTTTGCCGATAAGATGCATGGTTTTGGAGTATATCGGTTTGGGAATGGACATCAATATGAAGGAGTCTGGCATGAGGGAAGAAGGCAGGGGGTTGGTATGTACACTTTCAGAAATGGGGATATTCAGTCCGGTCACTGGCAAAGTGGGGTTCTCAATGTTTCAAGCACTCAAAGCACCCTTCCCGGAGCTCCCTTCACTATCAACCATTCTAAAATCCTCAATGCAGTTCAGGTGACTGAATGTTTCTTTCCTTTATATGAAAAGGATATTCTTGTCTCTTTTTTTTCCTCTCACTAAAATCAAGACATCCACCTGTAATAACTGTCATAATTTTGAGTCATGTCATCAATCTTGGTCTACCATCATGCTGCTGGATATAGTTCAATTGGTTATAATAGGAATTCAGTGAATGAGTCTCCTTTTTCGAGCTACATTTTTTATTTTATTTTTCTCTGATTTTGGGCTAGGGTCATGTATTAACCACTAGCAAGTAGAGATACCAAGTATGTAGTCACGCCTTGCCAATATGCAAGGGGTGATGCCACACAGGCAACAAAAGGTTTGAGGAGAACTTTACATGATGTCTACATCTTATATCATGATAATTGGATTCTAGATTTTTTATAATCTGTGTAGAGAGTATTGCAGCGTTGTAAACTAATGGACAATCATTAGAGAGTTTGTAGAAATTTGTAGATTAAAAAATATTTCAGGAGAGTAGAGATTAATATAGAGTTGGTAAATCTTTTATTAGTTTGATGGAAAGTTCTAGACACTAAATTTTAGTCCTTGATTGTAATGCATACACTTGATTTACGAGCAAGATGCTTCTTTAAGGGTTGGAGGCATCGATGTGAGGATTAATGAGTTGAAAAGCTATAATCCCTATTGTGGCGGGAGATACGCCGGATGATTCTTGGCATACAAAAACAATACACAAATGCACATATAATAATAAAAGATTTTGAATTCAGAAAAGTAAGTAATATGTTCACTAACAAAAGAAAATTCTAACACAGAAAGAAGAAGTAATACAAATACAATATTCTCAAATTCTAAACCAACATAAGTTTGAGGATATCTTTAGAGAATGTGTTTGTAATATTATAAACACAGAAATAAAAATGCATCACGTTAATTAGATTTGATTGCATCTATATTATGTAACCTTTTTTAGCGTGCTTCATTATCATAGAATAAACTCAGATATCCTCTCTTAGAAGTTATTTCTCAAATTTTATAATAATGAAGCGTCTGGTGGTTTTTTTGGTTATCTGTTCTCTGTCTACTCATTATTCCTCCAATAACCAAAGCAACCTCGTTCCACCATCATCTTATCACTGATGCCATCATGCCACTTGCCACCCTACTAAATTTGTGATTTTTTTTTCCTCAATTGCCAATCAACTATATGAGGTGAAATCTCATATGTATTTATGTCTATGTGTGTATCTATAGGCACCCAGTAGATTTAGAAAGGTCTTTGGACCGAAGGTGTTAACAAAATTATAAGTGGATCACATAGAGAATGGACAAGGTGATTCAAATTTAAAATGCCAAAGGAAGTTGGTAGTGGGTTGGAGGACGGAAAAGATATTTCATGTCCAAACACAATTCAATAAAATCTATTAAGATGTGAACAACGCACTTTTCATACCATAGATATCCTATGTCAACTCATTAACAGTATAGTAAAAAACACAGTGTAAATGTAATACAGGACAATGATGACTGTAGTGTGTAATTGTCTCCAGGAGGCCATTGTTCTTTTAGCCTTCAAAATAATATTCCATGATATTTAGGTTACGAGCTGATCAACTTTTTCGATGACACAAAACATGCAAATCTCGCATTTTGATGAATTTGATAAATGAGTTTTTTATGCATGGTAAATAATTTTCATTCAAAATTGGGAATACAACTCCAATAGTTAACTTCTTATTCACATCCATTTCACTCCAAATGAATCACAAAATGATTATTATTAACTTGAGCCGAAGTAGGTATTTTGTATCAGTTGTAACACCACATCACCACCTTGATTTCTGAAGGAATTACTTGTGAGAGTTCTCTAATTGTTTATTGCCTTGCCATATCAGGAAGCACAACGAGCTGCTCAGAAAGCTTACGACGAGGGAAGGGTTGATGAGAGGGTAAACAAAGCTGTAGCAGCGGCCAACAAAGCAGCCAATGTAGCTAGAGTTGTAGCTGTGAAGGCTGTCCAAAACCAAATGCATCACAGAAATACCATTGATGATACATCAAATCCAACCGTCTGATCAAGAACGGTTTTTCGAATTTTCAGTCATATATTACATAGTTCTCCTAAATTTTCCATGCCGTCCCCTTCGTTTTCGTGTATATAGAAAGATGATGCAGCTATGAGGTACTTGCTTGGAACCACATTCGGTTGAAGAGAATGCAACGGATTGAGGAGCAGGATAGGTATCCTCCATTATCATGGCTTCTATAACTAATATATGTATAGGTATATATAGAGCTCAAGTGCTTGAGATAGTCCAGCATTTTTTGTTTCGATTTAAGCGTGTAAATGTAGATGTATCTTCATTTGGCCTTGATAAATTTGCCAGTCTGTGTTGCAAGTTCATATGAATTTTCAGACGGAGCCAGTGTGTATATATATTAAATGTGGCTTTTATAAGTAAATTGGTCCTCGTATATGCTTTTACACATTTATATGTTTTTCTGCAAATTCACCTAAACAAGAAAGGGAATTGCTCATGAGAGGGAAATAAGTGTGAGATATGTCCTCTTGCATTCTTAGGGTTTTGAGACTTTATACTACTAATACGCATAAATATATATATATATATATATATATATATATATATACGTATACATATTTATATTTATAATACTGGTATGTACAGTATTACTCAAGTTAATGTAAGTTTCCATATCCCATGCATGCAACTCTATGCCGTATATGTACAAACCACATGTGAAGTGCCGTATGCAAACAAATCACATGTGAAGTCAAGATCACGCATGGGTTGAAGAAGTCAAGAACAACTGCATGCAAATCCCACGCCTGTACAAGTGAATGTTTGGTTGTATTTTGAAGCTCTGTTATATATAGCCAGTATATGATTTTGTAATACAAGTCACAAGTGTAAAAGACAGAGAGATATAGAGTAGAGAGTTTGTGAGAGAGTAAGCCACATAGAAGTGTTTCTGTGATGTGAGAGAGAGAGTTGTGAGGTTGAGTAGAGTGATTGTATCCTCCTCCCCATTCTCGATTTTTCTTCAAACCGAAGATAGTGAAACCTCTCAAAGTGGACGTACCCGATTATTTGGGGAACCACTATAAATTTGGTGTCTATTGTGTGTGTGTGTGTTTGAGTTTGATACTGGTTTGGACCCAACAGTTAAGTAGGTCCTTGCAAGTTGCAACCGTGTGGAAAAGGCAACAATCCAAACCACTTCACAGATACCATGAACTGACTTGATCTTGATAGTTCCATACCTGTGGATGCCACCACCCACCTGTGCATGCAAAGACAAACCAAAGTCTGTCGTATACAACAAAGACAGCTATATGCAGACAAGTTCTCAACTTCATCAAAGTCAAGCATGGCTGCGTTTGTGATCACGCGTGAAGAAAACTTAGCCCACGCCTTTGCAAGTTGAAGATTGTCTTTAGTTTGTTTCTGCCTATATATATATGGCATGGTGTAAGGTTGTAAAGACACAAGTGAAGAGTGAAACACAGAGAGTGATACACTTGAAAGAGAGAACCACAGAGAGTTGCTCTGTGATGTTGTAAAAGAGAGAGTTGTGAGGTAGAGAGAAACACTTGTATCCTCCCTCATTCTCGGTTTAGTTTCAAACCGAAGACAGTGAAGCCTCTCAAAGTGGACGTACCCATATTTTTGAGGAATCACTATATATTTGGTGTTCATTGTGTATGTGTGTTTGCATTTAATCTTGGTTTGGACCCAACAGATCTGACAACCTTGCTAAGACATGGTATGCTTGGATGTTTGTTTTAGAAATTTATGCACATAAAATATGTTCCTTCATTAACTGTACAAACATATTTTATGTGCATGCTTTGATGTTTGTTTTAGAACATGCTTTGGAAATTTATGCACATAAAATATGTTCCTTAATATGTTCCTTCATTAACTGTACAAACATATTTGAGTCAAAAGTCAAAACATGCTTTGATTGAAATTTATGCACATAAAATATGTTCCTTCATTAACTGGCAAAACTTTTATTTTCAGTTCAAACATTCACACTTCTATTTAAAAATATCCCTTCAAAAAAAATTGAAAAGAAAAGGAGATTTTTGTTTATATTTGAGACTTCTAAAACAATTAGGATCAATTTTTTTTTTTTTTTTTTGTAATTACTCTTTCCCCGCTAAATTGATCTTCTTAGTTCCTCTTTCATCTTATTTACTACTTCAAAGTGGTAAACAATTCGTTAATGAGTGTAATTTCTTCCAATAATTAAAAATAAATGGGTTTTATTTTTTATTTTATTTTTTCGGGTCAGACATAAGGTGGTTGGTGTTAAACTGTACCATTTTATATTGCCAAATTTATTCACTTATTTGACATCAATTACTGGAAAAAAAATTAATTCATTTTGTTCCGTGACTCAAGTTATTTTCCAAAAAGAAATATCAAAGTAAGGAAAAATGAGGCTAAGGTAAGAGAGTCACCCCAGACTTTAAAATAGAGGTAACGGTCATGGCAGATATATCTCTCTTTTTCAATCCGTCGAGTTGCTTTCAAGTAAGATACATTGCCTATGGCCAACTTGTCATAATAACTAGGGTGTAATGCAAAAAATTAATTTTGTTAAATTAAAAGTAGTATCAATTATTTTAAAATTTAAAATATTTACGTGTTCAGTGTTCTGGATGCATAGTGGAATGTCTCGTGTTTGGTTGGTGTAGTGTAGGTGTATAAAAATGTCTACACTTAATTGAATAAATTTATTGAGATCCCGGGTATTATTTATACAAGTATAGATGCCTATTCAAAATAAATTTGAATTTAAATTATAATTATTTACTTAATTTTTAAAAAAATAAATATATTTTTAATTTTAGGATAATATTTGATTTTTTTTCTCCTATCTTCCTTGGTCTTCTTTCCTCTTTTAAAAGAATTTTGGATTCAATTTTAATTTTTTTGGGACTCTTCTTTTCTTATTATATAAGGATCACCATGGGCTTCAAATTAAAGGGATCGTAGTAGTTGTTTTTATTTATTATTTATTATTTATAATAAACATAAATAGTCAGTATATTTATTTATTATTATCGATAAACAGATACATTGTTTGATAATATAAAAATGTTTAACTATTTTTAAAAACAATAAATAGAACAACATGTTTGTTAACTTTATTATTTTTATGTATTAATTAATTTATTTTGTTTATTATTTATTCATTTGTTTTTATTTAAGTTATAAATATATTTTTATTTTATTTATTATTTATATTATTTATTTATATTAATTTATAAATATATTTTATTTTATTTATTATTTATTATTTATAATATTATTTATTCATTTATTTTATTTATATAATTATTTATTTTATTTATTTATTTTTATTACTTTATAAATATATTTTATTTATTTATTTATTTTTATTTAAATATATTTTATTTTATTTATTATTTATATTATTATTTATAAATAGTTTTTAATTTATTTCTACAAAACACATGAAATGTTTCCAATATATACCCGGCTACAATAGAATCATAAATAAAATTGATAAACAAGAATTTGGTATTTATCAAAACTAGCCTTATGTACAAAAAATATTTATACATGTTTATATAATAAACACAAACAAATAAAAACGAGGAATCCAAGTTAATTTAATTAGCAAGTCGTGTCAAGGTGATCTTGAAGATTTGATGCCTGTGTTTTTTTATTGTCCTAAAGTTGTTAGGATTTGGAAACTAAGTCCATTAAGACTCGATATGACTAAGCGCTCTTACAATTTTTGGGCGGAATGATGGGCAAATTTGTTGGAGATGTGGAAGCAGGAGACAGACCAAAAAAAGTTGTTGGGCATTGTAGCCTCGACGTTGTGGTATTTATGGAAAGCTCAGAATGATTTGTTATTCCAAGGAAAGGAGTGGCTGAATTGAGTATCGTTCATCAAGCAATGTCACAATTTTATAAGTTCAGCGAGGCTCAGACAAAACACCAAATTGGGATTCATCCGGGAAGAAGAATATCAATAATAAATCTGTATTACTGAATAAATTGTATTTTTGTGTGTATTGTAATAATACATAAAGGACCTATATATATAGGCTGAGTATACAAGCATTTTTAATAAGAAACCGATGTGGGACACACTAATTGTATTTTGTATATTCCAACACTCCCCCTCAAGTTGGACACTGAGATCTTCGCAAGTCCAACTTGAAACTGAGAACAAAGTCGCCTCTGAACACATCCTAATGTATCTTGCCACTTGACACGTATCACACTACCGAACAAATTGATAGCCTCATACCACCGACAAATCGAATAATACTGATGCTGAGATATTGATTCCGAGATCTCGGGAAAACCACCGAGAAGAGAACACTAAAGTCTCCAAACAAATCAAAAAACAATTGAGAAGCAGAGTTCAACTTGTACTAGTAGCATAAGGGATCAGGGATCCACCTGTACTAGTAGCAACGAATCAGCAGAGGGGAAGAATCAGTAGGAATCACATAAACGGGTCCATAAACAAGGGCAAAACCATGGGAGATTAGGGCTCCAAAACCCTAAAAGGCGGAAAAAGTAAGAAACAATAATTTTGGTGGGATTTATCTTAATTGGTGGGATTTAATATATATATATATATATATATATATATATATATCATATCAATATATATTAATTGAAGATCGTTGTCGGAGATGGGATATGGAGTACCATCTCCGGCAAAGACGAAGATAAACGGAAAGAATTATTAAGAATCGGTAGGCTCTAATACCAGCTATAAAATCATAAAAAAATACAAACAGGGAATAAAAGCTCTGATATGAAGTAGAAAATTAAAGATAAATAAAAGAAGAAGAATATCAATAATAAATCTGTATTATTGAATAAATTGTATTTTTGTGTGTATTATAATAGTACATAAAGACCCTGTATATATAGATTGAGTATACATAAAGGGCCTATGCAAAAAAATTTAATAAAAAATTAATATGGAACATATTAGTGTATTCTAACACAATTGAAGTTGGTTACCATCTCACTAGAATTATTTCGTGTCATATGATATGACTCTATTGATTCACCTAAATTCTACTCACATTTTGCAATCATATGACAACTGATGCCATACAACACTTTTCTTATACGCTGCACAAAAAAAATTAACAATATTGCACAAATCTCATCTAAATGAACCATTTCTACTGAATATTCTTCTAGGTCAGCTTTCTTTGATCTAGAATATCAGCACTAACCCTGCCCAACTGTCTGTGGCCTAAACAACAACACTTCTGTATTTGAGTTCTCCACTGGCCCAATTACTTTCAGCCCAATTTTAGCTTGCCACCTCAGCTGCCATATCATCACTTATTTCACTTTCCTCCTAGCTGACATGTGCTGCCCAATTTAGGGCGCCAACAAATACTGTCCTTAGATCACTTGGTTTGACAGTGTGAATAGTGACAGTTTAGTTTGGGTCATTCGGATATAGTGCCACACCACTCTCCTCAATTTAGGGTGCCAACATTATAGATCAAATTAATATTATATAATACTATTTAAAAATATTATAAATCGAACTACAGCCCATATCATATGCGCTCAAAGAATTGTCACACTCACACCACCATTGGTTTTGAGAAAGAGTTGATGACCGTTCTTCAGATTAATCCTACTCTTCCGCTTCATTTGCTCCAGTAGTGTTGATAGTTCATGATTTTGTACACCTTATTATGGCAATCCAGTAAGAGCAATGATTTATTCACCCATTTCACTAGTTGGAGAGGAAAGAAAAAAAAAAAAACATTTATCCTACGATCACCGGCCAGCTCTAACATGCGTTACATGCATTGACTTATATGTTAGAATGTGGAATGTATACAAAACTAATTTTCCAGAACATCTTTTATATTGATAAAATATAATTTATATTAGGCTCTAACATATTTATATTGAATATAATTTTATTAGCATTAAATATGAAGAAATCAGACATGATCACATCCGAAAAGCAAAGTGTTGATGGTCATTTATCCCACATTCACCCCTCTCTGGGTCCGAGGACCCGCTAACCATTCCCTCAGTAGCTGCGGTCCTCCACCAACCTCCGAAGCCTATGTTGGACCTAAAATGGAATCAACCACACACAAACATATAGACACGTGATTTATACGTGGTTCCCCAAAAAACGGGTACGTCCACGGAGGGGTAGCTCAAATATATTTTCGGATTTCTTCTCTCCACCTCACAATGCTCTTATAAACTTTGAACTTATGTTTACAGCATGTGTATGTCTCTATATATAGGCTGAGAATGAGGAGAAAACCAAACTCAAAATGAACACATCTTGCAAGGTGGCAGAGGTAGTGAACAAATGGTTCACGCATGTAGCAAGTTGAATGGTGCATGCTAGCAGAGAGTGTGGCAATGGTGTTGGCATTCCATGGAAGCTTCTTCCAAGTGGGCTTATGAGTCACAGTTCTACAAATCTCCACCGTGACGAAAAAGACCACTGATTGAGTCCACTGACTAAGTCTTCTGATTGACGCTACCCCTCAATGCGCCATTATGCACTCTGAGTATGAGAGATATTGATCAAGTCCAAACAGTGTTGAAACTTAATCCCTGTAACCACTTTGGTAAGCATGTCTGCAGGATTATCTATAGTCCCGATCTTCTGTAGTAAATGTTCCCATCATCTACTATGTCTCGAACAAAGTGGAACCGAACATCAATATGCTTGGTACGACTGTGATGGACATGGTTCTTTGCCAAACAAATGGCACTCTGACTATCACAAAAAACCTTCACGGTTTCTTGAAAAATACCCAAGTCTGTAGTCAACCCTTGAAGCCAAATAGCTTCCTTGAAAGCTTCAGTTACAGCCATATACTCTGCCTCTGTAGTAGACAAAGCCACCGTTGACTGTAATGTTGACCTCCAGCATACTGGTCCGCCTACCATAGTGAATACATAACCGGTAGTAGATCTTCTTTTATCAAGATCTCCAGCATAGTCAGAATCAACATATCCAACTAGATACTTACCCACTGTCTTCTCTCTCTCAAATTTTAACCCGATATCCACAGTACCATGAATGTACCGTAGAATCCACTTCACTACTTGCCAATGGCCTTTACCAGGATTGTGCATGTATCGACTCACCATACTTACAGCATGTGAAATGCCGGGTCTGGTACATACCATTGCATACATAAGAGCACCAACTGCATTTGCATATGGAACATGCTCCATTTGCCTTTTCTGATCATCTGTGGTTGGTGACATCTGTGCACTCAGTTTAAAGTGTGAGGCCAGCGGTGTGCTTACGGATTTGGTGTTGCCATCAATGGCAAATGTCTGAAGCACTTTGTTCAAATACTTCATTTGAGTTAAACACACTGTGCCTTTCTGTCTGTCCCGCTTGATCTCCATCCCGAGTATCTTCTTAGCGTCGCCAAGATCCTTCATCTCGAACTCTGAGCTCAATTGAGTCTTCAGTCTATCGATCTCCACCTTGCTCTTAGATGCTATCAACATATCATCTACATATAAGAGCAAATATACAAATGTACCATTTGGGAGTTTTCGAAGGTATACACAATGATCAAAATGGCTTCTGGTATACTTTTGTTGCTTCATAAAATAGTCAAACCTTTTGTACCATTGTCTCGGGGACTGTTTCAAGCCATACAGTGACTTGCTCAATTTACATGCCCAGTTCTCACGTCCTGGAACTTTGAACCCATCGGGCTGAGTCATGTAGATCTCTTCGTTCAAAGTGCCATGGAGAAATGCAGTTTTGACATCAAGTTGAGCTAACTCGAGATCAAACTGTGCTACTAAAGCCAAAAGTATCCGAATAGAGGAATGTTTAACAACATGCGAAAATACCTCGTTGTAGTCGATTCCTTCCCTTTGAGCATAGCCTTTAGCTACGAGTCTGGCTTTGTATCTGATCTGGATCACCTTCTTTCTGAGCATAAACCCATTTACAGCCAATAGCTTTCTTGCCCTTTGGAAGTTGAACTAGCTTCCAAGTCTGATTTTGATGGAGAGACTTCATCTCTTCATCCATAGCTGTCTTCCATTTCTTACTATTAGTACTGTGTACTGCTTCTCTGTAAATGTTAGGGACATCATCTTTTGTCGCTGGAAGTGCAAATGACACCATGTCAATAAATCGGGCTGGCTTCTGAATGACCCTTCTGGGTCTGCTGGCTGCAATAGAGTCTGGCTGCTGATGAATCATCTGTACTGGAGATGGAGTCTCCACCTCAACTGAGTCCTTGTCCTGACTATCAGAATCATCTTCAGAACTATCAACTGGTGGCTCAGTATCTTTAAGACTCTCAAACTCCACCTGCTGCTGAAGATTTGGATTCACTTCTTCTTTAGCTGGAGTTGTCTGTCTCAGCATGATAGACTCATCAAAAGTAACATCTCTGCTACAGATGATCTTCTTTGTTTCAGTGCACCACAACCGGAATCCTTTAACTCCTTCACTATGTCCCATGAAGAGAGCTTTCTTGGCTCTAGGATCCAGTTTAGATTCTACAACATGAAAGTATGTTGGACACCCAAATATACGAAAAGAATCATAATCAGAAACTGGATATCCGGACCATACCTCCTTGGGAGTTTTCCCATCTAGGGCAGTTGTAGGAAGTCGGTTGACAATGTGAGTGGAGTATACCAACGCCTCTGCCCAAAATGCCTTGCTTAGCTCAGATTGAGATAGCATACATCCTACTTTTTCCACCAAAGTGCGATTCATTCTTTCTGCCACTCCATTTTGTTGTGGCGTTCTAAGCACTGTGAAGTGTCTAATTATCCCTTCATTCTGACAGATTTCCATGAAGGGATCTGATTTGTACTCGCCACCGTTCTCTGATCTGAGCCTCTTGAGCTTCCTGCCTGTCTGGGTCTCTATCATTTTCTTCCATTTAAGAAAGATATCTAGCACTTCATCTTTATGCTTCATAGTATAAACCCAAACATATCTTGAAAAATCATCAATAAACGTTACAAACCAACGTTTACCTCCCAATGAAGCGATTCTGGATGGCCCCTAGACGTCTGTGTGAACATAGTCCAGTGTTGCCTTTGTTCGATGAATCGCCATACCAAACTTGACCCTTGTCTGTTTGCTTAGCACACAGTGCTCACAGAAGTCAAGTTTGCCAGTTTTGGCACCTTTTACTCTGCCTTGCCTCACCAAGCCTTGCAACGCCTTCTCACCCGCATGCCCTAAACGCATGTGCCAGAGTCGAGTAAGATCGGCTGACTTTTTTTCAGAACTGCTTACCACAGCTGCTCTTCCGGTTACTGTATACCCATCTAGGTAATACAAATTTTTCTTCAAAGTACCTCTCATTGCCACGAATGCACCTCGAACTACTTTCAGAACTCCACCTTCCATAGTCACCTTGTAACCATTGGAATCTAAAACCCCTAATGAAATGAGGTTTTTCTTCAGGTCTGGAATATACCTGACATCGGAGAGTTTTCTGATTGTACCGTCATGCATCTTCAGACGGATTGTTCCAATCCCTTTGGTCTGACAGGTGTTGTTGTTGCCCATTAGCACAACTCCTCCATCCAGCTCCTCGAAGCTAGAGAACCAGTTCATGTTCGAACACATATGATAAGAACAACCTGAATCAAGAATCCATCTATCAGACTGATTAGTGTCTGATGATGAAACAGTAAAGGCTGCTTCTTCTTCGTCTTCCCTCTTTCGGGCAATATTGGGATGTGACTTGTCCTTGTTTGGACAGTCTCTCTTCCAGTGCCTTTTCTGGTGACATTGGAAACACTCATCCTTCTCTTGCCGTCTTCTGGATGATTCAGATCTATTTGGTTGTGATCTGGATTTGGACCGCCATTTCCCCTTTCCTTTTGATCTGTTATTCGACCTGCCTCTGTCTACAGTCAACGCCTCCGATGTATTGTCACGGTGATCATGTTGATCCTTCTTCCGGTACTCATTGTTTACCAAAGCGTTAGCAACATCTATGTATTTAACCTCATCTTTTCCATACATTAAAGTTGTGGATAAATAATCATAACTTTCAGGTAGGGAATTTAATAAAATCAAAGCTTTATCTTCATCAAGAATTTCAACATCTAAATTATGTAAATCTGCAATTAGTTTGTTGAAATTGTTTGAGCGTTCGATCATAGGGGTACCTTTCTTGTACTGGAATTTGAAGAGCTTTGACTTCAGATAAAGGCGATTTTCTGGACTTTTCGTCATAAATTTATCCTCCAGTTTCTTCCATAGATCAGCCGCCATATTTTCTTTCATCACAAAGTACTTCTGATCTTTCACTAAACACAATCGGATTGTGCCGCAAGCTTGACGATTCACGAACGTCCAATCTTCATCCGAGATATCCTTGGGCTTAGCATCCAAGGCAATCTGGGAACCATCTCGAAATAAAAGATCCTGGACTTCGCATTGCCACATGCCAAAGTTATTGGTGCCGTCGAATTTCTCCACATCAAACTTTGCATTTGACAACATGATTCTCCTCATAGAACCGCTCGTCCCAACAGTATTCCCTTCAGTATCTCTGGCCTCTGATTTCTCGGTATCCTGTACTTCAGTCATGACTTGAAATAACAGATATTAAAAGATTGATGAAATTAACTCACCAACTAGGAGCAATAAAACTTCAAACCGAAATTTTCCAAAATTAGAGTACTAATTTCGAAAAACGGAGCCCACCGTTGAATCCGGAACGGTCGATTTAGCTAGGATCGACCTTTCGTTCACTCAAAACGGACTTAAAACGAGTTCGGAATGACCAAAACAGTGTAGAAGGGCAAAACTGTAAATATCAGAAAATTGATGACGTGGCAGCTGACAGCATGACACATGGCAGCACTGATTGCTGACACGTGTCACTCACTGGTTGGTGACACGTGTCAACATATTACTGGTACACGTGGCTGATGGCGTCATCGCCGGAATAAGTCGCCGGTGCCGGAAAAATCTGCCGGAAAAACCATAACTCGCCGGAGAAGGCGCGTGACGACGAGGAAACTCACGCGCGTTTCTTCTTGGGGTGCGTGAGGGCGCGTCCAGACTCCGATGGAGCTGAATTTTATACAGTTGCGTTCGTCTCTGAACGGGCTTTCCAACGGTATATTATACGAGGTGTGTTTGATGGGTTAACATGTTCGAAATAGGCTCGAAAAGTGGGACTCTATTTTGAACAAAAAATGGCTCTGATACCAATTGTTGGACCTAAAATGGAATCAAACACACACAAACATATAGACACATGATTTATACGTGGTTCCCCAAAAAACGGGTACGTCCACGGAGGGGTAGCTCAAATATATTTTCGGATTTCTTCTCTCCACCTCACAATGCTCTTATAGACTTTGAGCTTATGTTTACAGTATGTGTATGTCTCTATATATAGGCTGAGAATGAGGAGAAAACCAAACTCAAAATGAACACATCTTGCAAGGTGGCAAAGGTAGTGAACAAATGGTTCACGCATGTAGCAAGTTGAATGGTGCATGCTGGCAGAGAGTGTGGCAATGGTGTTGGCATTCCATGGAAGCTTCTTCCAAGTGGGCTTATGAGTCACAGTTCTACAGCATAATGGTGTCACCAGTTATTTTTCTGCTTGTCCTCAACATTTTTAATCGACTTAGCCACCCAATGTTTTCTCCTCATCAAGTTCAACTTAGTTATGTATGCAGGGTTTTCAATTTCCCTTACCTATTATGCATAATTTAAATATAAATTAGGTAATATGTATAGTTTGAAGCCTCCTTAATTTATTTTTAATTAGTTATGTGATCCTAAATTTATAGAAAGAATTAAAAAATTCATTAGTTGTGCGGTCCAACAATAACAAAATTAAATAAATAAATAAAGCAAATAATCTCCAATTATATATGCTAATTTGATTGAATATTAATTTTTGTACATTTCAATAACACATGATTTGTTCTTTTAGGTAAAAGAAGTATCAATTAGTACATTCCAAAAATGCAAGATTTATTCTTTTAGACAAATGAAGTATCAAAGACATTAAAAAAATGCATAATTTATTCTTTTAGGCACAACTGGAGAAAGATTATTTCAAAAATGTAAATTAGTGAATCATAATTTTATAACGGATACATAACGAATTTCTTACAAATCACTTGAGTATTAGTATTGAAAAGAAAATAATTTTGCACTTTTAGTTTAGATTCAATAATAAATAAAATTTATTTTCTAAACTTTTCTAATAAATTTTCCGTTTTGCGTTTTGCGTTTTTGTTTTTGGTAATAATTAGATAGTCAATCAACTTTTTTGTATACACAAATATGCCAAGGTTGAACTAGTTATATTTTTGTATACATTTAATTAATAATTAAATATTTTTTATTAAAATATAATTTTATTATATTTAATAATTATTAGTAGTTCGGCCCCGTACCGTATAATCCTGGCTCCGCCCCTGTATGTATGGCTAGTCTCTCATGCCTTCTACCACATTACTCGGGTTCATGGCTTCTTTAACGTTATAAATGATCATGTTTTAGTTTTGTTTGCCTGCCTTTATCAGTCGTTGTTCATTTCTTTTATAACATTAACTTTTTAATTTTTTGTATTTACTATTAAATAACTGGAATTTATTATACTTTATTTTGGTTACATTTTAAGTTGACAACTTATACACTTTTCTAACATAGCTAAGGTACCCACATTATTTTCTCGTCTGCTAGAATCGTTGCATTAACATTTCTACCAGGGGTCAAGTGACTATGAATTATTACTAGAGAGGGATTATTAATTATATATCGTTGTTTCAAAGGTTGATCATTGACTACGTTGTAAAAGAAATCTCATATCGCTCGAGGTGCCCCTTGCAACTCTACAATTTTTCTTCACCCAATCACCCCTTCGAATTAATATATTACTACTCATGACTGGATGGTTGTCTCTATCGAAGCAACATCTAATACAACTCACTAAACTAGTATTCTTTGTGCTAGCTTGGAACTCTCTCATACCATGATTTCAGTATTCTTGACACACGTAAAATGATCTCCTCATTTTGACAAAAACGGGCACAAACACAAAGTGAGAAAGAGTGTAATTCAAACACATACTCATACACACCTCAAATTGATGCCATTAAAACTCAATTTAGAACAACACATTTCAGAGAAAGAGAGAGTGAGAGAAAAAAAAGCAATCAACAACACACAAACTCAATCCCAAAACCCATCTCTTTCTTTCCTTAGATTCCCATCTTCCAAACACTCAAACCCATCAAAATCCAAACAAACCCAGTTTCAAAATGAACCCATTTGCAACACCACATCAACAAACAAAACCCTTCTTTCAAAACCCCAGAAAAGGCCTCCACTGTCCCAAATTATTTGTTCTTCCTCATTTGGCTTTGAGGCTTTTTCGCCATTTTTATAGTGCTCAATGGCTTCGAGTTTGTTTGTGTGTTTTCATTCTAGTTTCAGCGCCATCTCTATACTTTGAAATGCCCAAATCTTACATGTATTTGTTGAAATTGCCAATAATACCCAACAGAAAAAGGTCAGGGCGAGGACAACAATAGCTTTCTGAAGGGCATCATTGTCCTTTAAGTCAGAGCCGAGGAGTTATTTAACTAAACAAACACTGGTTATGACTTATTTATCCCACATCGGAAATAAACACAAATAAATTAGAGTTTATTGATGGCCTAGATGATCCTTGAATTCATTTGGTTCTAGAGGATCGTTCTTTTGGATGGTTGTGATGGTCACATGGTGCTCTGACAAGTTTTCAAATATTATTTACCTTCTTTTTTTTCTTTTTTTTTTTGGGGTTCTAGTGGCCAAATCACCAAAAAATAAAAAATAGAAAAAGAAAAAATTGACATTCCTAAGTAAATTATTTTCTTTTTAGAATGGTTTTGAATCACAAAAAAAATTGTTGACATTCCTATATTTCTAATGTATATATTGTGAATAGGCTTTCAATGATCCCAACTTTCAATTATACGTCTATAAATTCATAATATTTTTGTTGTATTATTTTATTCCATGCCATATACTTTTATGTTATGTTTAATAAAGTTGAAAATTACGTAAATATGAGGAGATCTGATTGAAGTATTTACAAAGTTCAGGGTTGTAAATAAAATTAATCTATTTTTATTTTTTTTAATAATCCAGGTGTGTATGACTTTCATTCGACTAATTTACGAAACTCTACACCACAAATTGTATAAGATTTGGACTATATCCACAGCGGTGACAACAACGAGTTATTTGTAAACAATAAATATTTTATATTAAAAAATGCAATAAAAAATTATATTCATTAATTTGTGAGACGTGTTTCTCGTTTTTTTGATCAATTTTTATTTATTTATTTAAATTAAAAGAAATAACGTAATTAAGTATTGATATTATTCGTTCCATGAGAAAGGAGAAAATTTGCAAATCTAGGAGAATTGTATATCGTCATCCAAAGCTTGTGCATATATGATTCTTCATTAATAACATAACAAATACATGTATAAAGCAAATTAAATTTTAACCTAATATGATAAAAATCCACTGTCTACAAATGCAATTCCTTACTTGTGTAGTACAAAACTCCAGTCTTAGCCTCTAAAAAACAGAGATAGTTGCTTACATATCACATTAATTCTAAGCAGGTTTTAGTTGCGGTGTCAATGGGGTCACGTAACGAAATAAAATAATATTGATCTTAAAATATTAATATATCAAACAAATATGGACGTAGCAATGTTAGTACTATTTAAAAATAGGATTACTAATATAAAATTCCTCATAATTTCAGTTTTTTAACAAATACCTCCAGATGTGTCATATTGCCCCCTCTACTTTAAAATCTTTCACACACACCCCCTTTCATCTCAAAATAACGTAGTTTTAGAGCCAAAAATTGAAATTATAGGGGGAGTTTATGTTAAAACGCTGAAACCATAAGAGAATTTATGTTAAAACACTGAAACTAACCTATGAGCTCAAAAGGGGGACTAGTGAAAGATTTTCACAGTAAAGGCCTAGAGGGGGCAATATGGCACCTCGGGGATATTTATTAAAAAACTGAAACTATAAAATAAATTATGTTAATAATCCTTAAAAATATTACAAACCCAGCCACAACCCATATTCTATGCGTTCAAAGAATCGTTCACCCATATTCTATGTGTTCAAAGAATCGTTCATTGACAAAGAGTTGATTACCGTTCTTCGGATTATCCAACTCTTTCTCTTCATTTGCATCAATAGTGTTGATAATTCATGATTTTGTACTCGTTTATGGCAATCCAGAAAGAGCAATGATTTATTCACTTTTTTTTAGGAGTTAAACAGGGGAAAAAAAATATTTATCTCACAATCACCAGCTTTAACATGCATTGACTTATATTTAGGTTATGGAATAGATACAAAACTACTTTTTCAGAAAATCTTTTATATTGATTAAAAATAATTTATATTGAATATAATTTTATTAGCATTAAATATGTAAAGAAATTAGACATGAACAAATCCAAAAACGACAACCAGAAAGAGTGTAATCAGACATGGCTTCGAGTTTGTTTGTGTGAGTTGATTCTGGTTTCAGCGCAATCTCTATACTTTGAAATGCCCAAATCTAACATGTCTTTGTTGAAATTGCCAATAATACCCAACAAAAAGGACAGGGCGAGGGCAATAATAACTTCACTGATGGGTATTATTGTACTTTAAGACAGAACAGAGGAGTCATTTAACTAAAAGTTTATGATTTATCTGTCCACATCGGAAAGAAACACAAATAAATAAGAGTTTATTTATAGTCCAAGTTAGATTTGCAAGGCACGAGATCTGATCTATAGTAACAGTAGTGCCATTGAATGCCAAAATTAGACCGGACCTAAAGCTTGGTGGACGTTCTCAACAGTCTTTGGACCGTTGTGATGGGTCACACGGTGCTCTAACAAGCTTTCAAATATTTTTTTACCTTATTTTCCATTCTTTTTTTCCCGGTTCTAGTGGCCAAATCACACCAAAAAAAAAAAAAAAAAATTGTTGACATTCCTAGGTAAAATTTTTTTTTCCCTTTTTGGAGAATGGTTTTGAATCACAAAAAAAAATTGTTGGCATTCATGTGTTGCTAGTGTATACGCTTTCAATTATCCCAACTTTCAATTATAGTCTAACAAATTCATAATTTTGTTGTTGTATTATTTCATTCCGCGGCATTTATTTTTAGGTTCTGTTTAATAAAGCTGAAAATGAAGTACACAAAATTTTAATATCTAAACTTTTTTATTTTTTAATATTTTCATAAATTTTCGGTCTCTAGTGTTATAACTCTATCATTTAAAGTTGGGTCAGGTGCTAAAAATCTCATGTAGCATGCATATAGTGCGTATAAACTCTTATGGTTCTTTGACACCCTATTATTAAAAAATATGTGTGTTTTGCCCCATTGTGACATAAATTGTTTGAAATATCCTTAGAATAAGTGTTCTTTTTTTTAAATAAAATAAAATTACAAAAACAAAAACAAAAAAATAGAAAATATATTTAAGAAAATAATCAACAAAATAATTACATTTTTTTAAAAAAATATTAAATTTTTTTTGCAAAACAAATAAGATTATTTTTTTAAAACTTTTTATTTATATCTATATAACGTTTTGATTAAAAAAATTAATCCAGTTTAATTTTTTTTTAAATAATAAAATTAGAAAAACAAAAATAAAAAACTGAAAATATGTTTATAAAAAATATATTTAATAAAATTATCAAAAAACATTTATAATTTTACTTTCAAAAATATTTTTAAAAAGTTGAAAAAAAAGTATATATTTTTTTAAAAAAATAATCATTTTATTTATTATTATTTTTCTATTATAGATTATTTATTATTAATTCCATATTTTCACTCAATATATAATTTTCTCTCTAAATATCTCTGTAGAATAATATGAATTTGTAGAAGAATTCCAGAGATCTCTCAAAAACCACTCATATATATAGAGAAAAATCTTCGATTAATGGTAAGAATCATTTTCCAATTAGGATTCATATTTTCACCATTTAAATATTCCAAATATAAATAAATATGTCAATGATAGTCCAATATATTGATAATAACTTCTAATCAGGTCCTAAAGTGGTTAGGAATCAATTACATAGCAGAATAACCTTCCCAAAAATAATTCAGCGTAGCCACTTACCGAGTACTCGGTGACGGTTCTACCGAGTATCACCAAGTACTCGGTGAACACCCAACTGCGCAAGTGTGCGTAAGTTCACAAAATGCTCTGGAGGATTTTACCACTTTTGCGTAAACGTACGAAAGTTCGCAATTTACCGAGTACTCGGTAACACTCCCACCGAGTACTCGGTGGAACAAAATACAAAAATTCTCTGAAATCTTTGCTTCTTTGCACTGTCGATTAAGCCGTTGTTCCACTCGATATCCTTTGTATCTTCACCATTTTGTACTTGATTTTACACATAAATTTCTTACCATATAACACTTAACAACTCGATCTAAAAACACAAAACTTTTAATATGATTTTTTATCAGAATAATGTCATTACATAAATAAATATTCTTACATAAATAAATATATCAAACAACACTTTAGACAATGTTTTAATTTTCGCTTATCTCATGTTGTCATAGACTAACAAGTATATGAAGTGCAATCTAATAGGGTCCTAGGAAGGGTTGGCAAAAATGAAAGTATGGAATCACAAGGAAGAAAAGTGAAGATGAAGTGAATCCTTTACCCTAATACTAGGAAGATTTTTCCTTGAGGTTGTACCTAATTGTGATTCGTGAAACATACCACTTTTTTTCCTTTAGATTCTATATGATTCACATCACAACTAGACATCTTAAATATAATTTAAATGAAAAAAAAAAAAACAGTTTAGCTTGCTCTATAGAAAAAAAGAGTATAAGAGAGGAGAGTTTCAAAAAGTTGGCACCTAATGTGACATTCAAATAAATATGAGAATTGACTAAAAGGCATTGTAAAGAAGCTAATGTTTGGATGCTTAATTTGACTGATTAAATCATCCAACCACAAGCTTATGAATTTCTAATCTTTAAAAATGAATCATTTAATTGAAAGAAAAAGTAATCTCCTAGAGATTATTGGGAATGGTCCAAATCCATCCCATCCAAACTTTATTCTTGTTCTTTTATTTGTATCACCATATTATCATAATATGTGATATGTTCAAATATGAGTCACACAGATAGGAGTGTTTGTCTGCGGTCCTTTTCCCTTCTTTGAGAAAAAAACATATAGTGCATGCATGTTGAATAATGAAATTGAAATGTCCCTTTTAAGAGATTAGGGGACATGTGAAAGGGGAGAGGAATGGTGAGAACAAACAAAGGTGTGAGTCATGGAAGGCCATGAAAAGGAGAGGCAAATTTGGATAAGAACCAAACAAGGTCACCCAATTGCCTAATCGTATCATTAAATAATAGATCAGGTGCGAAAAAACTCCTCTAATATGCATATAATATGCATATAGTGCGTATAAATTCTTGTAGTTCTTTGACATCCAATTATTCAAAAATATGTGCGTTTTGCCCCCATTATGACATGAATTATTTGAAATACCCTTAGAAAAACAAAAACTAAAAACTAAAAATATATTTAATAAAATTATCAAAACAATTTATAATTTTACTTTCAAAAATATTAAAAAAAATTGAAAAAAGTATATTTTTTGAAAACTTCTTTAATCATTTTATTTATTTAATTATTTTTTATATTTTTATTATAGATTCTTTATTATTAATATTTATTATTTTTATTAGGTTAGAAGGGGTATTTTAGGAATTTCATATCATTTTGGGGGTAAGTTGCACATTTTTGAAACATAGTGAATTTATACACACATTTGGTAACAAGTGAGAGTTTTTCGCACCTAATATAAAATTACAGGGGGTTTTTCGCAAATAACCCTTAAATAATCGAATTCATGTTATGTAATTGTATAAAGCACTAAATTGTAATTGTGTGTATGTGTGAGTGACTAACTACCATGAAATTAATGAATGATTAAATGTGATGATTTATATGAGAATACTAGGGTTTACAAATAAGTGTTGTTGTTGGGTTTGGGTCGGATAGTAAAACACCTAATCCGTAAATAAGTGGTATAAAAACAGTTTTAAATATTAGTCAGGTATCACGACTAGCGCTTATACAGAGGTGTTCGGGTCGGATTGGTCCCCCGCTATTAGGATGGATGAATAAGGTAGAATGACGTAAACCTTGATCAAATACGACGCCAAACACTCACACAGAGGTGTTAAGGTCGATCCGGGTCTCCTAATAAGGTAGGGTGGTACGTTGCGGGTTTGAATGGGGCAAGAAAATGTGATGAATCATGTCCCACATCAAATTTGGATATGAAAGATCTCGTATATAATGGACTGCCCCCACCTAAACAAAGCACCCAACTCGTAGCATAAGGCACAACTAAGATTGTTATCAAATGAGATTATGTACAATCTTATACGAGATCTTTCATATCCAAATTGTGAAGCACCCAGTTTGACAAATAAGTGTGTGTGTGTGTGTGAGAGAGAGAGAGAGAGAGAGAGAGATGGATGATGAACTTAGTTTGACAAATACTACCTACCTTGAAATTAATGAATGATTAAATGTGATGATTTATATGAGAATACTAGGGTTTACAAATAAATGTCGTGGTTGGGTTTGGGTCGGATAGTGAAGCACCCAGTTTGACAAATAAGTGTGTGTGTGTGAGAGAGAGAAGATCAATTTAGTTTGACAAATACTACCTACCTTGAAATTAATGAATGATTAAATGTGATGATTTATATGAGAATACTGGGGTTTACAAATAAGTGTTTGCGGTTAGGCTTGGGTCGGATAGTGAAGCACCCAGTCCGTAATAAGTGGTATTGAAACGGTTTTAAATATTGATAAGGTATCACGGCTAGCGCTTATACAGAGGTGTTCGGGTCAGACTGGTCCCCCACTATTAGGATGAATGCAGTGACAGACCTAGGGGTTGAGGTTGGCTGAATTGCAATATTTAAATTTTAGGGGTAGGCTAAGTAAAAAAATAAAAATTCAGTGGGGGTTTTAAGAGTATTTTAGTAGAGCAGATACATAAATCTTCAAAAAAATTAGGGTAATTAAGCAAAGAAAAAAAATTCAATGGGGGCCATCACCCTCACTCAGTTGCATGTAGGTCTGTGCCTGGATGGAGGGATAAGGTAGAATGACGTAAACCTTGATCAAATACGATGCCAAACACTCACAAAGTGTTAGAGTCAAACCGGGTCCCTTGATAAGGTAGGTGGTACGTTGCGGGTTCAAATGGGGTAAGAGAATGTGATGAATCATGTACCACATCAAATTTGAATATGAAAGATGGACTCCCCCGCCTAAACGAAGCACCCAACTTGGTACATCAAATTTGAATATGAAAGATGGACTCCCCCGCCTAAACGAAGCACCCAACTCGCAGCATAAGGCACAACTAAGATTGTTATCAAATGAGATTATATTTTTAGATATTGAGCTAAAATCAAATTTTTTATTTTCTACTGCCCCTGTCCCATATTAGTTGTCTACTATTGCAACATTACTTCTCCAGTTTGAATTCCAATGCAATTTACATCACACTTTCATCAACTGTCATTCTTCCACTAATTTTAAACAAATACCGAACTCTACCATAATATTATATCATTAAGAGCAAATTTGGAAATTGTATACTAGTCAACTTACATCAATAAAATATTAAAAAATCCAAATTAAACAACTATTGGGGGAAGGAAGGAGTATTTAAAAACAGTGTATAATATCTTTCACCTGTGCCTACTTCTCATTATATCATTAGTCCCTGAGTTCTCCTATCCCATCCTCCTCTTGTCCCTGCAAAAAAACCAGACATCATCAAATCCAAAAACCACAACCAGAAAGAGTGTAATTCGAACACACCTCATATTAGCGCCATTAACTTAGAACAACACATGTTAGAGAAAGAGAAAGTGAAAGAAAAAAAGAGCAAGCAATACCAGAAAAACCATTTCCTCTGTATGTAAATGCATCAGATAAACTCTGAACTCATTGGAGAAGATAGGATTGGCCTCTCTTCCCATTTGGATCCAAACCCGTCAATTTTCCTTCCTTCAATCCACCAAAAACACCTTCATATCCATACCCAAAACAACAACAACACAAACTCAATCCCAAAACCCATCTATTTCTTCCCTTAAATTCCCATCTTCCAAACACTCAGACCCATCAAAATCCAAACAAACCCACTTTCAAAATGAACCCATTTGCAACCCCACATCAACAGACAAAACCCTTCTCTCACCACCCCCAAAAAGTCCTCTAATGTCCAAAACCATTTATTCTCCCTCATTTGCTTTGAGGCTTTCCCGCCATTTTTACAGTGTTCATGGCTTCGATTTTATTTGCGTCTCTTCATTCTCGTTTCAGTGCCATCTCTATACTTTTTCACCTCAACCCATCATCACAATTTCCTCCTAGATTTCCTACCCATTTTTGCTTTCTCTGCTTTTCTTGTAGTTTCGCTTAATGTAGCTCTCCCAATTAGGGTTTCATCAACAACCATTAACTCAAAATCACACCTTCCAGTTGTTTGGTTAATTGGGTCAAAGAAAAAATCTGAGAAAAAGGCGAATTCGGGGTCTTGGGTAAAGGTTTACAGCAATGGGGATGTTTATGAGGGTGAATTCCACAAGGGGAATTGCTCTGGAAGTGGAGTTTATTACTACAATATGAGTGGGAGGTATGAGGGGGACTGGGTTGATAACAAGTATGAGGGGCATGGTGTGGAGACATGGGTGAAAGGGAGCCGGTATGGGGGGCAGTACCGGCAAGGGTTGAGACATGGGTTTGGGGTATTTAGGTTTTACTTTGGTGATGTTTATGCTGGAGAGTGGTGCAATGGGCAGTGTCATGGGTGTGGAGTGCATACTTGTGAGGATGGGAGCTGCTCTGTTGGGGAGTTCAAGTGGGGTGTCAAACATGGGCTTGGTCATTACCATTTCAGGTATATTTATATATCTGATTGGGGGATTCATTGATATATATTTCTACACACTTGGATTTGTATTGATGTTTTAACCTGACTTCACTATAGATTAGTGATTATCTATTTCAAATGGTTTCCTTTTGTTGATAGTCTATTGGTTCTATATGCTTTGATTTTTTTAATTTTTGTTGGATTGGAGGTTGGAATTGTTGCATCAAAGTTGTGAACGTTTAGGGTGTTCTACAAATAGATTGTTTTGATTTACTGGTGGATATTTAGGTATCCTGGTACCCATTTTGTTTTGACCCTTATGGTTAATCCATGTGGAATTTCCGAGTTGCATAGGGGTTCATTAAATTGCCTGCACCAGTTCATGAATACTTCGAAATTCTCTTTCTTTTTTATTTTTTGCCCCTCAAATTCTTAGACTAATTTTTGTTTGTTTTACTTGTTCTATCTACTGAATTTCTACAATAAATTCCTTGTTATATCTGTGCCTATAGTTCATAAAGTCCCTGGTGGATTCTTGTAGCTAGTTTCAGCAGATGACAATACCCTCTCAATATTGAATCCAATGATGGCTTGAGGATTGAACAGTTCATTTAAATTATTTTGGCAATTTTATTTTAAACCAGAGGTCAGTCTATGGGTATCTGATACTTGAGTTTCTTTTATTTTGATTTTCCGCGATTTTCAGTTAAGAAACTAACGTCTGGTCAGCTTAGTCAGATTTTTTTTTTTGGTGCTAAAGACCTATTTGAGATTGTTGCTCAATCATTTTCATATGTTGTGGGAACTGAGGAAACAACTCATCCGCAAGTTCAAGCCAAGTATTTACGTGGGAATTATTTGAAATTTAGAGTGTTAATAACCGGATCTTTGGCTTCACCTTCACCTACACATCTAAAGAGAGAAACCTTATCGAAAGGAATAGAAGGATCGATGGGGTTAAAATACTTATTCTGCCAACGGTGCTGCTGTTGAACCCAAGATCAACTATTTTCTTGCATGGTTGATGCAGCCGTTTTCTGTAAATGAAGTTTCTATATCTCTTCACATGCTCGACACATATTAAACTTGTGAAGACAGTAGCAGCTATTAGCAGTGAAGCGGCCTTCCTTCACGGTTGTCTGTAGAATTGGCTTGCAAGGCCAAGTCCAGTCATTTTCTTGGTTATGGCATCCGTTGATTGTCAACCAACTATTTCCTTGGATATTTGATTCCCTAAATCCCTCCGTTAATATGCCATGAGCCAAATGCAATAGCAGTATCTTCGTTCACATAGGTGGGATACATGGCGAGCCTACCAAAACAGATTCCCAATTCCCAAACCGTCCCACCCGTGGTAGCTGAACTACTATTGTCCAACTAGGAAGAAGCTCTCTTGGAAGCTTCCTGGTCCCTGCTTCCGAGTTAGGTGGGGTTCAAGTGTCAGGCTGTGGCTTCTTAGTCCAAAGGCTTCTATGGTTTACCAAAAAGTAGTATCTACCTTAGCATGTAATAAAGAGCAGGGGATTCACCTTAAATTGACATCATGTAGAGTTTATCTTCAAGTGCCAAGTGCTGGGGGATCCAAATTTTCCCACCTACATGTTAAGTTTTAAATCCGTTAGGTTATGAATAACACCGGCTACTTAATAAGTATGTAGGCATTAAATTATTCCTTTTACAGGTCTTCTTTTTTGATGAATTCTGGTTGCATAAAATTTGTGTTTAACTGCATTATTTGCATGCCCTGGACTGTTTGATTCATATGTTTGAATAACTTCATTCTGAATTTTCGCATTTCAAACTTCCTATCTAATGACCTACTTCATTCCTCTTGATTCATGCGGATTGTGGTTGATAAATGTAATATTCCACAGAATGCCTAATGTAATGCCTATCGATGCAAAGCTTTTAACCATATCTTGCTCAGAAATCCTGTTTGCACAAGGATAGGTATCTTGAAACAAACTATTTGCCTCCTCAATCATATTGTTTTATTCTTCGAATGAATTGTGCAATATATCTGATCAAGATTTTGCTCGGAGGCATGTTCATAAATATTGGAATTTGTGGTTGTTTATTGTGTCAGAACTTTTGTGGTAAGGGTAACAGTGAAGGTGTAAAAAATAATATTTTAAAAATATGTACTTTTGCAACTTGCCAAAATGGATGCGCGCCTTCTTTGAGTCTGAGGTATTAACACCTTCATTGTTATAGAATTATTGAGCAAAGGCAGTTTAAAACTTTAGACATTGGCATTTACCATGCCCTCATAATAGATGGGTGCATGTGAGCATATACGTGTATATCGATGTATATGTACACTTATCTCTTTTTTGGCCAAGAATTTATGCTTTACATGATAATGCAGAAACGGAGACACATATGCTGGAGAATATTTTGCAGATAAGATGCATGGTTTTGGAGTGTATCGGTTTGGGAATGGACATCAGTATGAAGGAGCCTGGCATGAGGGAAGAAGGCAGGGGGTTGGTATGTACACTTTCAGAAATGGGGATATTCAGTCCGGCCACTGGCAAAGGGGACTTCTCAATGTTTCAAGCACTCAAAGCACCATTCCTGGATCTCCCTTCACTATCAATCATTCCAAAGTCCTCAATGTAGTTCAGGTAACTAATGTTTCTTTTATAAATTCGGAACATATATTCTCGTCTTTTTTTTTCATCGCACTAAATCAAGACATCAGCCTGTAACTACTGTCATAATGAGTCATGTCATGATTTTCATCAATCTTGGTCTACCATCAGGCTGCTCGATATGGTTCCGTCTGTTAGAATAGGAATTCAATGAAGGAGACTCCTTTTCCGAGCTACCATTTTATTTTATTTTTCTCTGATTTTGGGCTAGGGACAATATATCAACCAGTAGCCAATAGAAATTCTAAGTATGTAGTCGCACCCTGCCAATATGCAAGCGGAACAGGCAACAAAAGGTTTGAGGAGAATGATGTCTGCATCTTATATCACTATAATTGGGTTCTAGATTCTTTCTAATCTGTGTAGAGAGTCTTTCAACGTGGTGTAAATTGATGGATAATTCAAAACATTACAGAGTTTGTTGGAATTTGTAGATTAAAGAATATTTAAGAAGAGTAAAGGTTAATTTAGAGTTGGTCGATATTTTAGTCATTGATTGTAATTCACATGAGTGATTTAGGAGCAGATGCATACTTAAGGGAGGGAGGTATTAATGTGAGGACTAATGGTAGGAGACGATAGAATGACTATTATGGCTATATATATACTTTGGTGCGTACCAGTATAATCTTAGACGTGCTAAAATTTTATTGTTGTAAGAAAGTTTTGTCAGAATATGTTGTAATTTTATTAAGAGACGCATCAAATATCACCGTTGTGGAACCTGTACTCAGAATATGTTGTAATTTTATAAACGTACCTAAAATATAGGTTTAGAGCTGATAACTTTTCCCATGAGATGCAAATCTCACCATTTGATGAATTTGATAAATGAGTGCTTTATAAATTTTTTGTCATTCGAACTTTGGAATACATCTTGAATTCACATCCCAACATTTTTCCAAGTGAATCATAAAATGGAAATTATCAATTTAGCCTAAACACCACACCATCTTGATTTCCGAAGGAGTTATGTGAGAGTTCTCTTATTATTCATGGACTTACTACCAGGAAGCACAACGAGCTGCTCAGAAAGCTTACGACGTGGGAAGGGTTGATGAGAGGGTAAACAAAGCTGTGTCAGCGGCCAACAAAGCAGCGAATGCAGCTAGAGTTGCAGCAGTGAAGGCTGTCCAAAACCAAATCCATCACAGAAATACCATTGATGATGCATCCAGTCCAACCGTCTGACCAAGAAAGGTTTTTCAAATTTTCAGTGATACATTTTTCGCCTAAATTGTGGATGCTGTGTTCTTGCTTCTTCTCTATATAAAGAGATGATGCAACTATGAGGTACCTTCTTGGAACCGCAGTCGGTTGAAGACAATTCAACGGATTGAGGAGCAGGATGGTATCATCCATATTATGGCTTCAATAATATATATATATAGAGAGACAGAGACAGAGAGGTATAGTTGAAGGTCTACAAGTCAAGGATAGAGCTCAAGTGCTTGAGATAGCCCAACATTTTTGTTATTTTTGTTTCCGTTTTTAAGTGTGAAAAATGTATATGTATGTGCATTTGTCCTAGTTGAATTTGCTCAATCAGTGTTGCAAGTTCATCTGAATTTTCAAATTGAGCCAAGAGTGTATAATACTAAATACTACTTTTATGAAGAATCTGGTCCTCAAATACGCTTTGGGTCCGTTTGGGATTGTGGAATTAGAATTGGCTCCAATTCCAATTCCTTTGTTTGGATTAACAAAATATTTTAGAATTGAAATTGAAATGCAATTCCAAGGATACCAATTCCATAACTTGAATTCTGCAAGGAGAAGTTGTGACATTAAATATTTTCTCTCTAACAACAAATTTTTCACCAACATATATACATATACATAAATATCTATATATATATACATACGCCTTTATATATACAAATATATATAAACACACTTATATATAGAAACATATATACACATTTATATACACATATGCATATATATATATATGAACTTATAGACGCATATATATACAAATATGAATACACCTACACATAAATATATAGTCACACACACATATATACACATAAACACGTACATATAAATTCACGCATATATACACATTCACATACATACATACATGTGTATATACACACATATACATGTATATATATAAATACATATACTTGTATACTTATATCTATATCTATATATATATTTATCTATATTGTCTATTTTAATTTCAAAGTTATGACCTTTTATATTTAGATTGAATTTTAATTACACTTGAATTCCAAGATACTTCCAAATAATGTATTTGGAATTATATTTGTGGAATTGAGATACCATGACATTCCAATTCTAATACAATTTCAATTCAATTTCAAATTCGCGCACCCAAACGGACCTTTATACATGCATGTTTTTTTTTCTCCAAAGGCTATGTTTGGTTGCCCTTATTGGGCTTTTTTGATGGGCTCAGGGTAATTGGGATAGAAGAATATTGATTATTGTCAAATCCGTATTGACTCCATTTTATAATCATGTTGAGATCCATAGTAACGGATCGTGTAATAAATAAGTTGCCCCTGTCACTTGTTTACCGACTTATTTACTAAAATTGAGACTTTATATTTATGAAACTCAATAGATATGTTGGCTCCAAAAAATAACCGGTCGCAGGATCGAGCCGATTTTCTTGTTTTCCGGAGGGTATGGGCGTGCCAGAACCGGTGACGGAGTTCAACTGGTTCAAAAGGAATGAGTTTTCGTCTCTTTTGAACATGTGGAATATAATCAGGCGATTTACGAGATATATAACTCAACCTCTCGTGAAGGGTTCTGATTGACTCAACAAAGAGGACTTTGGGTAACCGAAAGAAAAATAGCAAAAGGGATAGAAAAGAATTGAAAGTATGAAACAAGGAATTTAAAGATACTGGGAATTGAAAGAATTGTTACAAGAAATTAAATGGACTGGAATTTAAATAAAATAAATTGCATAATGAAGATAAAAGGGTTGTTAAACGCAGAGAAAGAACATTGTTTTTATGTTTGGTCGGGGACCCTCTAAAACAGAGGTCTACGTACATTATTTATAGCATAAAACTAACTAAAAGATAAACTAGAAATAAATAAAAAATAAATTAACCTAAATCTAAACACTAGCATCAACTATAATTCAAATCCTTCAAAAGTGTCCAACATTCCAAAAGCTCTTTCATCTTGGTCGGCAAGAATTTCTCAATCAAGTGGGCTTTGAAAAACTGGGCCAAAACTCTTTTATAAAACCATTCCATTTTCTGGCCCATTTTCGGCCCATATCATCATCCCTTTGTTTTGCTATTGGCAGTGTGAACAATATAAAAGTTACGGATTGGGTACACATTCATGCTTGAGAGTCTCAAAAGATTCCATGGTTACCATGACATTAGCGATGAAATTTTTTCGTTCAACATTGCTCGATTTAAAATGATTTAGGGAAATTATTTATTTACATGAGGCGGGTGCGTGATAAAAAAAAGCAATTTATTTCAGGGCGGGATTGGGGTTTCCGAACATAAATGTAGTTAAATATAGTACAAATTACAAAGGTAATTTATTCATTTTAAGACTACAATGTCAATTTATATTTGTTGGTTTGATTCAACAATGTCAATTTATATTTGTTGCCTTCATTCACATTTATAATTTGGAAATTTTATCTTTTAGCTTGATTTGATTTCATTCAAATCTATTTGAGATTATTTTAACATAAACATCTAAAGAGATAATACTAATTTTGATTTTATTTAATTAGAAATCCAATTTAACCCAATAGCGGATGGGATATTTAGGAGATTGTTAAAACTATGAATTTAACATAGGTTTTTTATGAATTTATTGACAAATTAAAAATAATTGCGAAAAAGTCAATTTTAATCAAATTTTCAAACAAGATAAATCATGCAAAGATTAATCTAATTACAGAAAATAAAGCAATAAAGACACACGATATTTTTACGTGGAAAACCTTGGAAAATGCTCCAAGTGAAAATCACAATTCTGACAACCTTGAATCACTTGCGCTCCACGAAGCTCTCGCTCTGCTCCGTACTCTGACGGCTCCGCTTCTCAACGGATCAATGAACCACAAAGCCTCCTGCTCCGATCTCCGCACTCAGACGACTCCGTTTCTCAAATAGATCTAAGCAACCATGTTGCACAAGGTGGTGTGTAGATTTTTCAGACTTTAGATCATCCAATTGTGCATAAAAATCTTCGATGTAAAAACACAATTGGAGAAACCCTTAACAAGAGATAACTAAAAGATATATGATTACTCAAGAATTTTCTCTCTCTATCTCTTTCTACAAAAGAATATAAATTGTAGAAGAATTGTAGAGATCTCACAAAAAACCTTATAAAATTTGTAAAGTTGCAATCGCCACAAAGAAAAACAAATCGGGGTCATTTTTGTCATTTTCCAGCACATTACACGCCAAACCCCTATGTTTAGGGCGTAGGTAAAAAATGCTCGGGTGTAGCACAAGCGTCAAAACGCCACTTACTAGCCACTTTTAGCTACTGTAAGCGTAGGTCAAGCGTAGCAAAATTCATAGAAACTACTTTTGCTAAATATTGCTCCGTTAGAACCCTCTCGACTCTGTTGGAATGTTTCTTGAAGTTTCGGCTCTGAAAAATGTCGTTTACGCCATCCATAATGCATTTTTCGCTCAAACTTGCTTCTTCTTCATTTCTCTTATATTTTTCACTTACTTTAAGCTTGATTTGAATTTGATGAAATTTGTTGATGCATTTGCATGACCACTTCAATTTTCCTAGACCTACCCGACCTTACAAGTCACTCAACATGGTTATTATCTAGAACATGCCAATAATAAACAATACTAACAAATGTTCTTACAATCTCCCCCTTAGCATTTCTGAGACAAAACCATGTTTTACAAAGATATTCTCACGAATAACAACATAATATATATATCTATAAACACACACCAACAAACATAGACATAGACTATCAGATTGCCCTTATGACGATCTTCCAATTCTTTAACCACAACACTAAACAACATACCATAAAAAGTAAGTGTGAAAAACATATATAAACCATTATAATGATCATACAAAAATCATAACAATAATGTAAGCATAATGATCATCATCGTATAAACATACACCTTCTCTCCCTTAGAATATACTCTCCCTTACTTAATACTTCTCCCTCTTAACCAAACAATCTTTCCCCCTTAATTAATATTTTTCCCCCTTTTTGTCACTGAAATAACAAGCAAAGATGTAACAATTAAAGCATATGAGAGATATAAAAGGAAATTCTCAAAATGCAAACATAGGAAAAGATGATAGAGGAGACTCTAGAGAATTTAAGTTAAACACTAAATACTAAGATAAAGTTCTCTATAAGATTATATCTAGATTCTCGAGTAATATAAATCTCTACAATGTATGAACTTAAGTAATGTATGAATGCAAAACGCTCAACCAAAATTTTTATTTTTTATTTTTTAGAAACATGTGAGCAGTAGAGACAATGAACTAATCATTAACACATCATATTCACATATTTAACTTAGCTATTATACACATGATATTGAAGAAAATCAACACACGTACCTTGTAGATATAAGCAGTCACAAGACAAGCTTTACATAGCATTTGCATATATGAAAAATATTCAGGTGCAAGCAAACAACTAAGATGAAAACAATACATACTAATTCTAATAATCTCCTCACTAACCGTGATGATACTTCAGTCCAACACCTAAGTTAGAAGTCAAATCTTTAGCTTGGACTTGATTGTTAATTAAGGGGAACACAATTTATTTTCTTTTTGTCTCTAATTTTTTCTTTACACCCCTTCAAATAATTTTCTTATTTTTTCATGAGATGAAAATTTGAGATAATCACGTCCGTTTGTTTACGCAAATACTCAATGTTTGCTGAGGTACTGAGACCCGGTTACTCAGCAGACGGATCATTGCTCTAAGGGATTTTAAAGAGACATTCATATACTTCATTATTTCATTATCTTTCTTCTTTCAAAATTACCCCAATAATCATGAGCATGCAAAATGTATTCAAAAGCATCGATCAATCTAACATAGCTTATTAACCTACATATCACTTCGGATTAGATGAAAACAAAACTAAAAGTTTCAGCAAGTATTACATTCATCTTTGAAGTAAAACAAACACCCAAAAATAATGAGTTCTAAAAATAATACTTAAACATGTCAAGTGAACAACTCATATCCTCAGGTCAGACTAATACATTCAATTCTCATAAGCATAATAAGATGAACAAATATGAGAATAGAGTGAAATATGACAATCCTTTGTACCCTTAGCCAAGCTCACCATGCAAAGAATTTTTATCATTTTTGTCATAATGATGCATGCATGAATAATCCTAATAGTAGCAAAACATGATGCATGCATAATAATAAAAAAATAAAAAAATGCAAAAAAAAAGGCATGATAATGTATAAATTATAGGATAAAAGATAATGCAAGATATTCCTAGAATGATACATATGAATCCATCTATTCTAATGAGAACATACCACTAGATTTTCTAAGATGCACATGCTTTTGAAAATCTAATGGTTTTGTAGAGATGTCTGTTGACTGAGAATCTGTGAATATATACTCAAGACTTTTCTCAGAATTAGAGTCACGTGTTCTACATGCAGTATGAGCAACCAAACAATGTAGTTCACATTTCCTAACCCACACTTGTTTAATTTTCGGTGCTCTGTTTTTCAGCTAGACAACCAATTCACCTTTTCACTCAACACCCGAATTTGATTTTCAACATTAGGTCCTTTTTGAGTTCTATATATGCTTCCACTCTGATTTCAAAGTTTCTCCTCTTAACTTTGAACACACGGGTCGAATGTGACATTTCACTCCACAGTGATGACATACTGGAATAAACCTTTGAAAACCATTGTTCGAACCCTTATGATATTTAGAGATAAAAAGAGGCTTACTCTTAACTGATTTTCTGACATAAGCTTGAGCATTAGAATTCCAATCAGAATTACCTTGAGAAGAACTAGATGTTACTTGGGAAGCCCTAACAAAGGTTATTTTGGAAACAATGTTAGAATCACTCGATGTTCTTTTGAATCCTAACCCCTTTGTATTTCCGGCAGATTTTCCCATACTTAATATATAATCAAGTTTAAGAGTTCCACTAGATCATTTACGGATAGTTGAGATAACATCTTTCAAGTCATTTTTCAAACCCCCAATCCTTGTAGATTTCTCACTCAATTCCAATCTTAGAGTTCTTAATTCCTTATTGAGATCATCTATACTCTTCAACGCCTGATTCTTTTCTTGTTTAGACTAAACCAATTTCTCAGACAATTGAGCTTTTTGGGTTTGCTTGAGATTTAAGGTTTGAGAACTATTGGTTAACTCATCTCTTAAGGACTGTCTCTCCTTGTCAACACTATTAAATTGAACTATATATTTAGAAAAGACTTTGCTAAGATGTATGAACTTTTCATAAAGTTTGTTGTATGCATCTTCATACGAGTCCCCACGATCTTCATTATCCTCAAAATCTTCATCCCCAGACATTGCCCAACTTGCAGCAATTTCAACGACCTCCTTACTTTGGGCAGCAAACATGGTGAAATTCTCAGACTCATCTCCTACCTCCGAATCTGTCGCATCACTAGCTGATCCATTATCAGATCCGCCATCCTAAGTGACAGCTAGATCTTTTGTCCTTTTTGACTTGTTAGCACACTCCGCAGCAATGTGACCAAACCTTTGACACTCAAAACATTGACGTTTTTTCTTTTCATGATCAAACTTGTCATTCCAATTTTAGGCTTTTCTATTTTTAAAATCATGTGATTTATCTCCAAATTTTTGTTATTTAATCACTTCTTGACCATAAGAAAATTTTAAAAACTTATGAAACTGCTTCATGATCATGTCAAACTATCTTAGTCTAATCTCATCCTCTTTATCAGACTCACTAGGATCCTTCTTGTTAGCCTTTAAATTTTATTTCGGATCATAATTCCTATTTTGATATTAATAAAACATTTAAAACGTGTTTGATACTAATATAATTTTGAGCTAAGTGTTTCAGCAAGAATAGGAAAATAATTTGGAAAAAATGCAAACACAAAAAACGATAAGCGATAAAGAAATTCAAGTGCAAAAACGGAAAAGAACAAAATGGTTAACGAAAGGCGAAAGTTGAAAACTCAAGACCCGGGGTAGACAGGTCAGTGTGTGAATATTGTAACAAGGTATTCTATGCGTTGATTGGTCATATAAGCTCAAGTGATTAAAGAACCAAACTCAAAACTGAACAAAAACGGACTTAGAATCAAAAATTTTGAGTCACCTAGTCGACTGGCTAAGCAATGGCAGCCGACTGGCTGTGACCCATTCGACTGGCTAAGGGCCCAGTCGACTAGATGAAACAAAGAGTTTTGAACATTTTTTATTGCTTGAGGCAGTCGACTGGCCATACCTAGATTGGCTCTTGAGGAAGTCAACTGGCTCTCTTGAGGCAGTCGACTGGCATGACCGTTGGGAAAAATATTTTTAAATTACTACTTGGAGGCAGTCGACTGGGTCCCTCAGCTCTTTAAGAAAAATTAATTTTTAAAAATGTTCTTGCTCATCACTTGGTGTTTATTCTTGCATACTTTTCAAAACTCGCTCTCCTATTCTCTTAGAGTGAGATTCATTCTCCAAACCCTAATGTTCACTATATATAGAATGAGATGTGGGATTGAAAAAGCTAGTTCTAGTGTGAGAAATTTCTACAAATCTTCATCTCTTATTTTCTCTCTAGCACTCTTTGAAAAGTCTTTGAAAGCAAGAAACAAGAAATCTCATTTTTCACTCAAATCATTTGAAGATTTAAACTCTAGCTCTTTTCTTATTCTCTCATTAAATTCATCATTTGAGAATACACATTTAGAGTTCTTGAAATATCACTTAAAAACACTTGAGCTTATATTGATCTATCTTCCATAAAAACCTTAGGATTTTTGAGTGTTTTGTTTCTTGAGTGATATATTGATTGCATACACAAATTTGTAATCTTGGGTAAGTGAAGCCCATTGTTTCAAGGGAGGATTGTTCTCTTGATTCTGTGACGAACTCGTTAGCTCGTGTGTAAAGGTTTTGTTATCCACCTATTGAAGGAAGAGCCATAGTGTGAGGATTGGGAAAGTCTCAAGGAAGGGGATTCTTTTAGCCGAGGACTAGGAGTTACTAAACCTCGTAAAAATCATGGTATCAATCTCTCTATCTCCTTATTTTGTTATATTGCATGCTTATTGATCTTGTGATAATCAGCTTGATAAATTAAATTGAATCCTTCATTGAAAATTCATTTGTATAACAAATTTAGAAATTTGTGGATATCTCTAGATTTTGTTAAAAAGAAATTAACGATTAATTAAACACCCTATTCACCCCCCTCTAGGGCTAATTAGTGACTAACAATTGGTATCAAAGCCTAATCTCTACTTGTTTTAGACTTAACCGTCTTAGAGAATGATCATGGCCTCAAATGTAGTCACTCATGTTGAAAGACAATCTAACAATAGGCCCCCATGGTTTGATGGTTCAAACTATAGCTATTGGAAGACTAGAATGGTAGATTTTCTTCAAGCTATTGATTACCAAATTTGGCTTGTTATTGTTGATGGACCTTTTACTATAACCAAAGTTGTAGATGGAAAATCAATCACTAAATTACCAAACGAATGGGATAATGATGAGCGTAGGCTTATGTCTTTTAATGTGAAAGCTAAAATAAATCTAAATTGTGTCTTAAGTCCAAATGAATTTAACCGTGTTTCTACTTGCTCCACGGCTAAAGAAATGTGGGATAAACTAGAAGTAACTTATGAAGGTACCACTAAAGTTCAAGAATCTAAAATAGATATACTCATGTATGAATATGAATTATTTGCCATGAAGGAGGATGAAAATATCAATTATATGATCTCGTTTCACTAATATTTTGAATGGACTAAAGAATCTTGGTAGAATTATTCCTAGATCCGATGCGGCACGCAAAGTTCTTAGAAGCCTTCCGGTTAAATTGGATGCAAAAGTGACGGTAATTAAAGAAACACATGATCTTAACACAATGAGCCTTGATGAGATTTTTGGGTCTCTTCTCACTTGGAAAATCACCTTAAAATCTCGTGAAGAAGACACCAAGCCTAGAAAAGGTATAACTTTGCAAGCCTTTACCAAAAATGAAGTCAATGAGCCAATTGAAGAAGAGGCAGGTGAATATATTGCTTTGATCACCCAAAGATTTAAGAGATTTCTTCAAACAAAGAAGGCCAACAATGGGAGATTCATAAGGAGAAATGAGCCAAGAGGCGAGTCTAGCAAGAGGGAGCCTCCAACTTGCTTTAATTATGGAAAGCCGGGGCATTATAGAAACAAGTGCTTCAAGCTCAAGAAGGAGAACGAGAACAAGAAAAGGCCAAATAAGATGGCCATGAATGCTACATGGGATGATTATAACTCATGTGATTCGGATGAGGAAGAAAATGGTGAGGAAATGGGGAACCTTTGCCTCATGGCAAATGAAGATGAGATACATTTAAATTCACAAGTATTAGATAAATAAAAAATGTCATATGATGAACTTCTCTCCTCCTATAATGATTTGCAGGATGCATTTGAAGAATTGCATGATGAATTTGAAAAATTAACTAGTAAACACATTTTACTTAAGAAAGCAAAATCTTCATGTAATCCTACTTGCTCCACATTAGTTGATTCAAGTATAACGGATAACAAAAACATTGAGATAGAAAAGGAAAATGTATTCTTGAAAAATACTATATATGATCAAATAAACATCTTAGCAAAATTCACAAAAGGAAAATAAAATTTAAGTATTATACTAGGAAGACAAATAATATCATTTGATAAAAGTGGGTTAGGGTATGATGCTTTTAATAAAGATGAACTTATATTGAAAAAAATAAAATCATTAAGGGATACATTTTCAAAACAATTATCTCACACACCCTCAAATGATCAATAATATGTTACATGTTACTATTGCAAGAAAAATGGTCATAAAGCAAATGTATGTTTTCTCATGCTTACATAGAAAGGAAAATGTAGTAGCAAGAATGTTTTGGGTTCCAAAAGGAACAATTGCATCTCTCTCTAACCTTAGTGGACCCAAAATAGATTGGGTATTAATGAACGTTACTTAAATTTGTTTTGTATGTATGCTTGAAGTCCGCCTCAAAAGAAAAATGGTTTCTTGATAGCGGATGCTCAAGTCATATGACGGGAGACAAATCAAAGTTCATGTCTTTAAAGTCCTATGAATGAGGGAACATCACTTTTGGAGACAACTCTAAAGGAAAAATTATTGGAATTGGCTCCATTCGTATATCTTCCTCTCTATCTATAGATAATGTGATTTTAGTTGATGGTTTGAAGCATAACTTGTTTAGTGTGACACCCCCAAATTTTCATGCATAGGTTGGTCAGGCTCATACACAAAAAATTAGGAGTGTCTACAATTGATAAACGTAAGCACGGATGATAAGACATAAAATAGAGATATAGTAACATAAATAAGAATCAAATGTACAACTTACACATAAAAGAGACCACACCCAATATATCCTTAGAATATAATAAGTTTCACACCGTACAACATGGTAATCCCATAAACGTGGACCCCGAGAACAACTCATAAAGGAAGGGCATAAGATACCATAAATTTGATCCTACCCTGGGATAGAAAGAATAATCGTTGGATCGAAAGGACAAGCGAACAAGACTTCAACCTTGCAGATGGAATTGCCGAGGACTTGAAATAACAACAAAAGTGAGTCAAACCCACGAGCAAGTACAACTCTACTTGATCATAAACAGAGTACCAAGATCCATCCCATTTCCCAGTGACACCCAAAATTATAGTATAATTTTAATAATAATATATTTAACTATAATCATAGTCACTGATATACCACCATATAATATGTATAAGAATCTATTCCCCCATGTCAATTTTGTCCAACATTTCCATACCCAACTATAACCAAGTACCCGATAAATTAATCATGTCCTGTGGTACTAGTGAGACTGCGTTTATTTGTCAGCCTCTTTATGGTTCCTTCTAACTCCCCCAACCATAATCATTTAATTAAATCTTATGATTTTACGAAATTATTAATTCACTTCTATTCTTTACTCGGGAACGTATAACAATTTATAACACCTAGCCTGGGCGGTCCAGGGGGGCGGCACGACATTTCCTGAGCGCCCCCCTAGCAGGGTTTGGGGCAGCGCCCCAGCACTAGAAAATGTAGTATTTTATATGGTCAAAACTATTTATTTATACGGTTGAATATACGTATTTTAATATAATTTGTGGGGAATCATAATAACATATAAATCAATGAAGAAAGAAAATAGAGAAAAACAATTACATAATATAAGTAGTGTTTCTCTAATGATAATGTTTAAATTCATTGTCAACATTGAAACCTAAAATATTTCTATATTCAGATTTCTATATGTTGTTCAAATCATATACACATCAACATAATTCATAATAACAAGACACATACGTATGCTCACAAATCTATACATTTACACATAAATCCATACATGTCTATCTACACATATTATAATACACATCGTATATATGCATGGACATGAACATGGTAAAACAGATCTGTACATATAACTACAAATAAAGGTATATACATATAAACAGAATATATACTATCATATGTAGTCATGAATCAAAACCTACGATAACCGATCTATACATGAGTGGTTATATATGTATCTCAATTCTCTACATATACACATGATCTATACATATACTCTCGGATCTCTCTCTCTATATATATATATATATATATATATATATATATATATATATACAGAATATATATCATCATATATATATATGAGAATAAATATACTCTAACAAATCTATACATGTATGTTTATATCAAATCACAAACCTCTACTTATGTACAAGATCTGTACATATACTCATTGATTTAAACATACATGCCCATATATCTACGAATCTATACATACATGCTCACATAATTACGGATCTACACATACATGTTCATATAACTACGAATATATACATACATGCTCACATAATTACGGATCTAAACATACATGTTCATATAACTACAAATTTATACATACATGCTCACATAATTACAAATCTAAACATACATGCTCATATAACTATGGATCTATACATATATGTATACACGAAATACATATCATCATATATAAACATGATTTTACACATACATATACATGTACGAAAAATACTTCATTATAGATGCACAAAAGAAAGGGGCTACGAATTCTAGTACAAAGAGGAAGAGTAAAACATATGTCTTGCTTAGAATGTAGAGCTGAATCCACCACAAGTGCAGATCCAAACCAACCTTAAGCTCTCAACCTCTCAACCCTCACAATTTTGGATATAATTGATGAAAAAGAGGAAGTAGAAGAGAATAATGGAGTGGTGGCTAATCTGATGTATAAGGATGTATATATAGTAGGAGCTAAGGTTAGGTAGATTACTAAAATGCCCCCAGATCTACCAAAATCACAAAAGTGCCATAACCATAAATGACTACCATGCCCCTTAATAATTCATCTATTTACGAAACATACCTAACCTTCATAAAATGACTAGATTACCCTTACTCAATAATCTAAATACCCAACATGCCATCCAAAAATAAATAAGGAAATAAAATATTTAATATTTAAATACGGGGTATTACATTTAGCATTAGTCAATTGTGTGACAAAGGTTATGATGTTATTTTTAGGTCAAATGCATGCATAGTTGAGAAAGATGAAAATCAATTGTTCAATGCTAAAAGAAACGGAAATTTGTATATTATGTTGCTTTGTGAATTGCATGAACAAGATGTTAAATATTTTGTCACATCTAGTGAAAATAGTTAGTTATGACATAAATGCTTAGGACATGCTAGTATAGACCTCATTCATCATTTATCTAAAAATTATTTAGTCAAAAGCCTCCCGAAAACTAAATTTTTAAAAGAAAAAGTATGTAGTGCATGTCAAGTAGGCAAGCATGGATCTTTTTGGACCGGAGAGAACGGCTAGCTTAGCCGGAAAACTCTATGAACTTGTTATAGTCGATGACTACTCTAGATTTACTTGGGTTCATTTTCTTGTTCATAAAAATGAAACTCACTTTATTCTTGATAAATTTTATAGAGTCATTTAAAATGAAAAAAGATTTGAAAATCAAGAAAATTAGAAGTGATAGGGGTAGAGAATTTGAAAATCAAGATTTAGAGAAATGATGTGATGAACTTGGTATATCTCATGATCTCTCGGCTCCAAAAACCCCTCAACGAAATGGTGTTGTTGAAAGAAAGAATAGGTTATTGCAAGAAATGGTTAGAACCATGTTAAATGAACACAACCTTCCCCGAAGCCTTTGGGCGAAAACGGTAAACACCGCTTGTCATGACATAAATAGAGTTATTATTCGAATGAAATTGGGAAAAACACCTTATGAATTATGGAACGGTAGAAAGCCCAATATTGGGTATTTCAAGGTGTTCGGTTGTAAATGCTTTGTGCTAAATGATAAAGATAACTTGGGAAAATTCGACTCCAAATTGGATGAAACAATTTTCTTAGGTTATTCTTCAAGAAGTAGAACTTTTAGAGTCTATAACAAGAGGACTTTAACCATGATCGAGTCTATTCATGTTGTTTTTGATGAATCACAACCACTTTCATCACTTAAAGTTGACCTTGATGATGATGAAATTGTAGGGATTGAGGATAGTTTAAATAATCTCAATATCTCCAACTTATCAAGTAGCCAACCGGAAAAGAGTAAAGTTGAGAATCAACCTAATGATGACTTGACAAGCTTAATTCCTAAATCTTGGAGGATTGTACACAATCATCTTCTTGACCAAGTCATAGGTGATCCTTCATAAGGTGTTAGCACAAGATCTAAACTTAGAGACCTATGCAATTACATGGCTTTTGTGTCCCAAATCAAGCCCAAGAACTTCCACGAAGCTCAATGCAATGATTCTTGGATCGTGGCTATGCAAGAGGAGCTAAATCAATTTGAACGCAATCAAGTTTGACATTTAGTTCCTCAACCCGTACATCAAACTATAATAGGCACAAAATGGATTTTTCGAAACAAAAAGGATGAAAATGGAGTGATTATTCAAAATAAAGCAAGATTGGTAGCTTAAGGTTACAATCAAGAGGAATGCATTGACTACGATGAGACCTTTGTACCCGTAGTTAGATTAGAAGCAATTAGAATGCTTCTTGCATTTACATCATATAGAAATTTTACTCTTTATCAAATGGATGTCAAAAGTGTTTTTCTAAATGGAACTATAGATGAAGAAGTACTTGTAAAACAACCACCCGGTTTTGAAAATGAACTTTTTCCAAATACGTTTACAAATTATCTAAAGCTTTGTACGATTTAAAACAAGCTCCTAAAGTTTGGTATGAAAGGCTTGGTGATTTCTTGACTCAAAATGATTTTACAAAAGGTAAAGTTAGTAATACACTCTTTACAAAAATCGATAAGAGTAATTTGTTGTTTGTCAAAATATATGTTGATGACATTATATTCGGATCAACAAATGTATCTATTTGCAAAGAATTCGCCACAAGTATGCAAAATGAATTTGAAATGAGTATGATGGGTGAGTTAAACTTCTTCTTAGGATTGCAAATCAAGCAAAGTTCGGATGGATTATTTGTTAGCCAATCCAAGTATACTAAAGATTTGCTAAAGCGATTTGGTATGGAGGAAGCCAAACATGCCATCACTCCTATGAGTACTTCTATTAAGCTAGACAAAGACGAAAATGGAAAATGTGTTGACATCACTAAATATAGATGCATGATTAGAAGTTTGCTTTACTTAATCGCTAGTAGACCGGACATAATGTTTAGTGTATGCTTATGTGCTAGTTTTTAATCTTGTCCTAAAGAATCTCACTTGCTAGCTGTAAAACGTATTTTTTACTCTCTTAGTGGTACGATTAACTTAGGACTTTGGTATCCATGTGGCACTTCACTTGATCTTATTAGATATTCGGACGCCGATTTTGCGGTATATAAAGTGGATAGAAAAAGTACAAGCTGTACATGTCACTTTCTAGGACACTCCCTAGTATCTTGGTCAAGTAAAAAGCAAAATTATGTTGCTTTATCTACGGCTGAAGCCGAATACGTTGCGGCTGGTAGTAGTTGCGCTCAAACTCTCTATATTAAGCAACAATTACTTGATTTCAGCTTTGTTTTCAATCAGGTGCCTATTAAATGTGATAATACTAGTCCTATTTGCATATCTAAAAATCCTATTCAACACTCACGCACCAAGACATCAAGATTATGCATCACTTCTTATGTGATCACGTAGCTAAAGGCAATGTTGAATTAGTTTTTATTAACACTAAAAATCAATTAGCGGATATTTTCATAAAACCCCTCCCGGACGAACCTTTTTCAAAAATTCGTAGGGAGATTGGAATGGCCATGGACGTTGAAGTATTAGTTTAATTTTTCTCAAAACCTCGTCTACAAATTTCATTTTCAAAAATTTCACAATTTTTAGTAGGCCAGTCGACTGCCTCAACTAGAGGGTTTTGGCGTTTTAAATTTACTTCAACCAGTCGACTGCCTCCATTTGGCCCGTTGACCGGGTCATGAGCTAGTCGACTGCCTCCAATTGGCCAGTCATGTCCTTTGCGCGAACTCTATTTTATAACTCCTTTTCTCTTTGTCTTCTCTCCACTTTCTCCACGTTTCACCAAATTTCTTCCCTTTTTCACGCCATCACTCCACCTCTAACTCATTCCCCCACTTAATCATGATCCTCCCCTTATTCTTTTCACTCATCTCTCACATATATATATATATACGCCAAATCTCTTTTCCTCTCAACCATTTTTCTCTCTCACTATGTTTCCGTTTCTATTGATTCTCGTCTCCCTCATGGCACCCAAGCCCGTGCCCAAATCTCTTACTCGCAAGGAAACCCGTCGGGGTGGAAGCTCGTCTGAAGCTCTTATTCCACCGCCTCCTGCATCCCCTGTCATCCCCGAAGAAACCGAATCCTATGAAGACCCTGCTCCCATGTCCATCTATGTTCTTCTCAGCAATGATAAAGATAACATTCGTTTTTTCGAGATGAAATTCATCTATAGAAAAATCGCTCGGTGTCACATTTTCACTCAAACTCTATGCGAAGAGATTAGTGCCAATACTTTCAATCTCTTTCAAAATATGGGTTGGGATTTCTTCATTTCCCTCAATATTCTTCATTACCCCCGTGTAGTCAAAGCTATCTACACAAATCTGAGAAATCCGCTCAACCGAGTCCCCCTGCCACTTCTCTCCGCTCCGATGTTGTTGGAAAATCTTTTAACCTTACTGAATCCGTCATCAATGATATCTTTCGGCTCCCACCAGGCGACATTTCATATTATTGTCCTTCTATTTGGTACTCTTCAAATAATTTCGATCCTCTCGAAACGATTCGGGCCATTTCGGTCAATAAAGAGACTACTACAATTGCCGAGTTTCCATCCTCTTCGCTCACTCCCGAGGCTCGTTTAGTGCACAATATTGTCACCTACTCCATCTTGCCCAAATCCGGAAGCCTTAGTCTTGTGTCGATAATGGAAACCTTCCTTGTCTCGTGCATAATGACCGGTAAAAAGGTAAACTTAGCCTTCATTTTTATTTCTGCCATTATTGAGTGCCAGAAGAAGACGAGCGGTGTTCTCATCTTTCTGGCACATATTTCTTATCTTCTTGCATGGTGCAATGTTCCATTTGATGAAGAACCTTCTGAGCATAACCCTATTTTTCTTGATCGCACCTATCTCAAACATATGCATATTGGAAAAAATACCGATGGGGTGTTGGTCTCTCTAAAAAAAGCTCCTCCAGCGGACCAAGCCGGTCCCTCTGTTCCTCTTACCGAAGCTCTGACCTCTTCATTTCCTTCACTGGGCAGCTCTTTCGACATTCCCGATTTTAGGTTTGGTGCAAATCCCGAAACCCTCAATCAAATTCTTGAGGTCGTTAAACGCAACAAGGAAGCCCACAAGAAGACTTCCGAGGACATGAAACGTCTTGAGGAGAAATTCGACCGCATCACCACTGCCATGGAAGCTTTTCGCCGCGATCCTCTGCCTTTTTTATATCGCCAAAGGGGAGAATTTTGGGGGCTATTATGTGTTTGGCAGTAGCTCATATTTTGCGTAGCATATACGGTGCTTAGCTTGTTTTATGTTTCTTTTGTTCTTGCTCTATGTTTTTATTATCTCGTGGGTCGTTGTAGTAAGAAAATAACATGTATCGAATATTGCAAAACTTAAATGAAAATGTTGTTTCTATTATCTTTCAGTGCATTATCTCAATGTCTATAAAATTGCAAAATTTATTTCCTAAGGGGGAGCATCGAAATAAAAATGAAAGGTGCACATTTTGAGTGGGAGTATCACTTGATACTTCGCCAATTATGCGCAAACATGAAATGTTTTGTCAACATAAAAAAGGGGGAGATTGTTGGCCTTGAAATTTTATTTTGGACAATAATTCCTATTTTGATATTAACAAAATATTTAAAGCGTGTTTGATACTAATATAATTTTGAGTTAAATGTTTCAACAAGAACAGGAAAATGATTCAGAAAGAATGCAAACATAAAAAGCGATAAGCGACAAAGAAATTCAAGTGCAAAAATGGAAAATGACAAAATGGTCAATGAAAGGCGAAAGTTGAAGACTTAAGACCCGGGGTAGATAGGTCAGTGTGTGAATATTGTAACAAGGTATTCTATACTTTGATTGGTCCTATAAGCTCAAGTGATTAAAGAACCGAACTCAAAACTGAACAAAAACGGACTTAGAATCAAAATTTATGAGTCACCCAATCGACTGGCCAAGGGCCCAACCGACTGGATGAAACAGAGAGTTTTGAACATTTTTTATTGTCTGAGGCAGTCGACTGGCCATACCCAGGCAGTTGACTGGCTCTTTTGAGGCAGTCGACTGGCATGACTATTGGGAAAAATATTTTTAAATTACTGCTTAAAGGCAGTCGATTGGGTGCCTCAGCTTTTTGAGAAAAAATAATTTTAAAAAATGTTCTTGCCCATCACTTGGTGTTTATTCTTGCCTACTTTTCAAAACTCACTCTCCTATTCTCCTATAGTGAGATTCACTCTCCAAACCCTAATGTTCACTATATATAGAATGAGATGTGGGATTGAAAGAGTTAGTTCTAGTGTGAGAAATTTATATAAATCTTCATCTCTTATTTTCTCTCTAACACTCTTTGAAAACAAGAAGCAAGAAATATCGTTTTTCACTCAAATCATTTGAAGATTTATACTCTAATTCTTTTCTTATTCTCTAATTGAATTCATCCTTTGAGAATACATATCTAGAGTTCTTGAAATATCACTTAAAAACACTTGAGCTTATATTGATCTATCTTGCATAAAAACCTTAGGGTTTTTGAGTGTTTTGTTTCTTAAGTAATATATTGATTGTATACACAAATTTGTAATCTTGGGTAAGTGAAACCCATTGTTTCAAGGGATGATTGTTCTCTTGATTGTGTGACGAACTTGTTAGATCGTGTATAAAGGTTTTGTTATTCCATCTATTGAAGGAAGAGCCATAGTGTGAGGATTGGGAAAGTCTCAAGGAAGGAGATTCTTTGAGCCTAGGACTAGGTGCTACCGAACCTCGTAAAAATCACGGTGTCAATATCTCTATCTCTATCTCCTTATTTTGTTATATTGCATGCTTATTGATCTTGTGATAATTAGCTTGACAAATTAAATTAAATCCTTCATTGAAAATTCATTTGTATAACAAATCTAGAAATTTGTGGATATTTCTAGATTTTGTTAAAAAGAAATTGACGATTAATTAAACACCCTATTCACCCCCCCCCCCCCCCCCCCCAAAGGGCTAATTAGTGATTAACACTTCTTAGTGGTTTTAAAAGCTATGTTTTTCTCTTTTGTGCCACTCGACTTTTTAGAGGATTGAGCACACATCTCCATCTCATAAGATTTTAGATTCCCTGCTAATTCTTCAAGCTTAATTTCTTTAAAACTCATGATTTCAGATATGAAAGTAACCTTAGACTGAAAACATTCAGGTAGAGACCTATCAATTTTTTTCACTATGGTAGTCTCGAAAATGGGCTCTCCTAGATTGTGAAAACTAGTTACTATATCAGTTAATCTAGCCTTAAAGTCACCAAAAACTTCATCCTCCTCCATCCTAAGCTGTTCAAATTATGAATTTAGAATTTGGAGTTTCAATTGCTTAACTTTTGAAGTTCCTTCATGAGTTACTTGGAGAATATCTCAAGCTTCTTTGGCAATTTTGCACGTGGCAATTCTCTTAAACTCACTCGCAATCACATCATTGTATAAAGCATTCAACGCTTTGGAGTTCTAATTAACACTATTTATCTCATCAGGAGTCCACTCATTCGATGTTTTTGGTTTTGATACATTAGTTGTATCATCTTTCATAGTGGGAGGTGAGTATCCTACTTCTATGTCAAGTCAAGCTCTTTCATCTAACGATTTCAAAAACACTATCATCTTTGCTTTCCAATAGGCGTAGTTCTAACCATCAAACAAATGGGACCTGGATACTGACCCTCCTTCACGAGGTAAATCCATCGCCTAAGTTCAGAATCTAACCCTAGATAGTTAACCTAAAACGGGGCAATCACGCTCTGATACTAATTGAAATTACCTAGGCGACTAAGAAAAATAGCCTAGAGGGGGGGGGGGGGGGGCGTGAATAGGCTTTTTATGGATTTATTGACAAATTAAAAATAATTGCAAAAAAGTTAATTTTAATCCAATTCTCAAACAAGATAAATCATGTAAAAATTAATCTAAGTGCAGAAAATAAAGCAATAGAGACACACAGTATTTTTACATGGAAAACCTTGGAAAATGCTCAAAGTGAAAATCACGGATACACTCGAGTATCGATGCACTATGAATCAAGAGATATACAAACTCAACGAAGTTTTAGACTTACAAATCCCTCAAGATTTGCCTTTATCCACTCGACGTCTGACAACCTTGAAGCACTCGCGCTCCACAAATCTCTCGCTCCGCTCCGTACTCCAACGGCTCCGCTTCTCAACGGATCAATGAACCACGAAACCTCCTGCTCCGATCTCCGTACTCAGACGGCTTCATTTCTCAAACGGATCTAAGCAACCACGTTGCACAAGGTGGTGTGTATATTTTTCAGACTCTAGGTCATCCAATTGTGCATAAAGATCTTCGATATAGAAATACAATTGGAGAAACCCTTAACAAGAAAGAACTATAAGATATATGATCACTCAAAATTTTTATCTCTCTATCTCTATTTGCAGAAGAATATGAACTATAGAAGAATTGCAGAAATCTCACCAAAAGCTCTATAAATTTTGTGGAGACTCCTCCTATTTATAGAGAGAGCTGAGGGAAATCCTAAGTTTATCTTTTTTCGTAATTTCACATCAAACTGAGCAAAACCCTTTGATATGGTCTTCAATATGTATATATCACGTATATCGAGGTCAGGCGTAGCAAAATTCATATAAACCACTTTTGCTAAATATTGCTTCATTAGAACCCTCTCGATTCCGTTGGAATGTTTCTTGAAGTTTCGGCTCTGAAAAATATCGTTTACGCCAACTGGAATGAATTTTTCATTCAAACTTGTATTTTTCACTTTTTTTAAGCTTGATTTGAATTTGATGAAATTTGTTGATGCCTTTGCATGACCATTTCAATTTTTCTAGACCTACATGATCTTATAAGTTACTCAATATAATTATTGTCTAGAATATGCCAATAATAAACAATATTAACAAATGTTCTTCTAATATATATTATATTTGTATACTATTAATCAAGTCGGTCCTTGCAACCGTGTGGAAAGGCAACAATCCAAACCACTTTACATATACCATGAGCTGACTTGATATGACAACCTAGCTAAGACTATATTTGGTCAAAAGTCAAAACATAAAATATGTTCCTTCATTACCTGGCAAAACTTTATTTTCAGTTCAAACATTCACACTTTTATTTAAAAATATCCTTTCTAAAAAATTTCCAAAATAAAAAGAGATTTTTTTTTTATTCGAGACTTCTAAAACAATTAGTATCAATTTTTTTTAATCATTCTTTCCCCGCTAAATTGATCTTCTTAGTCCCTCTTTCATCTTATTTACTATTCGTTAATGAGTGTAATTTCTTACACGAATTAAAAATAAATGGTGGTCACTGTTAAACTGTACCATTTATATTGTCAGATTTATTCACTTATTTGACATCAATTACTGAACAAAATTAATTGATTTTGTTCTGTGACTCAAGTAATTTTCCAAAAATGAAATATCAAAGTAAGGAAAAATGAGGCTAGAGAGTCACCCCAGACTTTAAAATGGAGGTAACGGTCATGGCAGATATATATTTCTATCTCTTTTTCAATCCGTTGAGTTGCTTTCAAGTAAGATATATTGCCTATGGCCAACTTGTCATAAAACTAGGGTGTAATGCAAAAAACTAATTTTGTTAAATTGTAAAGAGTAAATTGCTTAAAATTTCCCTTAAGTTTATTCTCTTTTTCTACTCTACTCCCTTAACTATGAAATGAGCTTAAAACCTCCTAAAATTTCATAAAAGATTGCACCATGAACTTGCCTTCAATTTTTTTTATCCTTTTACCCTCTGTAGATTGTAAAAATTATAGGCCCAGGCCCATATGTTAGGCCCAAGAAATGTCGAGCCCATGTAAAATGTAAATATTGAATAAACCATATATTGAGCCCACCAAGTATAAGTGAGACCATCAACATTAGGCCATTCCCTTAAAAAGGGAGCAACAACCCACTACCTAAAGGGAGTGGGTAGTTATTAAGAGAGTGAGTCATGACCCCATGAACTTAGGCCATGATCCAAGAGCCAAAAATGTATATGGCCATTTAAGCCTGAATAAGATATGTTTTTTGGATGTGAGTGAAATTTGACACTTACATTTGGCGCCGTCTGTGGGAAACGAATATTTTTTTCCACTCATGAGTTTTATTTTTATAAAAATGGTGTCCACACGGTCAACAAACAATGAAGTCAGATTCGAAGAAGTCATGAGGAGGCTGGAAGCTGTGGAACAAAGAAATGCGGCCCTCGAGCAGCAGAATGCCGAATTGCTCCATCGAGTGATTCAAGGCTCCTTTCCTCTCCAAAATTCCGATCCAGCAGGGTGCACAAATGAGCCGGAGCCAGAGCCCTTTAACTCTCATCACGAGCAGGATGCATCCGCTGCCCGAGGAGATAAAGTTCCAAGAGAAGAAGAAGAATCATCTCACCCCATAACAGGGGGAATGCCAAGGATGCAGGCCCCGACCCAGAACGACCTGCACGAAATGGCTGCAAAAATCCAGAGATAAGTGATGAAAGACTTGAAGTTGCAGACCCCCGACGATCTGGCAATCCACGCGACAACGGATATGACTCAGTCTCCATTCACAGAAGAAATTGAAGCAGCAGAATTCCCGAAGAAATTTGTACTGCCAACTTTTACGCTATATTATGGTACAAAAGACCCGCTTGATCACATCTACCAAGTGCAGACCAAAATGACTGTCTATGGGAGAAACCAGACACTTTTGTGCAAAGTCTTTTCAACCAGTCTGACGGAAGCACCACTTTTGTGGTTCAGGAAGCAGACTCCTGGATCCATCAGCAGTTGGAATGACCTCTGCAGACGCTTTATCGGTCAATACTTCAGCAACCGGAGGCAGAGGAAAACGATATCAAGCCTTTTCACCATGACCCAGGAAAGAGGGGAGAGCCTCAAGAGCTTCTTGACCAGATTCAACGTCGAAATGTCTTCTATCGACGACTGCGATCAGTTGTCAGCGGTGGAAGCATTCCGTATGGCGGTCATCCCAGGAACGAAGTTCCACTCTTCACTAGTGAAACGACCCCCTATCAACATCGGTGAGCTCAACTCCAGAGCACAAGGGTATCTCAGAATAGAAGAGGAGGAGGCAGTCAGACACAGAAGAGCCTCTCTGGTAACGGTGGAGGCAAAATCCAAGGAAAGGATGAAGGATCAGCGGCCTCCACGACCCGATCCCACTCGGCAAACCTCATCATCCAGGAATTTAGACAAGCGTCAGCGGACAGAAGAACGAACCACTCCGCTCAAAACCAGCCTTGGAAAACTCTTCCAAGAAAATAAAAACTAAGGGATTTTCAGACCACCTCCGTCGATCAGACAACCGATGGAGCTGAGGGACATGACCAAGCACTGTGCCTTCCACAGTGAGTATGGTCATCATACAAACGACTGCAGAAATCTCCGAAGACAGGTAGAAGCAATGATCGCCAAAGGGGAGCTTGCAGATTATGTAATGAAGGATCAACCGAGACCAGAAAAACCACACAGGACACAGCCAGACAACACTACATCAGGACAACCGGTGAGAGTTATCCATATGATCCAAGGAGGTGAAAAGGCGTTGGAGGACGAAGGAAGCAGAAGGTCCAAGCTTAGAAAAGCGCACAAACTCAGGCGAGTCGGCCAAGTTTGCCAAACAACCCTCCTTCGAGGAGAGTCAACAATAGTGTTCTCAAAGGCCGATATGCAGAATATTCAGATGCCACACGAAGATCCTCTGGTAATCACTCTTCTGGTAGCTAATTGTCTGATCAAACGCGTAATGATTGACCCAGGAAGCAACACCAATATCATGACAAAATGGGCCTTCGACAAAATCGGAATTGACGTGTCACAGCTTCACCCGGCTCGGATTCCTCTGGCCGGCTTTGACGGATGACGCGTCGAACCGATAGGCATAGTCAACTTGCCAGTATCAGCGGCACGCCGAACCTTGAAAGAAGTTTTCGTTGTGGTAGACGTCAAACCGTCTTACAATCTGCTGATGGGACGAGGGTGGATCCATCGGATGCAAGGGGTTCCTTCGACACTCCATCAGGTCATGCGGTGTCTCAACCCAAATGGAGTGGACGTGACATATATTCCTGGAGACCATGTAGCAGCGAAGGAATGCTACTCGATATCCATGAAGGACCTGAACCAGAAAAATAAACAAGTGTTGGAGGCGCCAGAAGAGTCCTTGTACAACGAAAAATAGCAATTACAGTCAGACCCTTCCTCAGAGGGTCAGGAGGCTCAGGCAACAACGGAACCCCTAGAAGAAGTGAAAGTCAGTCTGACGGATCACACCAGAGTCATATTCATTGGCTCGTACCTCCAGAAAGAGGAAAAGGACAGGCTGATTCATTTTCTCCAGCTAAATTCAGACGTGTTCGCCTGGTCTCATCTCGACATGCCGGGCATTGATCCCTTGGTTGCTCAGCATAACCTAAATGTTGATCCAAATGTCAGACCGATAAGGCAGAAGCAGAGGAGGTTCGGGATAGAAAGGAACCAGATCATATCTGAGGAGGTGGAAAAGCTGCTAGAAGCCGGATTCATAAGGGAAGTGAAGTACCCATCATGGTTTTCAAATGTGGTGGTAGTCAGAAAGAAGAACGGGAAATGGAGAGTTTGGATGGACTTCACCAACTTAAACAAAGCTTGCCCGAAGGATTGCTTTCCCCTACCAAAGATTGACCAGATGGTAGATGCCACTTCGGGGTATGACAGACTCTCTTTTCTTGATGCATACTCCGGCTACAATCAGATCCCAATGAGTCAAGCGGATGAGGAGAAAACAACCTTTATTACCGAAGAAGGTACGTACTGCTACCGAGTTATGCCTTTCGGACTTAAAAATGCAGGTGCCACCTATCAAAGGCTTGTCAGAAAGATATTCAAAAATCAGATGGGCAAAACGGTTGAAGCCTACATAGATGACACGGTGGTGAAAAGCAGGAGAAAAGGCGATCACCTAAAGCACTTGGAAGAGGTGTTCGAGGCACTCCGCAGGTACAGGATGAAGCTCAATCCAGCCAAGTGTTCTTTCGGAGTCTCATCCGGACAGTTCCTCGGACATATAGTCAACCGAACAGGAATCGAAGCCAGCCCATCGTAAGTCAAGGCTCTGATAAGCAGCGAAGAGCCGAAGACGCAAAAGGAGGTCCAGATCCTGACAGGAAGGGTAGCCGCACTGAGCAGGTTCGTGTCCCGACTGACAGACCGATGCAGACCATTTTTCACGGCAATTAAAGGCGGAAAAGGAAGCATATGGGGGCCGGAACAGGCAGAGGCCCTCCAGAAATTGAAGCAGTATCTCCAAAATCCACCGATCCTCGCCTCACCAAATCCAGGAGAACCCTTGCATCTGTACCTTTCCATATCAGCAACCTCGACCAGCGCAACACTTGTAAAAGATGATAAAAAGTGCCAGAAACCAGTCTTCTTCAGCAGCAAGTCCCTATCCGATGCGGAGACCAGATATACCATAGCAGAGCGAGTTGTTCTCTCTTTAATCAACGCAAAGAGGCGACTGAGGCACTATTTTGAGACTCATCCAATCGTGGTACCAACCACTATTCCGATAAGAGCCATCATGTCCAAACCCGATCTGACGGGAAGAATAACCAGATGGGCGCTGGAACTCGGGACATTCGACATCACATATGTGCCCCGCACAGCTATCAAAGGTCAGGCCTTAGCTGATTTTCTCCTAGAGGCAGAGCCAGAGGCATTCCTCCAAGATCTAGATGAACCCGAATGGACGCTCTACTTAGACGGATCAGTTGGTTCAGCTGGTTTGGGAATTGGGCTCGAAATTATAACACCAGATGGAACTCGAATCCAGCAATCAGTGCGCCTGGAGTTTCCCGCCACCAATAACGAAGCTGAGTACGAGGCGCTCCTAGCTGGGCTGCGACTAGCTCAGAGCCTCTGTATTAAAAAACTTCGTATTTTCAGTGACTCACAGCTGGTGGTAAAACAAGTTCAAAACGAGTACGACACAGGAGAAAAGCTGCAGCCCTATAAGAAGTTGGCTCAGATGGAGCTAGACAGACTGGAGCAGTATTCCCTCAGCCAGGTCCCCAGGGAGGAAAATGAAAATGCGGATCGATTGGCCAACATGGCTTCAATCAATGATCAAGACCTGACCAGAATCGCCCCGATCGACTATCTTGATGTTCCAAGCATCTATCAGTCAGATATGGTGTGCGCAATACCTTGGGAGCCGAGCTGGATGGACCCCATAGCAGAGTATCTCAGGAATGGTACGCTCCCAGAGGATAAAGCAGAGGCTCGGAAAATTCGCATGAAATCGGCCAGATATGCCTTGCTGCACGGCCAGCTATATAGAAGATCTTTCGGGGGACCCTACCTTCGATGCCTCACACCTTCAGAAGCATCAGCCATAATGAAGGAAATCCATGAAGGGTCATGCGGAAATCACTCGGGGGGACGAGCTTTGGCCCATAAAGTACTAAGCCAAGGATATTTTTGGCCTTATCTTTCCCATGATACCGAAGCCTTTGTCAGAAGGTGCAGAAAGTGTCAATTCCACGGAGATTTCATCCATCCGCCACCAGAACTGCTTAACCCCATATTCAGCCCGCACCCATTTGCGCAATGGGGGATTGATGCAGTTGGACCACTTCCCATGGCTCTCAGATCAGTAAATCAGGCACTGATAGCAACTGATTATTTCACAAAGTGGGTCGAAGCAGAAGCTTATTCCAGCATCACTCACAGGCACGTGATCAAATTCATATGGACCAATATCATCTGCAGGTTCGGAGTGCCGAGGGCGATAGTGATAGACAACGGATTAAATATGGATAATCAGTGGACCAGACAATTCTGTAACGAACATGGGATCCAGTTGAGAACATCATCGGTCGCATACCTTCAAGGAAACGGCCAGGCCGAAAGATCCAACAGAACCATATTGAACACCCTGAAGAAGAAGCTAGAAGAGCATAAGGGAGTGTGGCCTGACAAGCTTCCGGAGGTACTATGGTCTTACAGAACAACATCAAGAGTCCCTACAGGAGAAACACCATTCTCAATGGCGTATGGGACAGAAGCAGTCATTCCAACAGAGCAGGTAGTGCCGACAGCCAGAACAGAGTTGTATCTGGAAGAACTGAACAACCAACAGCTGGTTGATGGACTCGATCTGCTCGAAGAAAAACGAGAACAAGCTGCCATCAGGCTAGCAGCCTACCATCAAAGGGTCAGGAACACCTTCAACAAAAAAGTCAAAAGACGAGAATTCCAGGTGGGCGATATGGTATTACGAAAGAAGATCGGGTTAATCGGAAAGCTCCGGGAAAATTGGGAAGGACCATACACAGTCACGGAGGTCATAGGACGTGGGGCTTACCGCCTCAGGAATAATGACGGCAATATGAAACCCAATTCACAGAATGCCTCACGACTGAAGATGTACTATCCTTGATATTTATTTCATTCTCAGAATAATTAAACAGAGGCATCTGAGCCTAGCTTTATAGATATCTTTAAAATTTTCCATGTTTGTTATTCTGACTCAGTCAGATGTTATCTTTGTAATTTCATGGATATAATAAAAGATGGTCATCCTTCTTGCAAACAAACAGCCAGACGTTTAAAAATAATTCCTAGTGAGATGACAGAGGCTCATAAGTCTGACTCACTATTTCAGAGGAATATGTTTAAAAGTAATTCCTAGTGAGATGACAGAGGCTCATAAGTCTGACTCACTATTTCAGAGGAATATGTTTAAAAGTAATTCCTAAGTAGTGAGATGACAGAGGCTTATAAGCCCGACTCACTATTTCAGAGGAATATGTTTAAAAATAATTCCTAAGTAGTGAAATGACAGAGGCTCATAAGTCTGACTCACTATTTCAGAGGAATATGTTTAAAAATAATTCCTAAGTAGTGAGATGACAGAGGCTTATAAGCCTGACTCACTATTTCAGAGGAATATGTTTAAAAATAATTCCTAAGTAGTGAGATGACAGAGGCTTATAAGCCTGACTCACTATTTCAGAGGAATATGTTTAAAAATAATTCCTAAGTAATGAGATGACAGAGGCTTATAAGCCTGACTCACTATTTCAGAGGAATATGTTTAAAAATAATTTCTAAGTAGTGAGATGACAGAGGCTTATAAGCCTGACTCACTATTTCAGAGGAATATGTTTAAAAATAATTCCTAAGTAATGAGATGACAGAGGCTTATAAGCCTGACTCACTCTTTCAGAGGAATACATTTAAAAATAATTCCTTAGTGAGATGACAGAGGCTCATATGCCTGACTCACTCTTTCAGAGGAACAAGATTAAAAATAATTCTAAGTAATGATGACGGAAAAGTACATATCCCATTAATAAACAAAAATTACTGCTTTGTATTACAAAATTGCCTAAAGGGCATGTTACAAAATGCAGCACTACAAAAGGAATATGGAATAGCCTAAGATGGGCCTGAACCACTAAAATCCTTTCCTAAGGAATCTACATGCATGGTTGGAGGGAAGAATTCTATGGAGGGATCGAGAGGGTCAGCAGGAAAATATCCCTTAAGGAATTCTGTGAAAAGATTCTGAGTATGGCTAGGCTCGGGGCTGGAATATGGCCTCTGTACCCCTAACGCCTTATCCATGGCATCAGGGTCTTTGATTTTCCTCCTTGCTGGATCCTTCTCTCCAACAACAAAGCCCTTCCTCCAGAATTCACCAGCTAGAATCCTATTCATCTTTGAGTAGTGCTGGTGCATGTCAAGCCCTCATTTCTTACACATCTCCAGGGCTGACTGAGAGATGCCGAATTGGTGTTGAAGAGTCTCATGGTCAGATGCCAGCTTCTCCTTCTCACTAGATAGCTTGGCATTTTGCTCTTTTGCTTGAGCCAGTTCTTCTTCCAACTGAGCAACCCTGGATGGGAGGTCTCCTAGCTGAGCTCTCAGCTCTTTCTCCTGATCGTCCTTCTCAGCTAGGTCGGCTTTCAGACGTTCAAGCTCCTTCACACCCTCCTCGTGGGCAAGGCATAACGCGTTGACGCTGAAAAGAGCCTAAGAAGGAAAATGCCAAGGCAAAATGGGTCAGTAATATATACAAAAGTAGGAGTATAACATGAAATTAAACAAAGACGTACCCCCAATAACAACCCCGAAGTTTTACGCACAATGCGGTCAGGGTCAGCATCCCTCTGTGCCTCGAGCTCCTCTGGCGTCCAGAGCCCCTGCGCCCGAGTTATCATGGCAGCCATGGAAGTGAGGCTGGAGGTAGATTGGTCAGAAGAAGTAGAACTCTTCTCCTTACCCTTACGCTTCCTCTTCTTACTAGATCTCTCTTCCCCCTCCGATCTGGTTCGGACAGAGGAAGTATGAAGCATTTCAGGAATAGTGGTCTGCACAAGTGCAGACCCAGAAGCATCACCCATCAAGGCGACGGTCACAGCCTGAGGATCAGGATCCAGAGGCATCTGTCCTTGACCAGTTGAGGGTGCAGCCAGTTCCTCCATATCATCATCGTCGTATTCAATCACTGGTCTGATCGGATCCATCATGATCTTGTACTTGGCTCCTAACCTGGATATACCCTGCAAATTGGCAGGAGTAAGCAGGTCAGCGCATGACATACGTTCCGACCAGACCTTGGACTTTAATAAAGAAATACGGGCTTCTACATCCTGAGCCACTATATCTGTATCCCTATAACCTAAAGACTTGTAAACAAAATCCGCCCTGAGCTGGTCGCATCCGAAACAGAGGCAAGATTCCTTATGAATAAACGAAAAAGGAAGAAGGGCTAGATGCTTGAAAACACAGGGGATCGGCCATCTCCTAGAATAGGGGTAAAACCAAGCCCCCTTTACCAAAACCATCCTCTCCTTCCAGTACTTCTCTGTTTTCTCAGTCCCTTGGCAGATCGCCCGACCCTTGAATGGATATAAGTTGTACCTCCCCTCACAATCTTTCAGACCCACAATCTTATAGCTAAGCAGAAGATCTGCCAGACCCAAGGATAGCTTTTTCTCTCTGTTAATCAGGATTAACATGGAAATTATCCTGAAGAAGTTTGGGTTGACTTGCAAAGGGGCTATTCCTAGGGTGAAAAAGATAAAATGAAAAAGTGGATGAAGGGGAAATCGAATAATCTTTATCTGAAGGGCCGATAACAACACCTCGTCCGGACCCACTCCGTCGCCCAATCCTAAGTTAAGAGAGGGATCGTACTCCTTAAAGATCACCTCTTTTGGGATCCTACAGTCCCTCCTCAGACTTTTAAGGTTCACAGATTTTCTTTTATGCGCTTCAAGTGGTTCTGCCACGAAAGTGGCTGATTCAATGGAGGATCCAACGGGAGCACCTCCAGGGGCATCGGTCCCAATCGGGTTGGATATGACAGGAGTCCCAATCCGAACAGTATCAGCGACATCTGCCTGGTTATTTATCTCCAAAGAAGTTGCTGCCAAGCCAGGTAGGTCCGGACGACGAGTTAAGGATAGAGGAGGAATGGAGGATGAAGAAGATGGATTTGCAGAAGGGGGGCTGGGAACCACAGATCCCCCATATTCTTGATGAGTCGCCTCCTCGGTAGATTTTGTGGCACTACTATCAGACATGATGAAAATGACAACTTACACAAAGAACCGGCGAGAAGAAAGAAGAACCTCCGGCAACCAAGGTACAGTCGACGGTCAAAGTTTGAACACTGCTAAAGATTGTTTACAAGACTTGAAAATGATAGAGAATGAAAATGAAGCCTTACAAGGATTTATATACACACGGCATGCCAACAGACATCATTAAGGCTGAAGAGGTGCGTCGATTCCCTATGCCTCGAATACAGCGAATCGACGGCCGCCATTATCAAATTTGAAATGACACGTCTTTCCACAATAATGACGCTGACGTCATCAAAAACGGCTGTCATCAATCAATTCAATTGAATTCGGGCCAGGCCCACGAACCGTATACCAGACCCGAATGTGGCTAGTGTAGATTCTAAAAATTATAGGCCCAGGCCCATATGTTAGGCCCAAGAAGTGTCGAGCCCATGTAAAATGTAAATATTGAATAAACCATATATTGAGCCCACCAAGTATAAGTGAGACCATCAACATTAGGTCATTTCCTTAAAAAGGGAGCAACAACCCACTACCTAAAGGGAGTGGGTAGTTATTAAGAGAGTGGGTCATGACCCCATGAACTTAGGCCATGATCCAAGAGCCAAAAATGTATAAATATGGCCATTTGAGCCTGAATAAGATATGTTTTTTGGATGTGAGTGAAATTTGACACTTACACCCTCCAAACTTTTTGTATTTCCAACCTACCTTTAATCATATCCTTACTATTATATTTCTTAATTCTTTAAATTACAAAAATATTTTTTATTTTAGCTAGAATATTAATTATGCCATTTACCTTTAATGTATTAGACTAAATATACTCTCAAATGTTAAATTTTGTTTTTTGTAAGTTTTAATTTTTTTTATTTGTAAATCAATTAACTTGTTATTAAATTTTGGTTTGATTTAAATCATAAAACTCAATCCTAATTAATATATTCATAAATAAATCACAATTTATGAATATATTTTTATGAAAAGAAAGTTTCAATTGACAAAAAAAAAATTTAATTAGGATAATGAGTTTTATGATTTAAATCAAATTAAGTTTTATTGGAAAATGATATATATTTTGGAATATATATATATAATTCGTCAAAAATATATATTTTTCGAATTGTTTTAAAAAAATATGAATTTTTTCCAAAAAGTAATTTTTTTGAGAAAAATATATATTATTTTCCAAAATATGACTTTTTTCCTAAAATAATATAATTTTTTCCCGAAATATTTATTTTTTATATTTCAGAAAAAATTCATATTTTTTAAAACAATTCGAAAAATATATACTTTTGACGAATCATATATATATATATATATTCCAAAATATTCATATTTTTTCAACAAATAATTTTTTTGAAGGTTTGATTTCACTAAACCCTCCTATACTATTGATGGTAGTTTATGTATTATAACTCAAAATCATATTTTGGAACATAATATATATTTTTCTCAAAAAAATTATTTTTCGGAAAAAATTCATATTTTTGAAAATAATATATATTTTTATCAAAAATTTTTTTTTTTCGGAAAATAGTCATTGGAACATAATATATAATTTTCCCAAAAAAAATATTTTTCGGAAAAAATTCATATATTTTTAAAAGAATTCGGAAAATATATATTTTTGACGAACTATATATATATTCCGAAATATATATCATTTTCCAATATATATATATTCCGAAATATATATATTTTGTTCGAAATATATATATATGTTTTTCATAAATTGTGATTTATTTATGAATATATTAATTAGGATTGAGTTTTATGATTTAAATCAAACTAAAATTTAATATCAAGCTAATTGATTTACAAATAAAATAATTAGAACTTATAAAAAAAAATTAACATTTGAGAGTATATTTAGTCGAATATATTAAAGGCAAATGGCATAATTAATATTCTAACTAAAAGAAATAATATTTTTGTAATTTAAAGAATTAAGAAATATAATAATAAGGATATGATTAAAGGTAATGTGCAAATACAAAAAGTTTGGAAGGTAAAAGGATAAAAAAATTTGAGAGCAAGTTCATGATGTAAGAAAATGAAAGTTTAGGGGGTATAATTAGTTGAGGGGGTATAGTAGAGAAAGAGAGTATACTTTAGGGGGGTTTTCAGCAATTTACCCAATTGTAAATAAAAAGTAGTATCAATTATTTTATAATTTAAAATATTTACATGCATAGTGGAATGTCTCCTGTTTGGTTGGTGTAGGTGTATACAAATGTGTACACATAATTGAATAAATTATTGAGTATTATTTAAAGGGAATCATAAAAATATATTACACTGAATTAAACGAGACTATAAAGTATAAAATCTTCTTTGACTCTAATTCACTCATGTCAAACTCAACGACTTTGCAAATTATTTATATATTGACATAAATAATATCCAAATCCACTTCTATTTTAAAACCCCAACATTGCATATTCAATTTTCATTTTTTAACCATATCCCTTACCTTAATCCCATGGCTCGCGGTAACGGTAACGGTCACTGTAACGGTAACGGTTTCGGTATATCGGACTTGGGTTCGTAACAGGGTTACGTAACGGGACTCGGTTATCGCAAGCTTGAATTTTTTAAAATCTTGCACATTTTACCCAAAATGTTCTAATTGAATACTTTTGGCAACATGAATGAATAAAGATGATTTTTTGATAGATTTAAGTGAATTTTATTTAATTTTTTAAAGAATTTTAATATCAAAAAATGAGTTATTAATAAATCTAATGGTGTCGTCGTTATTTGAATGTTTATGATATACTTGTTATGATATTATTAAATTAAATTTAAATTTAAATAAATAAAAATTTGAAATCACAAAAAATATAATTTATTTCCAACAATGTAAAATAATGTTTAAAAAGATACATGGTTCACCACCAAAATGAATTTCGTGGTGGATCTTGTTGCTCTGGTTGGGGTTCATGAAAAGATTGTCAATTTTGAGCTGTATCTTCAGTGGACATTTGATTCATCATTAGAGTAGACCATCTTTTCTTTGTAACTGATGGAGTAACATTTATCATATCATATACATAATAGAAAGCTTTTTAACCCAAATTTTTGAAAAACTTCAATTGTGTTAACCGTTACGATATTTTCGGAACCGATAAAAATCGGAGTCCCGATCACCGTAACGGCCGTTACAACACCCATAACGGGTGCGAGAAACAAGAAACAATGCCGTAACGGCCCATAACGGTAACGGCAAGCCGTAAAACCGTTATGTAACGGCAAGGACCGTTACGGGGATCCATGCTTTATCCCCAACTATCTTCATTATTTAATGAAATGGTCCTGTAAAGTTTCACACACACACATGCATTGTCACGCCCCAAATTTCCTAGGACTCTAAACCCGAGCCTAAGAGTTAAGGGAGTGAATGCGGAAGAAAACAAAAATGAAATAAAATCCATTTAAGTCGTAAAATACCTATAAATAGGTAAAATAGACCTACAACATCTCAAAGATGGCAAAAAGATCCCACGGGATCGGAAAAGAAGTAAACTGAACACTCGGTACCTGGAACGGAATATTCCGACCCACCATGTTTACCCAAGGGTAAAATGGTCAAATCAGGGATGAAATAGTGATTTCCAACTACGCCTACAAACTTTGGACCTAGCACAAGCAGTGCGAACAAACGGAACTAAATTTGAAGTCACGAGCAAAGAGATATGAATTTTCGAAAGTGGTGTCAGACAACACTGACCCAAAACTAAAGTTGAGGTACCCCTCTTTAACCAAGGGTAAAATAGTCATTACATGGTTAAACTGGTCATTTAAAATTTTATCCCGATAATTTGGTCATAGGAGAGCCCATAGAAATAAACGAGACCTAAATCCAAGGTGCAAGGTGAGAGAAATGAATTTCTGAAAATGGTCGAAACAAGGCTGAATGTCCGAGAGTAGACTGCCCGTGTACGAGAGTCGACTTCCCAATGGCGAGAGTCGACTCTCCAATGGCGAGAGTCGACTGCCCTAAGACGAAGCTAAAGGAAAAAGAAGCTGCAATGTCATATTTCCGGCAGTCGGCTGCCGGCTCTTCGGCAGTCGACTGCTTCAATACGAAGCTTCAAAAATGACCCAAATAGTGATTGAATTCTCAACTAAAAACATTTCTCCAACCTATATTTGATTGATGCACATTTAATCTATGATTCAAGTCATCCTAACACAACATGAACTTTGAACAAAAATACTCATTTAAAGTTCGTAAAGTTATCCGTCTTGCCCCCGGTCTCCGCTTTAAATATCACCGGTTTCTAAGATTCAAAATCTTTGAAAAATGAGTTTAAGGCCATTTCTAAAACAAGAAAATTTACCGGCTACGGGGGTAGGCGAAAACGGGTTTTTCTATTCAAATCGAAAAGGGTTAGTTTGAAAACCTAGAAAAACGTCGTTTTCGGCTAAACACCTAATACTCACATTTCATGGCAAATCATCCAATTCACGTTCATAACTCCAAGTAAAATATTCAAAAGTGACATTTAAACGCTCAAAGGCCAAATATGTTGTAGTTGTTCAAAATACACAATCCGGCACCGAAGTGCACCAAAAGAATACAATCCCCGCGCATAGCGCTCCAAGGGATATACATGGACCATACCACCTCGGCTAACATGCTAGCCGGATCAAAATAATATAGTCTTACAAGTTTGGTTTACAGATGAAAAAGGAACATATTTATCGGCCTCACGCCCAACAAAAATAAAAGTGTGGTCCGCCTCCCATGCACAAAAGGGCGGACATACATCCACACGTCCACGGATAGACTACGGAACTCTCCCTACGGGATCATCACCTGAAAAATATATAAGGCGTGGGGTGAGCTCACTAGCCCAGTAGAGGAAGCGTCATTGCCTCCATCTCGGTAGTCCGAGTAGTTCAACCCAACCAAGGTTCATGCCACTAACCCTAGGTCGGTCTCTTGTCCCACATGGCTCTCACGCCAATCCAGAACCCCTTCAAACCCCACAAATAAGTCCCCCAACATGCTCACATCATAATTATTCAAAATTATCGCATCCCTTGACAAGATTATCACAATTACATATATGACATATGAGTGCAATGTGACTCAACCCATGGTACACCTTCTTAACCCGTGAAACTCAATGCACAACCCAATTACGACATTGAAATCCGGAAACGGATGCACAACCCCGTTGCGACTTCATATGCGCAACCCCGTTGCGACTTCATATGCACAACCCCGTTGCGACTTCAAATGCACAACACGGTTGTGACTTCATACGCACAACACGGTTGTGACTTCATATGCACAACCCGGTTGCGACTTCATATGCACAACCCGGTTGCGACTTCATAATCCAAAGACTCGTGGACAACACGAATAAACCTACACCCATGTTTTGACACTACATGATGTACCCCAAAATGCATGAAGGTTCTCAATCATAACCACATGTTATCTCAATACATGCTTCTATCAAATAACATTATATTGGATCCAAATTATTACAAGGCTCATCATTTCACAATTAATAAGCAAGTTCACATTTATAGTAACATTTCTCAACATGCTCTTTTATTAGGCCATATGTTACACCACCATCATCACAATACTTACAATTTCATATTTAGTAAGAAATAAACCACAACATGAATTTATATCACAAAATCATGTTCTCAAGGGCCTAAATCATAGTCTAAGCTATCAAGACCAACTTGTATGTATATATACGGCATATATACACATAGACGCACACACCCTCATACAAAAACAAAGACAAATCGTTTTTCCCCTACCTCAATTCCAAGCAAGAACAAGCAAAGCCTCCAAGGTGAACCGAATCAACCCAACCTCCTCCAAACCCAACAATAAGCTCAATTCAACCGATAGTTAAGCTTTAATGGAGTCTCAAGCAAGAGCTATAGATAGACAACTCCATAAATCAAAAATTGAAGACAAGAATTCAATAATAGAAACTAGGGTTTGATACTAGAAATTCCAAAGGAGTAGAAATTACTTACCAAGATTTGGCTCAAAAGAAAGCTTGGAGCACCAACATCCACTTTCATGCACAAACCTTCCTCAAATTCTCATCACAAGGAAGAGAGAATTTGACAACTTGAAGAAGAAGGAGTGAAGTGAGGGAGAACTTAGCAAGAACCTTATGAGAGAAGATAGATATTTGTGTGGATGAAAGAATGTCTTGCAAATGGGAGAAACTCATAAGTGTAGAGATTCTCCACTAACCCTACTCAAATCCAAGGGTCCAAAATGAAGTTAGGAAAGAAAAGAATGAATCCAAGGGCTTGGAATAAGTCTTGCCAAGTGGAAGACTTTTTACACAATTCACAAAACTCATTATTTTGCCAAACAAAGCCTTATCATCCAAGGGCTTAGAAAAAAGATGGAAATCAACAAACCATCCAATGGTTGAAAAAAAAGTCTTGTCAAGTGGAAGACAAAGAATAATGGATTATTCCATTTAAGGGCCAACCAAACAAGGCCTTATGATCCAAGGGTCCAAAACAAAGATGGGAGAATGAGATCAAGGGCTAGGAATTAGACAACACATGAAAGGTGGAAATGACCAAAATCTTCCAAAGTTAGGGTTAATTACAAGAGTGCCATCAAGACTCTTTATTACCCTTTTACCCCTTGTCATCCTCCCTAATTACTAAAATGCCATTCTTGCCCTAATTTCTCACCCAAAATCTCTACACTTTCCACTAAGTGTACCAAATGTGAAACTACTCATTTACCCCTCGGTTATTTCTTTCCCGAAATCATTCTCAATAATTTTTATTAAATTCAAAATGAAAATACAACATGCTACGTATAATTTTTATAACACGTAAAACATGTAAGGCATGCTAAAACAATTAAACACATTAAGCATATAAGCACATAATTGTTTAAATAAAATTTTTAAATTAACCCGTAAAAATACCGGACGTTACATGCATATACAAATACATACATATTTGTATATATAGGGATATTTATAATTCCACCCCTTAAGATATGCTAAGTTACACCAGCACCCCTATTTCTTTGAATATTTAGTTCTACCCCTCTAATAGTAACAAATATTCTTTTCGATGAACTTCCGACTTGATCAGAGTGAAATAATTATAATATCCTCGTTATCTGTAAAGATATTGTTCACCATCCAAAAATTTGCATGGGTTTATAAGTAAGTGAAAATCGATCAATTTAAGAGGGTAAAAATGTAAAATCCAAAATAGAGAAAGTGCGCCTGTAATTTAGCATATTTTGAGGAGATGAAACTGTAATTATTGCATATATATATATATATATATATGTATGTATATATATGTGTATGTATATATATTAAACGTTCACTGTCGCCTTCCAATCCGAGTGGGTCTTGGGAAGTGTTCAATACGAGTCCAAAAGTCTCTATCGCGTCTCCCTCCAATGTGAAAAACCAAAACGCGGAGACTCAATGGAAAGAACCCAAATCGAGCATGGGTGTGGAAAAAACAGGTCTTCAGTTCATTTTTATGGTCTTCCTGACTTTATTTCTCTCTGTCAATTCTGTCAATTCTTCAACATTAGGTCCATTTTGATTCTATTTCTACTCTTTTTTTTTTCTTCTCGAAGCTTATCCAGATTTCTATTCAATTTCGTTTCTGTACACACTTTACCCTGCTAATTTCTTAGTTCAATCCTCACACACATATAAAGACACATATATGTATATATTTATTACCATATGATCTCATCTCCATAGTTATATAGCTAACCCAACAAATTTCTTTCATTTCTATCTGGGTTTTCTGTTTGTGTCCTGTTTGTCTCTTTTCTAGGCTTGGAATTCATCATTTTCTCATGTTTTCTTCTTGATCCCTTTGTTAGTCATCTGTTTTTTTTTTTTTTTTTTTTTTAAATTTTATTTCAGAAATTTTGTCACCTGGATCTTTTTTGTTCGATTATTAGTATAGAAATTGTCACCTGGGTTTTCTTTTTCCATGAATTGACAGAAATTTATTTGCAGACACAGTTGTTTTAAGGTACTATTGAGTCAGAATCAAGCTCATTACAATCTGATTCTAGGCTCTAGAGTACAATTGTACCTTAAAAAAATATGAATTGTTTCTGCATATTCAAGGATAAGTCTGGCTCTCATGACCCAAAACCTGCACCTGAATTGAAAAAAGGAAGGAAATCGAAGAATTCGCCGTCTAGTAATGCTCAAGAGTCAGCAGGATCACTGCCCTCCACGCCTCGGAGCATCCCGGAGATGTACAAAGAGAATGAGCACAAGTTGAGGGTGTTCTCCCTCTCAGAGCTAAGAAATGCAACTAATGATTTCAACAAGTTGCTAAAGATTGGCGAAGGCGGTTTCGGGAGGGTGTATAAGGGCACAATTAGGCCTGCAAATGGTCAGGGTGATCCTGTTGTGGTTGCCATTAAAAAGCTTAACAAGCATGGCTTGCAGGTATTACCTCATTTGCTCTTACCATTTCTTGAGAATTTTGTTTCAAGTTTGGCCTTTTGGATTGGTTAGTTCATGGTGTATAGGCTCCTTGTTTATTTGATGCACTTCTCATGTTATGTATATATATACATATCTTAGTGGTTGGAATTGGAAAATAGAAACTCTTGTTGGCATGATGATTTGAACTTAATTGGTGATGAAATGTGAAAATAGTATTAGACATAGCAAATGTGGCCTTTTCCGTCATTCAATTGAAGCAATGTTGCCTGTGCTATATCTATGATGATCTTATACTATCAATCTGGGGATTTGGGATCATATTGAAACTCAAATTTTCAGATAAAACCCTAAAAAGTCAGAAAGTTGCCTTTTGGATTGGTCGGTGCATGGTTAGGTAAAGGCTGGCTTTATTTGATGCACTGCCGATATCCCTTCTTCTTTGCTCGAGTGAAGAGATGTTGGCCTGCTATATTTTTGAATTTACAAGTGGGATCGCACGACATGTATATAGAAACTCAGGAATTAAGATTGAATGTCACAAGAAGTCAGTAAGTTGAGACCAAGAATTTTGTAAAAGGTTTAGGATGAAGGAAGAGATTTCATAAAAGAAAGATGATGGGATTGTGACCATGATGAACATAAAAGCGGGGGCATGTGCTATCTTGTGGAAATATTGTCTGTCCGAGGATCAACGATGTAAGTTGAGTCAATTGTTGGGCATTACGGGCCCCACATATCTCAACAATGGTGTGATATTGTCCGCTTTGGGCCAGGCCCGCACGGATTTGCTCTTGGGCTTCCCCAAAAGGCCTCACACCAATTGAGATATGTACATCCTTTTATATACCCATGATCCTTCCCACTTTTAATCCATGTGGAACTTTGGTCGCATACTTAACATCAATGAGTGGATGCACACAATACAATCCATCATGTTATGATCAACAATAATAACAATACTGTTTTTGTTATTTTTACTATCAAAATTAAGTTGAGTTGAGTATTGACTACCAGAAATAAGTAATCAGAAAATAAAAGGGAGGTATTACCTCATCATATGCTAAGAAAATCCACAAGGAATTGATTCACTTTTAGTTTCATGTGGCGCCCAAACAACCAAAGGAATGACGAACTGGATGTAATCCTAGAGTTTGAACTCCAAATATGGTAGTTCACTGAAGAGTCATTCCCAAGCAAAAGTTGATTGGGTTGTCGGTATTTGAAGCCTGTCGAGTGGACGTTATTCCTACCATTATTACTTTTTGATGAGTTAAACTTAGCTTTTCAAGGATCTTATTGCGAGAACTAAAAGTTTGATTTCTTTTTCCTCTTTCTTTTTTTTTTTTTTTTTGGGGGGGTTGGGGGCATGTTTTGTACCTATTCCCCCTTTCCTACATATATATGTTTTGGCCAAGAACAACACTAGTAATCACAGGAATGGTGGAATTTCCACCAAGTATGAAAATGTTTGCCTTATCAACAATTGAAACTCAAAGTTGGTGTTGGAGAAAAACTCCACTAAGAAAGACCATTATATATGCTTCATTTATGGATCCTTTCTTTTACTGAACAGTTGTCGTTAGTTGAGAGTCATACAGTGTCTAATTGAGTATTATTGTTGCTAGCTTCACAAGGAAGCTGATGTTAAGTCATCTGTCGAGATAAGAAAGGGAATACCTCTAATGTGTGCTTTAGACTTTGTATGACCGTGAGTGTTGGGATTATTTATATTGTTGACATGGCATTTGAAGGCAGAAAAGCAGCCATTACAGGGGAATTATTCTAGGATAGTGAGTACTCACCACAGATTTGCATAGTTTTTTAAACTTGTTCTTTTGTTCATAGCATTTGGAGTGGTGTTTTGTCATGAGCAAAGTATTATGTTCTCTGCAAAGGGCCATCTAGCCATATCCCGAGTACTCTTACATTCTTCATGAGCCTGCCTTTATGTTATTCTTTTTATATATTAAATTTCTTCTAACCATTAATGTTCAATATATTTTGAGTTCCCACATCTTCCTCGCAGTACACATGATTAGTGTCAGAGAAAAATGAGCCATAAACTAAACACTTTGAATCTCCGGTTGCTTTTTAATTAAATTATTCTTATGATTTTTATTCTTTGTATTACTTAATAATAATTTATATCTTTTCACATGTAGGGTCATAAACAGTGGCTTGCAGAAGTTCAATTTCTTGGCGTTCTTGAGCACCCCAACCTTGTAAAACTTTTGGGATACTGTTCTGTAGATGGAACAAGAGGGATCCACCGGTTATTGGTGTACGAGTACATGTCAAATAAGAGCTTAGAACATCATCTTTTCAACAGGGCTTTGCCTACTCTTCCTTGGGAGACCAGATTACAAATTATGCTTGGAGCTGCTCAAGGATTAACTTATTTACATGAGGGGTTGGAAGTTCAGGTTTGAATTAGTCATTTCAGTTTAAAGCAGTTGACCACAAAGAATAGCTTACTACATCATAGTTACCTTGTGTTAACTATAGAATCATGGCATTGAAAATTGTAGTTTAATTCCTTATTATGGCTTGGATTTTTTTGTTGGCATTCAATAAACAGACTTGAAAAAAAAGAAAAAAAAGAAACATGTATCTGTATGATATATAGATATATAGCGCTGAAGAAATCCTAGTCAAGTCATCGTTCTTGGGAAACAAAGAGGCTAGCAAGAGGTCTCTTGGTCTCTTTTATTGACCATTGGATTAAAAAAGGTTTTGGCATCTTTGAATAAAAATAATAATAAAGTCGAAGCAATCTTTTAGTACGTTTCTCAATCCAACAGCTAATAAATATGGCTTTAGTCATGAGAGGACCTGTTGATAGCATTTTCCTTTCAGAAATTATCATTCATATGCCTGAATTTTTTTTTGTGGAAATGTTATCATTCTCTGCAGTCATAAAGAATTAAATCAAGTCAGAGTAAAGATATCAATTGGTGTCTAAGTAAGAGAGGTAGTTGCATGATGTGAGTAAATTCAAATTTCTCCTGTATTGAGTATCATGAGTTTGCAATATGCATACGTAGCATATCCTTCTTTTCACTTTGTAAATCATGTGTGTGAATTGAGACTTGCAACGCCTTGAAAGTCAAAAGGGTTTTCAAGCTGATAGAGAAGATAGTCAGAGAAGAGCATATAAGCTGGCATGCGAAATCAGAGTAAACTTAAAAGAACAAAGCTACCCATCACAAATGCTTTTATATTATCCTTATTTAAGAAATTTTAATGTTTTAGTTGAAAGCAATCTATAAACTGTTGAACTAGTCCTTGTGTTTATTGTGAAGGTGATATATCGGGATTTCAAATCTGCAAATGTGCTCTTGGATGAGAACTTTAAGCCGAAACTTTCAGACTTTGGACTTGCTAGGGAAGGGCCAACCGGTGATCGTTCTCATGTATCTACAGCAGTAAGTAAATAACTTCTAGTAAAGCTGCATCGCATATTTCTGGATTAAATAAGTTGCTAACGATATAACTCCGTAAGGGCCTGTTTGGTAGACATGTTTTTGTGTTTATAAATTTGTTTGGTTTAGTGTTTTTGGGCTATGTGTGTTAAAAAACATTTTCTCACTTACCCAAATTTTAGGCATATTCCAATAAACATGAATTTGGTGTTTATTGGGGTGTTTTTACTGGATCCTAAACTTAAAAGTCTGTTTGTATTATTATTTATTTATTAAATAATAATTATAAATTATAATAAATAAATTATTATAATTTATAATTATTAAACATGAATTTGGTCTTACTATTTATTTATTATAATATTTATTTATGTATTATTATTTTTCTTTCTTTATTATTTCTTCACTTTATTTTATATTTTATTATTTATATTATTAAATTATTATTTATATTATTATTTATTAATTTATATATTAATTTATAAATATATTCTATTCTATTCTATTTATTATTATTTCATTATTTAATTCATTTTATTTATAAATTATTTATTCATTTTTAATTATTTAAAAATATATTTTATTAATTTAATATTAATTTATTATTATTATACTCATTTTTTATTATTATTATGAAGTATTTATTTGTTATTATATTTACTTATTATTTATTATTATATTTATTTCATTTTATTTATTATTTATTATTTTTATTATATTTTTAAATATGTTTTATGTAATTTATTATTTATTTTATTATTTTGTTATTATTATTTAGTCCATTTTTTATTATTATTTTTATTTATTATTATTATATTATATTTTATTTATTATTTATATTATTAATTATTGATTTTTAATTTTTCAATTTCGACCCAAAAAACATCCCTACCAAACATACTTTTGTTTTTGGATGAATAAACAAAAATACAAAAAACGTGTTTTTTGTTTATTTGAACACAAATACAAACACAAACACAAACACAGCTATACCAAATAGGCCCTAACAGTTCTTATATACAAACTATCTATCTGCCTCCCTTTATAGAGTATTGGCCATCTTTTTAGTACTTGTTAGTCTATTTTACTTATAAGTCACAATCAAATCAAGACACGGGACTCCTGTTTTCACAAAATTGAGATTCGAAGTACACAGATAAGATAAGTGAAATTTACTTTCGGAGAAAGTTCACACAATTAAATGGTTCTTTAGCCTACGGATATAGTCCGAGACTGGAAAAAATGAAGTGATTGTATGATGCAATCAATCTTAGAAACTCTAGTCCTGTTTACATGCTCTATACCTATCGATACAATACAACATAGAATCCAACAACTAACCAACAAAAAATCTAGACAGCTGGGTTACATTGCAGAAAGTTCAGAAGACGATATAGAACTAGAAAGAGAAGAAAAGTAATAAGAAGAGAGGGAATAGGCACACACGCACAAAGAGAGAGAGAGAGAGAGACGAAGTGGGGGAGAAGTACGGAATTCAATTGATTTTAATATTCATAAAAGGTACTTAATTCAACATATGTTTCCATCTATATATATATGGACAATACAAAGAACCATATTGTCCAAAATAGCTGCTGCAAACATAATCTTGTGAAAATGGCTAACATGAGCCCTAGTGAAAGATATAGCTGATCCTATGTTCGGCGCCGTAAGTTAGCTCTGCTTAGTCCAATAAAGATGCAAAACAGCTTGCCCTTCTAATTCATATCTACTTCAGTTTCTATAAGAATAGGAAAACTCTTGTGAATATCTGTCTTTGCCCCTCCTCTAAGTATAGGTCCGATTCTCATGTGCGGGTATTGATTTCCATCAGGATCACCATTTTCCTCATCAAGTTGGGGAAAACTGTCCACTCTTTTCCTCCGCCCCTCAATAAAAGCCTCTTAGATCAGAATTTATGTACCGTCATAACTTTCATAAAGGACTGTCCAGACTCTACACCCTAAGTATGTTAAGTACCAACTTATGTTGTAAGGGACCAAATTATAACCCCTTCCAAGGGCTCAATCAGATGGTTTGCTTATGCTGTGTACCATCCCATGTTTTCTTCGAAGTTCGCTGGTGGCATGTGCGAGCATGCTTAACAACTTTTCGGAACCTCTTATATACATTGCAAGTGATTTCATGCGAACTCCACTTTTTTTTTTCCCTTAGTCACCTAATTTGTTGGCAGGTAGTGGGCACATATGGCTATGCTGCTCCCGACTATGTGGACACCGGCCATCTCTCCATCAGGAGTGACATTTGGAGTTTCGGTGTGGTGCTTTACGAGATACTCACAGGCAGGCGGACAGTGGAAAGAAGCAGTCCAACAGTAGAACAAAGGCTTCTTGATTGGGTGAAACTCTACCCAGCTGACAGTAAGAGGTTTAACATGATCATCGACCCACGTCTCAGAGGGAAATATTCTCTCAGTGCAGCTCGGAAGATCGCCAAGTTGGCAGATAGATGCCTGAAGAAGAATGCAAAAGATCGGCCTACGATAAGCCAGGTGGTGGAGAGCCTGAAGGAAGCAATAGAAGATCCAGAGGGTAGTCCTGAGAAAACGAGCCCTAAATCACCTGGAATTAACCCGACTGCCTCAAACCAGCCCGCGAATGAGGCGAGAGTTGCTGATTCTGCAAGGAGGGCATAAGAAGCTCAGTTAGGAGATAGGAGAGAGTTCATTTAGGATTAGTAGATTAATAAATTTAGTCAGTACCTACTACAATATATTTTTTCAGCTAATAAAATTTCCTTGTGATCATTGACAGGTCTAAATGCTTGAATCTCTCGCACTAACACTATGGGCTTTATATCAATTTTGAGGTTTGCCTCTCACATCCATGTAAATACATTTCTGCTGAACCAGAACCAGAGGTCCAGAACTGTGTTTGATGCCTCTTTTATTTTTTGCATCCTTTAAAAAGTCTGATTTTGTAGAATAGGCAACAAAATTTGAGTATACATTGAACTGTTGGAATTCTGAATGCCCCAAAGAGAGAGAACTTTTTTACCATGAGCCTGTGTTTGACTGCATGAAATGGTACTTTGGAATCGGAATTGGAGAAAAATTTAGTGAGAGTTTGAACTAAGATTGTGTCCGGTGCCAAATTTTATGTGGCCGAACATGGCCTGATTGGAACTATTGAATTAGAATTTTGTTCTTGAAGTGAGTTCTCTTGTTTTATTAACGGGAACAATAGCGTTCTGATGCTTTTGAAAAGCTAATCCAAACAGGGAAGCCCAGGGGTCAAATTAACCATTGAAGATCAGAGGCCTAACCATTGACATTATCTTTACAAAAGATGATGGACGACCTAATTGGAGTGGAGACATGAGTTCATATCATTGTGCATGATTGGGATATAGTGTATGTAAAGTCTCTCCTCATTTGCCTCAAGCAGCACTGGTTAAGTCAAATAAAAACTTGCAGCTATAAATACAGGAGAGAAGTGGTGGAAAACGGAAGTTAAAGAAAAAGAGATGCTTAGGAGGAGAGTGCATAGTTGATCACTCTTTGTTCGCTCCGAAAAATAATATTCACCGGCCGAATAGTAGGGTCGATGATGTTCTTCGTATCCGTAGGGTGCGGGCGTGCCAGAACCGATGACAGAGTTCAACCGGTTCAAAAGGAACGAATCTTCGTCTCTTTTGAACATGTGGAATAGAATCAGGCGATTTGTGCGAGAGAAAACTTAACTCGTACGAATGGGTTCTGATTGCCTCAACAAAGAGGACTTTTGGGTAACCGAAAGAAATAACAAAAAGAATTGAAAGAATGAATGCTGAGAAATTAAATTGCATGAAAGTAAAGATTTGCAAGGAATTGAAAGAAACTGGTAATGTAAAGATTGACAAGAAAATAAAGTTGAAGGTGCAAGGAATTGAAAAGAGACGATAAAAAAGTAAAATATAATGAAAAATTGCTATTATAATAGGAACATTTTGTATTTGGTCGTGGACCTCTGTAACAGAGGTATACATACATTATTTATAGCCTAAAAAGATATCCTAGATACCCTAGAGATAATTAATAAAAACAAGAGATACATCAACCAAAATATAAACCTATCTAAATAAAACACTAATCAACTACAACTCAAATTTTCTTCAAAAGTGTCAAATATTCCAAAAACACTTCAAACTTGTTTGGCAAGAATTTCTATCAAGTGGGTTTTTTAGGAGAAATCTGCGCCAAACACCTTTTTAAGTCATTCTAGCCATTTGGCCCATTTTATTTCCAATTTTCGCAGCCCATCATTTCCAACTTCTGGCCCAGTTTTCACAGCTCAAATCTGGCCTAGTTCTGGCCCGATTTTTTCCAGCCCAGTTCTGGCCACTTTTTGGCCCAGTTTTGGATAGTTTTTGGCCCAATTTCGATCCGTTTCCGTTGCTATGTGTTGGCTCATTTAGGGTGTCAACAATGCCCCCCAATTCCAACGCCATTTTGCTTCAAAAATATGGTTGTTAGAATTTTTCTTTGAGCCTAAAATGATGCCAACACATTTGTTTTCTTCAAACACTGATATTTCCAAACAAAGCTTAACTAAAAGACTTTCCACTTCCACCTAGTTCTTTACGCCCACTTATTCCACACAACTCCCACCACTCCACCATTAGTCACACATAGACCTGTCAATGGATTGGATTTTGATCCGAATCCGATCGGAATCCGATCCGATTAGTCGGATTTGGATTGCAAAAAAAATCCGATAACTCAAATATGATCCGAATCCGATAATCCGATTCCTTAACAAATTGGATTTGGATTAGCCTAATCCGATCCGATAATAATCTGATTCGATAAAATATACATATATATATTTATATATATGTGTATATATTTAATATTGTACATGTATATAAATGTTAGTTGTTAATTATTTTATTATTTATTAATAATGATTGATCATAAATACAATTATTAAAAATATGAATAATTTTAGTGTTTCAGTATTTATTGATTTTTGTATTTTTTTAATTAAATATTCGGATCAGATATTCTATAATGAAGAAATTCGAATATGAATTAATTAAGTGAAGATCTGTCGAATTATTGGATTCGAATCGCGGATTGAGAGTTTTTGTCATCCTTATCAATAATCCAATTATGATCCGAATCCGATATTAACCGGATATGGATTGAAAATAAAATTCGATAACCCGATTAGGATCCGAATCCGATAATCCGATTTCTTAACAAATTGGATTTGGATTTAACTGATCCGATCCGAATCCGATCCATTGACAGGTCTAGTCACACATATGTATATATGTTATATATGGGTATGTATATATATATGTTATATAAGAAATCTCTCTTTTTCTTTCTTTAATTCTAGCCCTCCTTCAAAAAGAAATCTTCAATTCATCATCAACTTCACACCATCATTACTACAAAGTCATATATATCTGTATATACACTCAGATATATGTACATGTAGCTTCATCTTCTTTACCAAAACACAAAACCTAACCCCTCTTTCGAAATCTCCCTCCAATCATTCGACCTTAACATCTAAAATTGACGGGTTTCATGAAACTCCAGAGCCTGAAATTGATGCTCACAACACCCAGGTCCAAAATACCCTAAATTGCCTCAATGACGCGCACCTCATGACATTCGTCTCTCTCAATGGCGTTTTTGAATTAGGGCCTTTGCGAACTCGTTTCCAACCGAATTGGATCACTGTTATCCAATGGCCGAAAATCATCTCCCATTTCTCAAATTATTCGGCTCTTCCTTTATCCAAAGTCCAAACAAATTCAATCTTCAAAATTGGCAATATCCTTGGGAAGAATGGCAAGAGTGGGTTGACCGATTGACTCCTGTCTTTGAGCATCAATAGCGAACACAAGAGATTTTCGACGCCATTCAACTAAATAAGTACGCCATGGGGCCTAAACAAGACAAAGCCTTGATCAGTTCAATCGCGATGATGTGGTCGCCGATAAAAAACTCTTTTTATCTGGAATGCGATATGATTTCTCCGACTCTCCATACTCATTTTTTGTTGGTCTCTCATTCAAGTCTAGCGACTCCGAGTTCCTAAAAAAACTCCATCAGCAACCCACATAGTAATTGCCCCCCTGTTTTTATTTAAAAAAGTTTTCGGTCACTATGACTTCGATAGCCGAAACCATTTATTTCTACACCATCTACACGAGTTTGACAATTCCTTTGATGCTTAATTAAAAAAAAAATTATTCAATTAAAACCATTTCTTTCCCTTTTCCTCATATTTCAATCACACCTACAAAACTCTAGCCTTACCATTCGACCAGGGCTCCAAAGTTCGATCGATTCCATGAAACCCATGAATCGGAGCTCCATGCTTATAACACCCAAGTTCGAAACACCCTGGCCAAAATGGTAACCACCGATTTCCATCTTGCCCCATTCTTTCCCATCCACGGTGTTCACGGTTTGGGTTCGGCCTTTCTGAAATCATTTCAAGATTACCTTAACCAGTGTTATCCCATGGCAAAAAATTCCCTACCTAGAAAGTTCACCATTTTGTGTAATGGATATCAACCTAATTCCACCCTTCGCAATTGGCAGCACCTTTCGAGAGAATAGAGAGAATGGGTGAATCGTTTGTCCCCAAATTTTTTTTTTCCAAACAACAGTGGCGGATTCAAGGGATTTATGATACAATTCGACTAAGCAAACTCGCCATGGAGACTCAACAACTAAGCCCTCACTGATTCCTTAATATTCATCAAGCCGAGAAGATATATATATATATATATTTGATTCAAAACATGCCTAGAATTATCGTACCATGGCTGAAAATCATCCTCCCTAACTCATATTCCAGCGGTATCGGCCTGAATTTGTCTTTACTACAGCCAACCATTGTTCTTCTTTGCCCCCTAAGTCCGTTCCATCTCTGCCGCTGTTCGTGTTATGTCATCACTTCAAAGAAACTTAATGAGGTAATTTCGTTGTTTTATTTATCGAGGACCGATAAAACGGTCTTTATTTTAGCAAAACTTACTCCTAAATTGCTAGAAATAATTTGGCATTCATTGACAGGGGATCAATGAACCCATAAGCCCCAACATTCAAAATCTTTAACTCTTGGAGTGGGGAACGAACATGATTCGCAGGAATTAAATTATTATGCAACGTGGTATTTGCTGATCTTGCTGTAGATTCTATTTGAAGAAAATCACAATACCAACGATGATTCTTATCAGCCGACTCATCACTGTAAGACATAACACCATAAATTTTTTTAGCTTCAACCAGATTATAACAATATGTTGAAACCCACTAAATTCCATCAATGACGGTTTCAGAAACTTCCTTACTACTTGCCGAAACCAAGGTTTTGGCAAGATTTATTTTGACAGCTGTTGGCTTTGAAATTCTATTTCAAGCAATAAATCTTATTTTGATATTAACAAAACATTCAAAACCGTGTTTGGTACTAATATGACTTTGAGTTAAGTGTTTCAGCAAGTACAGGTAAATGATTCGGAAAGATCGCTAAAGCAACAAGCGATAAGAAAACTCAAGCGCAAACTCGAAGAAGGACAAAAAGATCAAAGAAAGAACAAAAGCTGGACTCAAGACCTGGGGTAGATAGGTCGGGGTGAGAATACTGTAACAAGGTATCTTATGCGTTGATTGGTCTTATAAGCTCAAGTAATAAATTAAACGAACTCAAATGGATAAAAAACGGACCTTGAAAACAATTCTTGGAGTCACCCAGTCGACTGGCCATGAAATGGCAGCCGACTGACTGCGACCTAGTCGACTGGCCATTAAGGACCCAGTAGACTGGATGAACCAGTGAGTTATAAAACGTTTTGACTGCATGAGGCAGTCGACTGGCCTGTACAAGGCAGTCGACTGACTATGCCCATTCGACTGGCAGTTAAGGACCCAGCCGACTGACTGAACCAGAGAGTTATGAACATTTTTGATTGCCTAAGGCAGTCGACTGGCCTTCTTGAGGCATTCAACTGACCCTAGCCGTTGGGAAAAATATTTTAAATCTAAGGATGGAGGCAGTCGACTGGGTGCCGTCAGGCAGTCGACTGGGTGCTTCAGGATTTTAAGGAAAAGTATTTCTAAACAATATTTTTGCCCAAAAAGAAATGATTTTGCTTGCTGATTTTCAGGTCCTACTCTCCATATTGTCTAGGGTGAGATACACTCTCCAAACCCTAGTGTTACACTATATAAAGAAAGAGATATGGATTGAAATCTTAAGGTTCTCGTGTGAGAAATGTTTCAAATATTGTTCATCTCTAATTTTCTCTCAAGCATCTTCTGAAAAAAATTTTGATAGCAAGAAATATCAAAATCTCGTTTTTCACTCTTATCATTTTGAAGATTTAAACTCAAGCCTTGAGCTTATTCTCTTATTGAAAATATATTGTGAGAATATATATATCTTGAGTTTTTGAAATATCACCTAAAAACACTTGAGCTTATATTGATCCATCTTCCATAAAAGCCTTAGGGTTTTTGAGTGTTTTTTTTTCTTGAGTGATATATTGATTGCATACACAAATTTGTGATCTTGGGTGAGTGAAACCCATTGTATCAAGGGAGGATTGTTCTCTTGATTGTGTGAAGAGCTAGTTAGCTCTTTTGTAAAGGTTTTGCTATTCCACCTATTGAAGGAAGAGCCATAGTGTGAGGATCGGGAAAGTCTCAAGGAAGGGGATTCTTTGAGCCGAGGAGTAGGAGTTACCGAACCTCGTAAAAATCACGGTGTCAATATCTCTATCTCTATCTCCTTACTTTATGTTCATGCATGCTTAATTTATATTGTGGTAAATAGCTTGTTGAATTTAAGTGAAAGTATTCATTGCATATTTTACCTTGTAAATTAATATTGAACCTTGTTGCATGTTCTAGTAAGAAGAAAAAGAAGTTAGAAATTATTTTTAAAACCCTATTCACCCCCCTCTAGGGTATTTTAGTGACTTACAATTGGTATCAGAGTCTAATCTCTACTTGTTTTAGACTTAACCGTCTTAGAGAACGATCATGGCGTCAAACATAGTCACTCATGTAGAAGGACAATCTAACAATAGGCCCCCATGGTTTGATGGTTCAAACTATAGCTATTGGAAGACTAGAATGATAGATTTTCTTCAAGCTATTGATTATCAAATTTGGCTAGTTATTGTCGATGGACCTTTTACTATTACCAAAGTGGTTGATGGAAAAATTATTCCCAAATTGCCCAACGAATGGGATAATGATGAGCGTAGACTTATGTCATTTAATGCCAAAGCTAAGGTTAATCTAAATTGTGCCTTAAGTCCAAACGAATTTAACCTTGTATCTACTTGTTCCACGGCCAAAGAAATATGGGATAAACTTGAAGTTACTTATGAAGGAACTACTCAAGTTAGAGAATCTAAAATTGATATACTTATGCATAAATATGAACTCTTTGCCACGAAGGAAGATGAAAATATCAATTCTATGATGTCTTGTTTTACTAATATTTTGAATGGACTAAAGCACCTTGGTAGAATTGTTCCTAGATCCGATGCGGCACGCAAAGTCCTTAGAAGCCTTCCGGTCAAATGGGATGCAAAGGTGACAGCTATTAAAGAAGCACAATATCTTAGCACTATGAGTCTTGATGAGATTTTCGGGTCACTCCTTACATGAAAAATTACCTTAAAATCTCGTGAAGAAGACGCCAAGCCTAGAAAAGGTATAGCCTTGCAAGCTTCAACTAAAAGTGAAGCAAATGAAAGAATCGAAGAAGAGGTTGATGAAGACATTTCCTTGATCACTCAATAATTCAAGAGATTTCTTCAACGAAAGAAGGCTAAAGGTCGGAAGTTCTCAAAGAGCAACGAACCAAGATGAGAGACAAGCAAGAAGGAGTCTATTACTTGCTTCAATTGTGGTAAACTGGGACACTATAGAAATGAGTGTTTCAAGCCCAAAAAGGAGAACGAGAAAAGGCCAAACAAAATGGCCATGAATGCAACATGGGATGATTATGACTCTTGTGATTCGGATGAGGAAGAAAATGGTGAGGAAATTGCAAATCTTTGCCTCATGGCAAATGAAGATGAGGTACATTTAAATTTACATGCATTAGATAATTCCATTTTGTCATATGATGAACTTTTATTTCATCATAATGAATTACAAGATGCATTTGAAAATTTGTATGATGAGTTTGAAAAACTAGCTAAGAAACATAGTTTGCTCAAGAAATCTAAATCTTCATGTAATTCTACTTGTCACACCATAGTTAATGTAAATGCTACAAATGACAAAAGTATGAAGATAGAAGAGGAAAACAGTTTATTGAAAAAGACTATCGATGATCAAATAAACATCTTAACAAAATTCACAAAAGGAAAAGAAAACTTGAGCATCATGTTAGGAAGACAAAGAAACTTTTTTGACAAATACGGCTTAGGATATGATGCATTTAACAAAGATGCACTTTTATTGAAGAAAAGAAAATCATTAAAGCATACTTTTTCAAAACAATCTTCATTCTCATCTTCTATTGATCACAACCATGTCTTATGTTATTATTGCAAGAAAAGAGGTCACAAAGCAAATGCATGTTTTCTAAGAAAGAAGAGGAAAATTGTCTCAAAAATGTTTTGGGTTCCTAAAGGAACCATTGCATCTCTACGTGCAAAATAAAATTTGGTAACAAAATCATTTTGGGTTTCTAAAGGAACTATTGCATCTCTTTCTAACCATAATGGACCCAAAATAGATTGGGTACCAATAAAAGTCACGTAACGTTGTGTTGTAGGTATGCTTGAAGTCCGCCTCAAAAGAAAGATGGTCCCTTGATAGCGGATGTTCAAGGCACATGACGGGGGATAAATCAAAATTCATGTCCCTAAAATCTTATGAAGGAGGAAGTGTCACTTTTAGAGATAACTCACAAGGCAAAATTGTTGGAATTGGATCCATTGGTATATCTCCTTCTCTAGCTATAGATAACGTACTTTTAGTTGATGGTTTAAAGCATAACTTGTTTAGTATTAGCCAACTTTGTGACAATGGTTATGATGTTATCTTTAGGTCAAATGCATGCATAGTTGAGAAAGATGGAAAGCAATTGTTCAATGCAAAGAGAAACGGAAATTTATATACTATGTTGCTATGTGAATTAAATGAACAAGATGTTAAGTGCTTTGTCACATCGAGTGAAAATAGTTGGTTATGGCATAGACGCTTAAGACATGCTAGTATGGACCTCATTCAACGTTTGTCTAAAAATGAATTAGTCAAAGGCCTCCCGAAGACTAATTTTTTAAAAGATAAAATATGTAGTGCATGTCAAATAGGTAAGCAAGTGAAATCTTCTTTCAAGAGAAAGAAAGATATCACCACTTCTCGACCCTTAGAGCTACTTCATATGGACCTCTTTGGTCCGGAGAGAACGGCTAGCTTATCCGGGAAACTCTATGTACTTGTTATAGTAGATGACTACTCTAGATTTACTTGGATTCACTTTCTTGCTCATAAAAATGAAACTCACTCCATTCTTGATAAATTTTATAGAGTCATTCAAAATGAAAAAGATTTGAAAATCAAGAAAATTAGAAGTGATAGGGGTAGAGAATTTGACAATCAAGATCTAGAGAAATTATGTGATGAATTTGGTGTATCTCATGATCTCTCGGCTCCAAGATCTCCTCAACAAAATGGGGTAGTTGAAAGGAAAAATAGATCTTTACAAGAAATGGCTAGGACTATGTTAAATGAACACAACCTTCCCCGAAGTCTTTGGGCTGAAGCGGTAAACACCGTTTGTCATGTCATAAATATAGTTATCATCCGAATGAAATTAGGTAAGACTCCGTATGAGTTGTGGAATGGTCGGAAACCCAATATCAGTTATTTCAAAGTGTTTGGTTGTAAATGTTTCGTTTTAAATGATAAAGATAACTTGGGAAAATTTGACTCCAAATCGGATGAAGCAATTTTCTTAGGGTATTCCTCAACTAGTAGAGCCTTTAAAGTCTTTAACAAAAGGACTTTAACCATGGTAGAGTCTATCCATGTTGTCTTTGATGAATCACTGCCTCTACCCTCACCTAAAGTTCACCTAGATGATGATGAAGTTGTAGGAATTGAGGATAGTTTCAATAATCTCAATATCTCTAACTCATCAAGTAGGCAAATGGATAAGAGCGAAGTTGGAAATCAATCTAATGATGACTTGACTTGCTCCATTCCTAAATCTTGGAGGATTGTGCACAACCATCCTCTTGACCAAGTCATAGGTAACCCTTCACAAGGTGTTAGCACAAGATCTCAACTTAGAGACTTATGCAACCACATGGCTTTTGTGTCTAATATTGAACCTAAAAACTTCCACGAAGCTCGATGTGATGATTCTTGGATCATGGCCATGCAAGATGAACTAAATCAATTTGAATGCAATCAAGTTTGGCATTTAGTCCCTCAACCCACACATCAAACTATAATAGGCACTAAATGGGTTTTTCGAAATAAAAAGGATGAAAATGGAGTGATTATTCGAAATAAAGCAAGATTGGTAGCTCAAGGTTACAATCAAGAGAAGGGCATTGACTATGATGAAAACTTTGCACCCGTAGCTAGATTAGAAGCAATTAGAATGCTTCTTGCATTTGCATCATCTAGAAATTTCATTCTTTATCAAATGGATGTCAAAATTGCTTTTCTAAATGGAACTATTTATGAAGAAGTGTTTGTAAAACAACCACCCGGTTTTGAAAATGAACTTTTTCCAAATCATGTTTACAAATTATTTAAAGCCTTATACGGATTAAAGCAAGCTCCTAGAGCTTGGTATGAACGGCTTAGTGACTTTTTACTTCAGAAAGGGTTTTCTAAAGGCAAAGTTGACAACACTCTCTTTACAAAAACTGTCAAGAATGATTTGTTGATTATCCAAATATATGTTGACGACATTATATTCGGTTCCACAAATACTTCTCTTTACAAAGATTTCGCATCTAGTATGCAAAACGAATTTGAAATGAGTATGATGGGTGAGTTGAATTTCTTCTTAGGATTGCAAATCAAGCAAAGCTTGGATGACTTATTTGTTAGCCAATCTAAGTACACTAAAGATTTGCTAAAGCGATTTGGCATGGAGGGAGCCAAACATGCCATTACTCCTATGAGTACCTCTATTAAACTCGACAAAGATGAAAATGGAAAATGTGTTGATATTACTCAATATAGAGGCATGATTAGAAGTTTACTTTATTTAACTGCTAGTAGACCGGATATCATGTTTAGTGTATGCTTATGTGCTCGTTTTTAATCTTGTCCTAAAGAATCTCACTTGCTAGCCGTAAAACGTATTTTTTGCTATCTTAGTGGGACGATTAACTTAGGACTATGGTATCCACGTGGCACCACACTTGATCTCACTAGCTATTCGGATGCCAATTTTGCGGGTTGTAGAGTGGATAGGAAAAGTACAAGTGGTACATGTCATTTTCTAGGTCACTATCTTGTTTCATGGTCAAGTAAAAAGCAAAATTCGGTTGCCCTGTCTACGGCTGAAGCCGAATACGTAGCGGCCGGTAGTTGTTGTGCCCAAACTATTTATATTAAGCAACAATTACTTGATTTTGGACTTGTTTTTAATCTCGTACCTAGTAAATGTGATAACACTAGTGCTATTTGTATCTCAAAAAATCCTACTCAACATTCTCGCACAAAGCACATAGAGATTAGACATCATTTTCTAAGGGATCATGTAGCCAAAGGTGACATTGAATTGATTTTTATTGACACTAAAAATCTACTGGCGGATATTTTTACTAAACCCCTCTCGGACGAACCGTTTTCAAAAATTCGTAGGGAATTAGGAATGGCCATGGATTTTGAAGTAATCAGTTAAATTTTCACAAAATCTCGTCCACGATCTCGGCTTTCAAAATTTAAAATATTTTTCAAAAATTTATTTTTGAGGGCCAGTCGACTGCCTCGTATACGGCCAATCGACTGGATCAACCAGTGAGTTTTTCTGATTTTATTCATCTTCAGCCAGTCGAATGCCTCCTTCGGCCAGTCGATTGGGTCATGAGCCAGTCGACTGCCTCTGCGCGAACCTAGTTTTTATTTCTTCTTTCTCTTCGTCTTCTCTCCACTCTCTCCACGATCTCTCCCATTTCTTCCTTCCTTCTCGCCATTTAATCACCTTTAAACCATTTCCCCACTACACCACGACCCTCTCATCCATTATCACCACTATTTTCTTCATTTATAATCATATATATCCATATATATATATATATACATATCTATACAGACCAATTTTTTCAATTTCTCTCTTCTCTCTCATTTTTTTCTCGATTTCTCTTCATTTTCTTTTCAAAATGCTTTCAATCATCTTGGTTCTTCTCTCTCTCATGGGTCCCAATGTCGTGCGCCTCAAGAAACATGCCCATAGGGGTGAAAGCTCTTCGGCTGCACCTCCTCCACCTCCGTCCCATGTTCATGAGGCCACTGATTCCGAACCTGAATCTGGTCCAATGTCTCTCTCTACCCTTCTTGGTGATGAAGATAGTGTTCGTCTTTTCGAAACTAACTTCATTCATATCAAGTTTGCTCGGAGTCGCATTGTGACTCAACCCTTGTGCGAAGAGATTGGCGCTAATACGTTCAATCTTTTTCAAAATATGGGTTGGGACTTCTTCGTTTCGCTTGATGTTTTGACTTTTCCACGAGCCGTCAAAGCGTTTTATACAAATCTCGAGAATCCTTCTCAACCAAGTCCTCCCGCTAGCAAACTTTGTTCCACTGTTGCAGGCGTTTCAGTTAAGTTGATCGAAGCAAAAATTAATACTATTTTTCGGCTACCTACTGGCGGTATATCGTATTTCTGCCCATCTATTTGGTACTCTTCGAGTGATTTCGATCCTCTCGAAGCAGTTCGGGCCATTTCGGTGAATAAGACCATCACTGCCACTTCTGAGTTTCCTTCTTCCTCGCTTACTCCCGAGGCTCGACTTGTGCACAATATTATCACATATTCCATTTTACCAAAGTCCGGAAGCCGGAGTCTTGTGTCGATCATGGAAGCCTTCCTAGTCTATTGTGTCATGACCGGTCGTAAGGTCAACCTTGATTTTCTTTTCATTTCAGCTATTCTCGAGTGCCACAAGAAGAAAGGAGCACTTATTTTTCCTACTCATCTATCTTATCTTCTTGGTCGGTGTGGCGTTCCGCTTGATGAAGAGCCTTCGGAGCACAATCCGATTTTTCTGGACCGCACGCATCTCAAGCAGATGCATATCAGTAAGAATGCCGATGGAGTGTTGGTCTCACTTAGGGTTGCTCCTTCTGCGGACCAGGCTGGTCCATCTGTTCCTCGTCCTAATGTTCCTCGTCCCGAGGCACCTCGTCCGGAAGCTCCAACTTCTTCTTTTCCGTCTCTTGGTAGCGATTTCGATATTCCAGATTTTAGGTTTGGGGGAAATCCCGAAACTCTTACCCAAATCTTGGAAATCGTAAAGCGCAATGAAGAGGCCCAAAAGCGCAATGAGGAGGTCCAGAGGAAGACAGACGAGGATATGAAGCGTCTTGAGGACAAGATCGACCGCATCGCCACTACCATGGACACCTTTCACCGTGACCCTCCACCTTTTTGATGTCGTCAAAGGGGGAGAATGTTTTAGGGTGTTTGTGTTGGCCATAGGTCTATTTTATGTCTATTTTGTGTAGCATAGCACGTTGCCTATGTTTGTTGTTTATGCTTCGTTTCATTTCTATGATTTATCATTTTGTAATGTGTAGTAGTAAAACAACATGTACCGAACTCGCAAATTATAAATTGAATTATGTTGTTTATATTATATTCCCATGCATTACGTAAATGAGTATCAAATTGAAAATTTTATTTCCTAAGGGGGAGCATGCAAATAAAAATGAAAGATGCACACATTGAGGGGGAGTATCACTTGATACTTCACCATTTATGCGTAAACACGAAATGTTTTGTCAACATAAAAAATGGGGAGATTGTTGGCTTTGAAATTCTATTTCAAGCAATAAATCTTATTTTGATATTAACAAAACATTCAAAACCGTGTTTGGTACTAATATGACTTTGAGCTAAGTGTTTCAGCAAGTACAGGTAAATGATTCAGAAAGATCGCTAAAGCAACAAGCGATAAGAAAACTCAAGCACAAACTCGAAGAAGGACAAAAAGATCAAAGAAAGAACAAAAGCTGGACTCAAGACCTGGGGTAGATAGGTCGGGGTGAGAATATTGTAACAAGGTATCTTATGCGTTGATTGGTCTTATAAGCTCAAGTAATAAATCAAACGAACTCAAACGGATCAAAAACGGACCTTGAAAACAATTCTTGGAGTCACCCAGTCGACTGGCCATGAAATGGCAGCCGACTGACTGTGACCCAGTCGACTGGCCATTAAGGACCCAGCCGACTCGATGAACCAGTGAGCTATAAAACGTTTTGACTGCATGAGGCAGTCGACTGGCCTGTACAAGGCAGTCGACTGACTATGCCCAGTCGACTGGCAGTTAAGGACTCAGCCGACTGACTGAACCAGAGAGTTATGAACATTTCTTATTGCCTGAGGCAGTCGACTGGCCTATCCAAGGCAGTGGACTGACTCATGACGCAGTCGACTGGCCTTCTTGAGGCAGTCGACTGACCCTAGCCGTTGGGAAAAATATTTTAAATCTAAGGATGTAGGCAGTCGACTGGGTGCCGTCAGGCAGTCGACTGGGTGCTTCAGGATTTTAAGGAAAAGTATTTCTAAACAATAGTTTTGCCCAAAAAGAAATGATTTTGCTTGCTAATTTTCAGGTCCTACTTTCCACATTGTCTAGGGTGAGATATACTCTCCAAACCCTAGTGTTACACTATATAAAGAAAGAGATATGGATTGAAATCTTAAGGTTCTTGTGTGAGAAAATTTTCAAATATTGTTCATCTTTAATTTTCTCTCAAGCATCTTCTGAAAAAAAATTTGATAGCAAGAAATATCAAAATCTCGTTTTTCACTCTTATCATTTTGAAGATTTAAACTCAAGCCTTGAGCTTATTCTCTTATTGAAAATATATTGTGAGAATATATATATCTTGATTTTTTGAAATATCACCTAAAAACACTTGAGCTTATATTGATCCATCTTCCATAAAAGCCTTAGGGTTTTTGAGTGTTTTTGTTTCTTGAGTGATATATTGATTGCATACACAAATTTGTGATCTTGGGTGAGTGAAGCCCATTATATCAAGGGAGGATTGTTCTCTTGATTGTGTGAAGAGCTTGTTAACTCTTTTGTAAAGGTTTTGCTATTCCACCTATTGAAGGAAGAGCCATAGTGTGAGGATCGGGAAAGTCTCAAGGAAGGGGATTCTTTGAGCCGAGGAGTAGGAGTTACCGAAACTCGTAAAAATCACGGTGTCAATATCTCTATCTCTATCTCCTTACTTTATGTTCATGCATGCTTAATTTATATTGTGGCAAATAACTTGTTGAATTTAAGTGAAAGTATTCATTGCATATTTTACCTTGTAAATTAATATTGAACCTTGTTGAATGTTCTAGTAAGAAGAAAAAGAAGTTAGAAATTATTTTTAAATCCCTATTCACCCCCCCTCTAGGGAGTTCAATCTGTTGAAAAGGAACGAATCTTCGTCTATTTTGAATATGTGGAATAGAATCAGACGATTTGTGCAAGAGAGAACTTAACTCGCACAAATGGGTTCTGATTGCCTCAACAAAGAGGACTTTTAGGTAACAAAAAAAAATGACAAAAAGAATTGAAAGAACGAATGCTGAGAAATTAAATTGTATGAAAATAAAGATTTGCAAGGAATTGAAAGAAACTGGTAATGTAAAGATTGACAAGAAAATAAAGTTGAAGGTGCAAGGAATTGAAAAGAGACGATAAAAAAGTAAAATATAATGAAAAACTACTATTATAGAAGAAACATTTTTTATTTGGTCGTGGACCTTTGTAACAGAGGTATACGTACATTATTTATAGCCTAAAAAGATATCCTAGATACCCTAGAGATAATTAATAAAAATAAGAGATAAATCAACCAAAATCTAAACCTATATAAATAAAACACTAATCAACTACAACTCAAATTTTCTTCAAAAATGTTCAACACTCCAAAAACACTTCAAACTTGCTTGGCAAGAATTTCTATCAAGTGGGTTTTTGAAGAGAAATCTGCGTCAACACCTTTTTAAGTCATTCTAGCCATTTGGCCCATTTTATTTCCAATTTTTGCAACCCATCATTTCTAGCTTTTGGCCCAATTTTCGCAGCTCAAATCTGGCCTAGTTCTGGCCCAATTTTTTCCAGCCCAGTTCTGGCCACTTTTTGGCCCAGTTCTGGCTAGTTTTCGGCCTAGTTTTGATCCGTTTCCGTTGCTATGTGTTGTCTCATTTAAGGTGTCAACACCCTTGTAACAGTTTGTATGAAGTGAAATGGTATACCCATTCATTTTTCCATCCGGATCCAATATTAGACAAATTAGCACACATTCTCCCCCATATTTATATACCCATTCACTTTCCCATCCGGATCCGATATTTGGACAAATGAGCACCTATAACATTCTCTTCCATTCGAACTCGCGCAATGCCCTCGTTGTGATTGGACCACCCTGTACGTCTTGGAATAGGACTCAACTCGGGTGGTGGGGACCCATTTGGTGTGACACCGGATCAAGGACTGGGTTTGGCTTTGATACCAATTGTAATGTGTCGGATGTTTCGCGGTTCAATCCAAAAGTTTAAGCTATGGGTAACATCCACCCATTTATATGCCTATTCACTTTCCTATTCGGATCTGATCAATGTGCACCTCTAATATAAAGGAAACTTTTTGGGCCATACAAATTTTCATTATCTAATCAATTAGGGCCCCTTCGGTTGCGCCGTTTTGGAATTGCACTGGAGTTACAATTCCATGGAATTCCAATTCTACCAATGCAATTCCAAATACATTGTTCGAATAAGTCTTGAAATTCAAGTGTAATTGAATTTCAATCTCAAACCCAATTTGAATGTGAATTTCAATTCAAACCTAATTCGAATGTGAATTTCAATCATAAACCCAATTTGAATGTAAAATATCATAAATCTTAAATTAAATTAGATAATATAGATAGATTTAAATATGTAAATATATGTATAAAACTATGAATATATATATATATATATATATATATATATATATATATATATATATATATGTGCATGTGTATATGTGTATGTATATGTATGTGCATGTAATATATATGTGAATATGTAAATATGTGAGTTTGTGTGTATGCATGTGTATTCATAATTTTATATATATATACATATGCTTATATATATATATATATAGGTCTTTGTGATTATATATATAAGTTTGTAGTTGTGAAAAGTTAGTTGTTAGAGAAAAAGAATTTATTGGGTTGAAAACTTTGAGAAGATTTGGAATTGGAAATCACAACTTCTCGTGTGGAATTCAAATTATGGAATTGGTGGATTTAAATCCAAATCATTTTTGAGCAAATCTTTTGAATTAGAATGCAGTCCTAAATCCAAGACCCAAAATGGTTCAACCGAACGGATCTTAGTGTCATGACCCAAAACTCAATGCTCGGATACCACATTGTCATGACCCGAATCCAAAGACCCGGAAAATGATTTAAAATCCAAAATCCATAGCTCAATAAACGAATGCGAAAGCGATTTCAAAATACCATAAATCATCATTTAATCCAACTTAGTCCACTGATACTATTCACCATTTATTATAGCAAACCTCATATCAATACATTCCACAATTAGCTCAACTCCAAAATCATCCCAACTTCATCCATCAATTGTTAAACCAACCTCTAGACTTACACTAGTAAAACAGATGAATAATTCTTTTGAAATAAAAATTAAATTAATTACAATTATCTCTTTCAATAACCAAGTACCCAAATACAATCACAATGAATATATATCATCACCACTTACCATTTCATTATTATGTACAAATTTCAAATTCCACAATACTGGATAACTCATAATCCTCAACCAACAATCCTTTTCCTGAAAAATGTTAAAGGGGTAAGCACGACGGCCTAGTAGAGAAAACAAATTATGAAGCGTAAGATTCCGCAAGTATGTAAATCAATGAATACATATAGGGAAGTCTCTACCCTAGTCCAATGCCATAATATAAATGCATAAAAATCTCAATATAAACTCATGTAGAACAATTTAAATATCATCAACAAGATAATTTAAAAAGTTCTAAAATCATGAAATCAAAACCAATAATCTCAACATAAACTCAAATGCAACTATCACAAACCAGATAGTATAAAGCATCAAAATCATCAAGTCCAACTATCACAACCAGATAGTATAAAGCATAAAAGTAATCAAGTCCGACTATCACAACCAGATAGTATAAAATATCAAAATCACGTAGTCGGGAAAATTCAATCGTGACACCCTAGAACATGGACAACGAGCCCATCTACCTAGTCAAATGATTGCCTTGGGGCTACTAACCCAACGGTGACGCCAACCAATCGCGCGATAATTCGATGTCTTGCACCCCTGGAGCTCCTTCGTCCCCTCTTGCTCACACCACACGACATTTTTCCAAAATCAACAACTAATTCACAATTCATCACATCATAAATGTCATTCACATGTGCACGTAAGTAATAATAATAATAATACCGCATTCCATGATCCACCTAATAAAATGTCTATCGTGGCATGTATCAATGCATTTAAACACATTAATGTAATTTCACAACTCATGTAAAAAATAACATAAAATATCATGCTCAGGCTATATATAAGCATTAAAATGCATAAATGAAGATTCTTAAACTCACACGATACCCTAATAAATCCCTACCTCAAACCTAGATGAAAATCTAGTAAATACCAAGGTCAAAAAATAAGGTTACATCCTTCACGCCTTCGCTTGCACTTTGTTATGCCCGAAGTCAATTAACACATAACCACATTTATTTTTATATTAAAATTCATCAATAACAAATCTGATATATAGGAATATTTATACAAAAACTTTCAGGAGAAATCGAAAAAGATAAGCCATTCCATTAAGAATCGAAAAGTTTAATTTCGAATTTCTACCACAAATCGGACAACAGGTAATCAAGGAATTTTCTAAAAATCTGTAGATTTGAAAATTTCATGAAATTTTTAGAGTATACTTTCGACACATACATGGTACTACATACATGGTACTACTGTAAAAATTTTAGAATTTTTTTATCAACAAAAAGTGTTCAAAATATATATCAAAAGATAGCTTCCATAACAGATCTGCAAATTAAACACTTCTTACTCACAAAATTTTCAAAATTTATCCGTATTTAAATAAAATCTAAAATTCTGGATATTTAAATCATACATACTGTTAATCATGGTATAAAATATTCAGGACAAAATTATAAGTATAACCTCTTAAATCAGTACCCAAAATTACGTTTTTACAATAGCGGAGTAAACAAAACATCAAATACTCATGAATTTTTATACAAAAATATATATATGATAAAATTATGAATTTTATACATATGTACTAGACATATGTGGTACTCTACTATAAAAGGTTCAGGAATTTTAAGAATAGTAAAATATGTGAAACAATTGGTTAAACCGAAACCAAAAATGGATCTGTAAGCAGTATAACATAACTAGACTGCCTACTTCTATGAGTTTTAGTAAATTAAATACTTATCGTAAACCTTTGAAATCTTCAGTGATGATATTAGGCACATATAGAAACATGCTATAAAAGTTTCAAAAATTTATAGTTATAGGAAGATGATTAATAAATTGCTCAAACAGAAACAATAAAAACATTTCTGCTAGTGAAAAACATATCCGAACAACATGCACTTCCAGATTTTTAATTATATAACTACTCATAGATAATTTCTAAAAATTTTAGAAGTACACTATAACATACATATACACTTGTTGTAAACTTTTCAGATAATTCAAATGAATCTAACTCAAATTAAAAATCATGGGTCGAAAGCTCAGAATTTTCTAAAACAAGTACTTCTATAATCTGAAAATTTACATAGCGAAAAATAACTTAAACCAAGGAAAATCATATACCAAAATTGGTATTAAATCGAAGATTGGGACACGTAGAAAAACTTTGTAGTTGAAAGCTAAACCCAAATCCCATTCCTTGGCCTTCGATTTGAAGAGAGAAATGTAGGAAAAAAAAACTTTAGAAAATGATAGATGGATAGAATAAGAAAACCCACGACTCAAAACTATGAAATGGAAGACGATGGTCTTTCTTTGACCATAATATGCATATATATTAACATGATCCAAAGTAGCATGATTGAAGACATAATTGGCCGAAAGAAGATGTATGATTGAGGCTTTATAAAAAAATATATTATCATTACATCACACATGGGTTGTGATAGATGATAGAAAAGTTGGAGAATCCTCCTCACATCCCTTCATTATTTGGCCGAACTAGTGGTGTGTGAGTGTGTTGTGTATTTTTCTTTTCTTTTATACAATATAAAAGCTAATACTAATTGAAAATTTATAGAAAAAAAAGTGTGACAATTTGGTGTAAAGTACCAACACAAAGACCAAATAAATGGTTTTATCCATGGGCACCAATTTAATACAAGTGTATTATTGACAAAGGTTGTAATGGAATCATATAATAAGTGTAATGAAAGACCACTTGATGCTTGCTTTATCAAATTCCAAATACACCCCAATTTCCACTAAATTGTAAAACAATCCCAAAATAATACATCAAAAATCCAAACAAACACGAAATTGCACTAACCACGAATAAATGATACCAAAAGGAAATAATTGATGATGGAAATAATTTCAGGACCGACCTAGGAACACAAATTATGAAATCTCCGATGCATGAAAACATACGTAATGCCACAAAATAATGATATCATAAAAAAAATTTAACCAAAATAAATAAATAATTCAATAAATCTGGTGATTACACTTAGTGATATTCATTATTAAATAACCCTAACACACTCCATTTTGATATAAAGGGAGGTTTTTTTTTTTTTTTTTTAAGGAGTTTTAAAAATATATATATGAATCACTTATTAGCTGCATAAATATTTTTATTATTTTATCATTACAAGGAATAGGACAAAGAGGAAAGTGGACAAATAAACTTTTAAAAGTCATTCGATGGGAATGGACATTTGCATTATGCTTTTGATATGATTTCATCACTTCAATTTTATTTATAGTCCTCCTACTAAGAGAAAATTATGCCACTTTTTTATTAAAACAAAAATTAGATTCATGGACCCAATGAATCTTTCATTTACATTTTTTTTCCACCAAGAACCGAGAATAAATAAGAATAAAAATTATAAATTTCTCTTTAAGGCCTTGTTTGGTAACTATATGATTTTTCTTTTTTGCTGTAATTTTATTTTTTTCCAAAATGAAAGCTGCAATTTGTTTTGTTGTCATTTTGATAGAAAGTAAAACTTGTTTGGTAAAATTCATGTGCTGTAGAATTTTTGAAAGTAGAAAACTGAAAATGTGTTTAGTAATGAAAACAATTAAGAATTAATAAATTATAAACAAATTATTAATAAAAATTAAATGAAATAATTTAAATATTTATTTATCCATTTTTGTATAAATTTATTTAATATTTAAATATTTATTTAATTATTATTAATTATTCATTTTTTATTTAGTTATTTTTAATTATTTATTCATTTTATTTTTGATTTATTTTATTTATAATTTATAATTATTTATTACTCAATTTTTATTTATTTATTATTAATTAATAATTATTTATTTATTTTATTTTATTATTTATCTTTTTAATTTATTTATTATTTATATTTATTTATTTATCTCTTTTTATTTAATTTAATTTAATATTTACTATTTATTTATTCAATTTTTTTTGTTATTTATTTTGTTATTGTATTTATTATTTTTAATGATTTATTACTAATTTTTTATTTAATCATTTTGATTTATTATTTATTTTGTTGTATCCTCATTTTGGGGTTTTGGAAATAAAAACTCAAAACGGAAGCTTCAATTGAAACTTTCAAATTTGTTCACAAAATTTCAAAACTTGGCAAATTTTGAAAATTAATTTTGACCTTTTAAAATCTAGAAAAAACAAAGCGTACGTTACCAAACAACTTTTAAGTTTTAATTTTAATTTTTTAAAAACTAAAACAGAAAACTCAAAATAAAAACATTACTAAACAAGGCCTAAGTTAGTGTATTCGTAAATATGACAAAACAGATTTATTATTATTTTTTTTCATTACATTCCTCTATTTTTTTGTTTAGGAAAAACAAAATAAAATATACTACTACTAATATTTACTAAAACGAAATTGGTTTGGAAGTACCTATTTTCTAACATTCGATGAAAATCTGACTTTCGGCCGCTTAAAAAATTGGAAATAGCTATTACACTTGGAACATCTCTTTCAATACACACGTTGACACATACATGTATATATATATAACATTTATTGTAAATGGAAGATTTGGATTTGCTTTCACCTATGAAGCACGAACACGCCAAAAATACATATCCGACACACCAAAAATGTTTGCTGACTTTTTTTTTAAATTGGACACTTAGTGGACACTACGAGGACACGTGTGTGTCCGATGTCCGCGTGTTGGACACGCGGTTGGTCGGTTAAATCAATGAAAGATAGAGATCTTATGGAACCGATAATTTAATGGATCACTTATGGAACTTCCAATACCTGTAATTCAATCTTTGGCTTTGAAGATACTTGAATATCTTTGTTTCTCATCTTGTGAGAAGAATTAGAGCACATATTCATTTATTCACAATTTAAAGAGGAACAAGATATAATTACAAAGAGCCGGATATTTGGTATTTATACCTTTCAATCTTTGTCTTCAATAATGAAAATTTTCATAATACAACGAGAGAAGATAATGGATGTTGGGAAATATGCATTTGATTCCTTACATAGTAGTAGAATGAAGAATTTTGAACATGTCAAACATTTCATTTAACTTATTTGTTTATTTTTATTTATAAGTTTATTTGATTCTCATTATTTAAGTGATAAATGAAGTATTTGTGTAATATAATGTGTATATATAAAAAAATATATAATTTTTTATAAATATGTCGGGACCTAATTTTTTAAAATTTATCTTGTCTCCGTGTCCGTGTCGTGTCGTGTGGTGTTTGTGCTTTAGAGACTTTCACATTCGGCCAAGTCTCCAATACCTTCGCCTGTGACATTTCCCACTCTGCTTCTCCGCATTCCTAATAAAGGTATTCTGTCTCTCTATACAAACGCATATACGTGTGTGTATATATATTTGTATATATATATATCGTATTATGCACTATGCTAGATATTGTGGTGATTAGCTGCAGAAATGTTGACAATAATGCTGCATTGTGCAAAAACATCAAACCAATTTTGGGTTTCAAGAAATGGAAGTTTATATTATAATGAAGATCAAATTGTGGAAAACAAATTGAGGTCAACTTTGCATCAATTTTTGTTGGGTCCAAATCAAGATCAAACTCAAACACACACACAATAGACACCAAATTTATAGTGGTTCGGTCCAATTGGTACCTACGTCCACTTTGAGAGGTTTCACTATCTTCGGTTTAAAGAAAAACCGAGAATGGGGAGGAGGATACAATCACTCTACTCAACCTCACAACTCTCTCTTACATCACAAACTACTCTGTGGTTTACTCTCTCTGTTTTTCACTCTCTGCCTCTCTTCCCTTGTGTCTTTACACTTGTGGCCTCTATTTATATCCTTACAACATCACATATATATATAGGCAGAGGAATATATCAACTTGCACAGGCATGGGTACAGAAGCTGACAAATCCTTCACACGTGATCACAATCGGCCAAGACTCCAAGCGCCGCCATTCTTGACCTTGAAGCCATGCGTGATTTGGATGGTTGCAAGTTGATGGTTTAGCTTGCATGTGGCGGCTGTGGTTGTTGGCATGCATGAGGCGGCTGAGAAGAGATATGGAACTTACAATTCTCCCCCTTCCATATCAATCAGAGGAGAATGTCTTCAGCTGATCTCCCCCTCACTGCCAATTTGGGGCCGGTGTTAAACCAACTTCTTCTTTGCAAACTTCTAGTTTTTCTCTGGACAGGCTCTTGGTCATCTTATCTGATCCATTATCATCTGTGTGGATCTTCTCTAGTTGTAGAAGTTTAGTTTCTAGCATGTCACGGATCCAGTGATACCTGACATCGATATGCTTGGACCTTGAGTGAAAGGTTGAATTTTTGCTAAGATGAATAACACTTTGACTGTCACAATGCATGACATACTTTTCCTGCTCTTGTCCCAATTCTTGAAGGAACTTCTTCATCCATAAGAGCTCTTTGCATCCTTCTGTTACTGCAATGTATTCAGCTTCTGTGCTGGATAAAGCAACACACTTTTGTAATCGGGATTGGCATGAGACTACTCCCCCTGCAAAAGTGATTAGGTATCGTGATGTGGATTTTCTCGAGTCACTGTCTCCGGCCATGTCTGCATCTGTGCAACCTTCCAATAAAGGTTTACCACTACCAAAGCATAAACAAATAGTAGTAGTTCCTCTAAGATACCTGATGATCCATTTTACTGCTGCCCAATGGTCCTTTCTAGGATTTGATATAAACCGACTGACAACTCCAACTGCATGAGCAATATCAGGCCTTGTGCATACCATAGCATACATTAAGCTGCTAACCGCTGAGGCATAAGACACTTTCTTCATTTATGCTTTTTCCGTCTCACTTGAAGGACACTACTTAATATTAAGCTTGAAGTGGCTTGCAAGTGGAGCACCGACTGGTTTTGCTTTGCTCATGTTGAATCTTTCAAAAACTTTGCCGAGATATCTTTCTTGAGATAACTAGAGCTTGTGTTTCTGTCTGTCTCAAGATATCTGCATTCCCAAGATTTGTTTTGCTGGTCCCAAGTCCTTCATAGCAAATGACTTGCTCAATTCCTTCTTCAACTTGGTAATCTTGCTACTGTCATGGCCAACGATCAACATATCATCGACATATAGCAAGAGGATGATAAAATCTCCGTCAGGAAATTTCTTGACAAATACACAATGATCTGCAATAGTTCTGTTATACCCATTCTGGTCCATGAATGAATCGAACTTTTTGTACCACTGTCTTGGTGCTTGTTTGAGCCCATAGAGACTTTTCCTCAATCTGCACACAAGATTTTCTTTTCCTCTAGTTCTGAATCCTTCAGGTTGCTCCATGTAGATTTCTTCATCTAGATCACCATGTAAAAATGCGGTCTTTACATCCAGTTGTTCGATCTCTAGGTTCAAGTTGGCTGCCAAGCCAAGAACAACTCGGATGGAGGACATTTTCACCACATGTGAAAATATTTCTTCAAAATCAATGCCCTTCTTCTGACCGAATCCCTTCACAACCAGTCTTGCCTTATGCCTTGGTTGTGGATTATTTTTTTCAGTCTTCAGTTTGAATACCCATTTATTCTTGAGAGTTTTCCTTCCCTGCGGTAGCTTGACCAAGTCATATGTGTGGTTCTTATGCAATGATTTCATCTCTTCCTGCATGGCTTTCATCCACTCCGCTTTTTTACTGTCTGCAACAGCTTCCTGATAGCTCTCTGGTTCTCCCCCGTCACTAAGCATCACGTACTCTGCGGAAGAATATTTGCGATTCGGTTGTCGCTCTCTGGAAGATCTCCTTGTTTGAGGATCAACTAGATTTTATTCTGCAACTGGTTCTAGTTCTGCACCGTCATCAACTGGATCTCCTTGAATAGCTCCCCCATCATTTTGTGCTCTCGGTGAAGGAACTGGGTCTAGATTAGCTGGTAACTCTTCAGGTGAATCTGATTTCTTCTCTTTTTCAAGATCTTCAATGGTCTGATCTTCGAAAAATACCACATCTCTATTTCTGATGACCTTTTTGTTGACAGGATCCCAGAGTCTGTAACCAAACTCTTCATGGGCATATCCCAGGAAGATGCACTGTTTGGCCTTTCCGTCAAGCTTGGATATTTCATCTCTGGGGATGTGGACAAATGTTCTGCAGCCAAACACCTTCAAGTGTTTATAGGAAACATCTTTCCCTCTCCATACTTTCTCTGGAACATCACCGTTTAATGGAACTGAGGGAGATAGGTTGATTAAATCAACCGTTGTTCTCATTGCTTTACCCCAGAAAGGAGTTGACAACTTGGCATTAGATAACATGCACCTTATTCTTTCACAGATGGTTCTGTTCATTCTTTCTGCAAGGCCGTTATGTTGAGGAGTTTTTGAACACTTCCAGCACTTAGTTTTTAGTTTTCAATGCAAAGGTCCATAATTTCCTGGAATGATCATCAATGAATGTGACACCTCCAAGAGTTCTGGTTTGCATGGTGCAAACATCCGTGTGTGCGAGATCTAGAATGTCTGGTTTTCTAGATGGAGGGGAATTGCAGAATGCAACTCTGTGTTGTTTCCCCATGATGCAGTCGACACAGGTGTGTAATGGAGTACCTTTCACATCTTTGAGGAGTAGTTTGCATCCATTGCTGCTTTCCAAAAGAATATCACCTCTGCCGGTAATTTTGGATGCTCCGTGGTTCCCTATCTTCATAAGTCCAAAGTCACCATTGGTGTAGGATGTGAACATATCCTTCCTTGAAGTGACGTGGTAGGAAGCACCTGAGTCAATAACCCAGGTAGAATCTTCGGATGTGAAGTGGACACAATCATCATCTTGAACGATGACCATCTCTTCTCCGGCTGTTGCTGCTGCTTCTGAGGTACTTTCTTCACCTCTGTTTCTGGTCTGTTGTCTAGACTACTCGGCTTTTAGCTTCCTACAGTCTCTGATATAATGGCTTGGCTTGCCGCAGTGATGACATGTTTTGTCTCTTCTGAAAGTGGACTTTGATCGCCCACGATGTTGTGTCTGATTGCGATGGTTTCTGCTTTTGCTTCTACCGCGCCATTCTTTTCTTTCTCGTCTTTCAGTGACAAGAGCTTCTGACTCCGGATTATATCCTTCTTCCTTTCTTCTTGTTTCCTCGTTTAGCATTCTATCTTTCGCCATTTCCATATTAATTATTCCATCTGGAGTTGAGTTGCTTACAGAGACAACTAGCGTATCCCAACTTTTCGGAAGAGAGTGTAATATGAATACTGCCTGCATCTCATCTTCTATAACCATTTTCATAGAGTTGAATTGATCCAACAGTCCCTGGAATTCGCTCATGTGTTCTGACACACTTTTGCCGTCTTTGTATTTAAGATTTACCATACGGCTAAAAAATCTTCTCCAATTTTTGCCAAAGAGCATAAGCATCATTGACGTTGGCAAAATTTTGGTAAATGCTTTTGTCGATCCATTGTCTGATTTGGGCGGCACATTTTTGGTTGAGTACCGTCCAGTCTCCGTCGGTCATGTCCTTCGGTTTGCCATCAGGTGCATCGTCGGTCCTTTTGATCGGCTTCCACAGATCTTTAATATACAAAAGATCCTCTATCTTTGACTTCCACAATGAATAGTTTGCTGCGGTTAATCTGATCATGGCTCGGGATCCTGAATCTTCCATCGAATCGGAACCTTTAAGCTCTCCTTGGCTTGTTTGATATATTCGGAGTGTAATCACGCAAAACGGAGTGTACCGTTGCGTCCGGAACGGTCAAAAACTTAAGATCGCCTTTGACTGAGCTCAATTCTGACTTAGGATAAGTTCGGAATGGTCAAAACAACGTCAAGGGGCAAAATTGTAATTTTGAAAAGTTGGTGATGATGTGGCAGTAGCAGAGAGTGACACGTGGCAGGCTGTAAGTGGTGACACGTGGCTGACTGGTGGTGTGACACGTAGCACTGCTGACGTCAGCAGTGACGTGGCATGAGAGATGGCGTCATTAATGACGTGTCAGCGCGTGGATGCACGTGGTCCTCACGCACAGCTGGGGTTGGAGGCGCATGGGGCGTGTGCTGCGCTTGGTCCTCACGCGCGCTGGAGGAAGAAGACGCGTGGAGCGTGTTAGACTGAGGCTCCTGACGCGCCGATCTTCAAGTGGCGCGTGGCGGCACGTGCGGCGGCGGTTGACGGGAAATGCTTCCTTGTTTGATGGGTTGTCTGAAAATAGGGGTGGTGTGGTGATTTGATCACTGGAATGGTTCGAAATAGAGGTTTAATGCACGACTCTGTTTTTCGAATTTTGCTCTGATACCACTTTGTTGGGTCCAAACCAAGATCAAACTCAAACATACACACACACAATAGACACCAAATTTATAGGGGTTCGGTCCAATTGGTACCTACGTCCACTTTGAGAGGTTTCACTATCTTCGGTTTAAACAAAAATCGAGAATGGGGAGGAAGATACAATCACTCTACTCAACCTCACAACTCTCTCTTACATCACAGACTACTCTGTGGTTTACTCTCTTTGTTTTTCACTCTCTGCCTCTCTTCCCTTGTGTCTTTACACTTGTGGCCTATATTTATATCCTTACAACATCACATATATATATAGGCAAAGGAATACATCAACTTGCACAGGCGTGGGTACTGAAGCTGACAAATCCTTCACGCGTGATCACAACCGGCCAAGACTCCAAGCGCCGCCATTCTTGACCTTGAAGCCATGCATGATTTGGATGGTTGCAAGTTGATGGTTTATCTTGCATGCGGCGGCTGTGGTTGTTGGCATGCATGAGGTGGCTGAGAAGATATATGGAACTTACAATTTTTATATGTTTTGAATGAGATAAATCAAATTTATCAGTAACCTCATTAGGTCAAGGGGGACATAATATAGTTTATGACAAGAATTTAGAATATAGCTATTGATTATTTCCACATATTTTTCATGATTTTTAAATTACAAAAAATGACTCAACAAATTTGAAAGCGGTTTAATTTTCACCTAATGTTTTGGCAAAAGAGCATAAAACCTCACATGCTTTATAAGGATAGCAAAATACCCCCCCCCCCCCCCCCTTTTTTTTTTTTGCCCCATTTTATTACCCTCACATTTCTAAAACAAGTAAACTATCCATTTACACCACTATATGCCCAAATTACCCCCAATGTTTCATTTTATCATTATCATTTGTATTAAAATTTAAGCAAAATATATAAAATTCAAAATATATATATATTAAATTTCAAATTTTTTTTATAAAAAATTCAAAAATAATATATAAATTTCGAAAAAACATATAAAATTTGAAAATATATATATAAAATTTGAAAATAAATATAAAACTAAAAAAACATTTAAAATTTGTAAAAATATATATATAAAATTCGAAAAATATATATAAATTTTGGAAAAAAAAATATATAAAATTCGGCGAACAAATTTTTCGATTTTATATTTTTTTTTCCCAAAATTTATATAAAAATTTGAAATTTATATATGTTTTTTAAAATTTATATATATATATTTTGAGTTTTATATTTTTTTTCGAATTTGTTTTCGAACGTTGTATTTTTTTCAAAATTTAATATATATTTTTTGAATTTTATATGTCATTGGGGGTACTTTGTGATCCCAATAGGACAATCAAAATGGATTATTTTATTGAATATGCAGATTCACTTAGTACCATTGGGGAACTGTAAATCATGAGTCACTAGATAAGAGAGAAAATTAATATTAAAACATAATTTTTATGGATTTGTTCTTCAAATTTTTCGTCTCTTCAAAGTAAAATCAACATGTCAACCTACATCATTTTTAGGTACAACATGCAGCAATACAATTTCTTATATTTTTAGGCACATCATTTTTATTTCAAATTTTATATTTATTTTCGAATTTTAGAAAAAAATTCAAAATTTAATATATATTTTTTCGAAATTTATAACAAAAATTTGAAATATAATATATATATTTTTACGAATTTTATATATTTGTTTCGAATTTTATATTTATTTTCGAATTTTATAATTTTTTTCAAATTTTAATATATATATTTTCAAATATTTTATAATTTTTACGAATTTTATATATTTGTTTCGAATTTTATATGTTTTTTAAAAATTTATATATTACTTTCGAATTTTATAAAAAAAAATTAAAAATGTAATATATTTTTTTGAATTTTATATTCTGTTTAAATTTTAATACAAATGATAATGATAAAATGATACTTTGGGGATAATTTGGGTATATAGTGGTATAAATGGGATAATTTACTTATTTTAAAAATATGAGAATAATGAAATGGTACAAAAAAAAAAAACATAAGGGTTACTTTGTAACCCTTAAAAAGTATAGGAGGTTTTATATTATAATGAAGATCAAATTGTGGAAAACAAATTGAGGTCAACTTTGCATCAATTTTTATATGTTTTCAATGAGATAAATCAAATTTGTCAGTAACCTCATTTGGTCAAGGGGACATAATATAGTTTATGACAAGAATTCAGAATATAGCTATTGATTATTTCCACATATTTTTCATGCTTTTTAAATTACAAAAAATGACTCAGCAAATTTGAAAGTCGTTTAATTTTCACCTAATGTTTTTAACAAATATATATAGGCTATTATCAGAAAACTCTCTTATAATTTTTAAATTGTTCAAAACAAATCCCATGATTTCAAAAAAAGAACCTATGATTTTTAATTTAATCAAATACCCTCCAAACTCTAATTCCTTCTATTTATTCCAATTAAATTCTAATTCATTTCATTTATCACTAACCCACTTTCTCTCACCCATTTACTCCAAAACTCTAATTCCTTCCATTTATCAAAAACCCACTTTCAATTTAAATCCCAAATTTAACTCAATTTAACTCAATTCAACTCTAATTCATTTCATTTATCACAAACCCACTTTCAATTTCAATTTCAATTTCAACTCAATTTCAATTTATAATTATATATATCTCTCTATATCACTATATATATAATCATATCTACACACTTATTTATACACATATAATTATTAATACGTATATATATATACACAATTATGTATACGTAAATATATATATTGTTCACGTAAATATTTATACATATATATCACTGTGTATATATAATTATATATGTATAAATAAATATGTATATATTATTATATATATAGTGATATATATATAATTATAAATTAAATTGGGTTGAAATTGGAATTTAAATTGAAATCGAGTTTGTGATAAATGGAATGAATTAGAGTTTTGGAGTAAATGGGTGAAAGAAAGTGAGTTTGTGATAAATGGAAGGAATTAGAGTTGAATTAGGTTGAAATTGTGATTTAAATTGAAAGTGGGTTTGTGATAAATGGAAGAAATTATAGTTGAATTGGGTTGAAATTGAAATTTATATTGAAAATGAGTTTGTAATAAATGGAAGGAATTATAATTTAATTGAGAATTAAATTGAATGAATTAGAGTTTTGGAGGGTATTTTCGTAATCTTATAGAGGGCAGGGAGATATTTGATTAAATTAGAAACCATAAGGGGTTTTTTGAAACTATAGGAATTTTTTTTAACAATTTGGAAATCATAGGGTGGTTTTCTGATAATAGCCTATATATATATATATATGCACACACGTGTAAATATTTTTATTATAGTATAAATTCCATACATTTTTAAGAACCTTATAGATAAAAAAAGGGTATTAAGTTATTATTTCAACCGTTTCAAGAAGTTGGGTTATCCTATAATTGTCAGACATTTTTACTTACTAACTATGAAGCACAGACACGACACCGACACGTCAATTTTTTAAAAAATAGGACACGACACGTGTAGATGCTGAAAATGCACAACACAAGAATTAAATGATTTATTCAAATATTTCTTTCCTTATATACATTCCCTTTTTGGATCATGAGCCCATTAGAGCAACATTCTCTTACACATCAGTATTTTTGTATTTTTTCCACATTACTAACTTGCTCTTCAAGTTTATTCTAGAACATTTTGTTTGATGGGCCTTAAAGTGGGCTTTTCATTTAGGTTCTAGGGATTTATGTTGGGCTAAAGTCTGTGAAGTGAGTGCCCGATGGGCCTGACAAATCCCACATGTACACAGGCCCCCTTCCTGGTTTGGGCCTTGTTAAAGCCCATATCTAAGAAGAAACATGTGGGAGTCTACATACGTCCCCCTTGTCGGGTGACGTGACAGCTCATGAAGTGGGGGTAGTTGTATCTCATCATTCAAATTTCAAACTTGTGGCCATTGTGACCTAGATTAACGTACAGGTGGCTAAAAAGGTGTCTTGATGCTCCGTTACCTGTGCAAAGGTTTTAATTCTCATCTTCAACCCCTTATAAATAGTTCTACTCTATACTTCTTGCAAGCTCTTCATTTTGCGATTTTCATTTTCGTAGCAAAAAGGAACTCTCTGCAAATCATATCTCTAATCACTTTTACAGGAAATTGCAAATTCTTGCCGGAAAACTCATTAGTCCTTGTCAGAATCTTCCCGGAATTCATTTTAGTGTAAGTTCCTCCTTCTATCTCTTCTTGCTTTCTGCCACCATGTCTGACAGTGATGACACCCAATCAGGTAGTGATCGTCTTCCTTCCTTTGTTGATCCTGACGCCTCTTTCAGTTCCCCATCAGTTGAAGTGGTTAGGACAGTTAGATCCAGTCCTCCGAAGGTCACCCAGCGTGTCAGTACCGGTGGGGTTCTTGTTGTCATTGTTCCAGTTGGGGGTCAGGTTGTTAGGAGATTCGGAGCACAAATTACTATTGACCCCATGATAGTTGAGAAAAGGGTAGACACAGTTCTGAAAAAGCTTGAGGTTCCTGATGGGGTGGTTATCAGGCACTACCCCAAGGATAAGGATTTTAGGTTGGGTGAGGGGGTTAGGGATGACTAAATCTTGCTTTTCTCTTATCATCTACAAATCCTTCGATTTTTGATTCATCCTTTCTTTCTGTTCACCTTGTCTACCTTAGGTCTGGCCCCACTTCAGGTTGGACCAAACTTCTTTAGAATACTGGCCATGGTCTTATTGCTCAATCGGGATCTGGGTCTGGACTTAGGCCTGGCTGAGGTCCTGTTCTCTTATAAATTGCAGGATCAGAAGGACTGTAAGGGGCGTTTCAATATTTTTCCCTATTAGGGGAGAATGATATGTGATGGAGTCGAAAAATCTTATAAGGGATGGAAGGAGAAGATGATTTTGGTGAGTGGGAACTAGAGACATCTCGATGCAAACTTCCCGATCCCCAAAGCTTTTAACCAACACTTATTCCCTTCTTTCAAACCCTATCATTCAAGGGCATGCTTTTGTGGGGTGTCTGATGACAAGTTGGGGATGCACGTTTTAGGTTTTTTGAAGGCACCCGCTAACCAAAAAAACCCATTTTATATTAAATCTCGTTTTGACCTTCTAAAGTCCAAAGTTTTGGGTTAACCTTTAAGGATGTGTCCTAATTTCCTGACTGATGATTCTTTACAGGAATTATCATCTAAAGAAGTAGACATCATGCTAACAATTCCTCAACCTAGCCTCAAGAGCAAACGAAGAGGGCATCGGGAAACCCAGCCATTCCTGCTACCCCTTCGAGAACCGCATCCCCTTCTATTAGTGAGGTTTCGCCGCCACCCCCTTCAAGTGATCCTCCACTCATTCATCTTCCCCCTCCTTTTGGGGAGGAAAATGTCTCTAGCCCCACTCCTCATATTCTCCCTTCCTAAGGGGAGAATCTTGCTAACCCATCCCGATCTGCTAGTGATGGTGCTTCCGTATCAGCTGGAGAAGAAGTTACATTGCCATCCCGATCGGAGAATGACCCGTCTGGCCATTCGGTTCAGCCCCGATTGACAACGACAACCTCTTCTAGTGTACAAACGAAAGTTGAAGCTGCAGCTGAGAAACCCATTCCTTGGAATCCGAGAATAAGGCTCCCGGGTGACGGATTCTTGGTCTCAGGGAACGTGACCATTAATGATGACATTGCCTGTGATGTCCCACATCGCCTGGGTAGAGGTATGGGGATGTACTTATATGTGCAGTGTTGTCTCCAATTGGTATGAGGCCTTTTGGGAGGAGCCCAAGAGCAAAACCGTGCGGGCTGGGCCCAGAGCGGACAATATCATACCAAATGTTGGAGCGGGGTGTTACATTACCTTTCGGGAGACGGGTCTTCAAATTTAGACCCCGGCCGATCGGAACAAGATCAAGAAGGTGGACATGGGAGAGCTGGCTCTGACAGGTCCTGAAATAGCAATGAAGGTCATTTGTGTGCAACTTGAATTTGTTTTCTCATCTGGTTTTTTCTTGTTTCCTTTGGCATGTTTACTAATTGTGTGACACTCATGATTTTGGTGGCAAATGCTTTATCTGACCCAAGCTTACAACCCGCTTCTGGCACCACTTCGTCTAAACTAGCTCTAGTTCCTAATTCCACTGCTCAGCTCGATCCCTCTCGAACAAATTCAAGTGCACAAGGGGGAGCCGTTACCAGGGCCAGTGAAAGGATTGAGGAGTTTGGTCCTAAGTTCAAATTTCAGGGGCAGAAGAATTAACATTTCTTCTCTGTTTCTTTTTGTACTTTGTAAGCCTTGGCCATCGAGGCCCGTATCTAATATAAAATTTTGAGACATTTCTAGAACCAATTAATATTTCTTTCAGGCTCCTGAGGCCTTGCAAAAGACGTCACAACACTTATATAATTTTTTGTAAAACTTTGATCAATTGTGGATCGATCGGTATTGTGCCTTTCGGGCTCCTGAGGCCATGCGGAAGATATAACAACACTTGGATAGTTTTTTTTTATTGTAAATATCTTCGGGCTCTTGAGGTCATGCGAGAGACATAACAACACTTGGATAATTTTATAAAATTTTGACCACTTATGGATCGGGTGTTGTGTCTTTCGGGCTCTTGAGGCCGTGGGAGAGACATGACAACACTTAGTTTATTTTTTATTCAAAATTTTGATCACTTGTGGATCAGTGTTGTGTCTTCGAGCTCTTGAGACCATGCGAGAGACATAACAACACTTGGATAATTTTTGTAAAACTTTGATTACTTATGGATCAGTGTTTTGTCTTTCGGGCTCTTGAGGCCATGCGAGAGACATAACAACACTTAGTTTATTTTTACATCAATAATCATCTGTAAGCTATCTTTGCCAAAAAAAGATAATTTTACCGATGTCAACTTAACTGATCTGGCATTGAAGCCTTTTTATAAAAACCAACAAGGTAAGGTGAATATTGAATTGGCCCGTTACGGGTAGTACCTCTTCAGGCGAGAGGCGTTCTGGGAGTTTGGCTCCATTCTACCGTCTTTGTTTTTGTGGACATGATATGCTCCGTACCTGATAACTTTGGTGATGGTGTACAGGCCCTCCCAAGGCTCCCTGAGCTTGCCTACGAGTCCAATTTTTTTTGCCCAAGGACCATGTCCCCGACCTGGAACTCTTTTTTTTTGAATTTTTGATTGAAATAGTTTCAGACACACTGTTGGTAGGCTGCTAACCTGATTCCTACTACATCTCTTATTTCATCCAGTAGATCAAGGTCGTGAGCCAGATGCTGGTTATTAGGGCCATCTTCCCAAGCTTGGCTCTTGAGGGTTGGGACTTTGACTTCTGTGGGGATTACAACCTCAGCGCCATATGCCATAGCAAAGGGCGTTTCCCCAGTGGGTTGCCTGGGTGTCATTCTGTACGACAGAGCACTTCGGGCAGTTTTTCTAGCCATGCTCCTTTGACTTCTTCAAGCTTTTTTGCAAGAGTGTCAAATATGGTTTGATTTGTTCTTTCAACTTGTTCATTCCCTTGTGGGTACCCGACCAAAGATATATTCTAATTGATGCCATGCCCGGCGATGAATGCCCTTACCTTCCTGTTGTCCAAGTTTGTTCCATTATCCATCATAATTATTCTCGGTAGCCCGAATCTGCATATTATGTGGCTCCAGATGAACTTGATGACATGGTTGTTTTTAATTGTTGGGTAAGCTTCGGCTTCTACCCATTTCGTGAAGTAGTCAGTGTCCAGAAAGACATAGGAGGTTGATCGTATTTCCTTCGGGAGTGGACCCACAATTTCCATTCCCTATCGAGCGAAGGGGTGATGGACCACGGTCAGGTGTAGGAACTCTGGTGGCCGATGGATAACATCTCCATGCATTTGGCATGCCTTGCCCCTTCGGACATAGTCCTCGGCATCCTGAGACAGATGAGGCCAGAAGTAACATTGGGAGAGTATTTTGTGGGCCAGGGATCTTCCTCTAGAGTGGTTCCCGCATGACCCATTGTGGATCTCCTCCATTACTGCCCTTATTTCGGAGGGGGTTACGCATTTTAAGTACGAACCTGAGAATGATTTCCAATAGAGTTGCCCTCTTATGATTGAGTATCGGGCTGAATTCATCCAAATCTTGCGAGTTTCTGCTTTATTCTCTAGGAGGGCCCCATGCCTAAAGTAATCCGTCATGGGATCCATCCAACTGGGTTCCTAAGGGATAAACATTATATTCTCGGGCTCTTGAATGCTTGGTTTGGCTAGGAAATCTACCAACACTACCCGGGTCAGGTCCTCACCCGCTGTGGATGTCTACCCTGCTAGGTGGTCATCCACAGTGTTTTCATTTCTTGGGATCTGAGTGAAAGTTATTCTTTGAAAATGTTTTGTTTCCTTTAACATGAGTGCCCGATAAGATTCCATTTTTGTATCATTTGCCTCGTATTCTCCTTTGATTTTTTGGATGACTAATTGGGAGTCACTGTGCACTACTAAGATCTGGATCTGGAGGCTTTTGGCTAACCTCAAACCAGATATGATTGCTTCATACTCGGCCTTGTTATTGGTAGCTGGGAACTGTAGTCGTACTGACATATGGAGATGGGTACTGTCGGGCATCTGGATTTCCAAGCCAACCCCTGAGTCGTTTAAACTGGCTAACCCATCCATAAATAGCTTTCAAGTATCTGGTTCGTGCTGCTGATCGGTCTCCTCAGTTTCCTCCTCGAGCAAGAAGTCTGCCACTACTTGACCCTTAATAGAGACCCGTGGTATGTAAGTTATATCATAAATGCCTAATTCAATGGCCCACTTTGAAATTCTGCCAAAAAAGTCAGGTTTAGACATAATGACCCGAATAGGAGTGGTGGTCGGGACAATGATTGGATGGGCCTCAAAGTAATGTCCGAGTTTCTATTTTTCATTTATCATTGATATCACCAGTTTCTCTTGCCTGATGTATCAGGTTTCAGCATCTGCCAAGGATTTTCCTGTGTAGAAAACAGACATCTGCAAGCTCCCATCCTCTCTGATGAGGGTTAAACTGGTTGAAATAGATAATGTTACCAGATAAAAATACAAGACTTCATTGGGTTTCGGTGTGGTAAGGATTGGGGGCTTGTCCATGTACTCCTTTAATCTTGTGAGGGCCATGGATTTCTCTGGACCCTAGACTTCACCTTTCCTTGCCTTGATTGCCTGAAATAATGGTCTGCATCGATCAGTAAATCTTTAGATGAATCTGCTAAGGGCAACCACTCTTACAGTCAGGACTTGAACATCCTTATAAGTCCGGGGTTCCTTTATTTCCATTAGAGCTTTGACTTGTGTCAGGATAGCCTGAATTCTAGTCATGTCCACAATGTGTCCCAGGAACTGTCCAGATGACACGCTAAAGGAACATTTCTTTGGGTTGAGTTTCATTCCATATCTCCTGAGGGTGTCAAACACTTGTTACAGATGTCCCAAATGGTCCCCTTTTTCTCTACTTTTGACCACAGTGTCGTTGATATAAGTTTCGATCATAGTTCCCATCATCCCTTTGAAGATCTTGTTTACTAATCTCTGGAAATTAGCACCTGCATTTTTCAATCCAAATGGCATAACTCTAAAATAGTAAGTACCTGTTTCAGTGATGAATGATGTCTTTTGTTCATCGGTCGGGTTCGTCTTTATCTGATTATACCCCGAGTATGGATCCAGGAAAGTCAATCGCTCATAACCAGCAGTATCATCCACCGTCTGATCAAATTTTGGCAAGGGAAAGCTATCATTCGGGCATGCCCTGTTCAAGTCACTAAAATCAATACAGACTCTCCACTTACTGTTCATTTTCTGGACAACTACTACGTTGGAAAGCCAATCAGGATACTTCACTTCCCTGATGAAACCTGCCTGGAGCAATCGGGATACCTTTTCTGTTATGATTTGGTTCATGTGGGCTCTTATGCACCTCTGTTTCTGCCTGATTGGCCTTACATTCGGATCGACATGTAGGGAGTGCTGGCAGACAACGGGATCAATACCAGGTATATCTGTGTGTCCTTAAGTGAATATATCGAAGTTGTTCTACAAAAATAGGGTCAGTTCTTTTAATTCATAATTAGTAAGGTTTGTACTTGCATAGGTGATTCTTTCGGGCTTATCGGGTATTATGGATACAGGCTGTAAAGGCTCGACCATGATCGGGATACCCGAATCCCCGTCCTTTAATTGCTATTTAGGATCTGGACCCTGATCTTCGATGTGGATCTCCTTCAGGATTTTCTCTTTCTTGATCTCCTTTAGGGTAACGACATAACATTCCTTTGCAGCCACCTGATCTCCTTTGATGGCTATGATGTCAAACCCGTTCGGGCCTATGCACCTCATCATCTGATATAGGGTTGAAGGTACCCCCTGTATCCTATGGATCCATCCCCTACCCATAAGCAAATTGTAAGATGGTTTCACATCCGCTATGATAAAAGTTTCCAGCAGGGTCTTTTGAACAGCGATACTGGTAGTTGGAATTCCCCAATGGGTTCAACTTGCTTTTCGTCAAATCCTGTAATAGGGCTCCGGGAAGTCACAATTTTGTTTGGGTTGTTTTCAAGCTTCTCGAAGGCTTATTTGGTGATGATGTTTGCACTGCTCCTTGGATCAATCATGACCCGCTTAATGAGGCAGTTGGCTACCATTAACGTAATAAATAGTGGGTCATCATGAGGGGTCTGGATGTTTTGAAGGTCTGCCGTAGAAAAAATAATTTGCGTTTCACCTGTCATGTGGTGGACTTCACTCATTTCATTAATTTTCCTCATTTTTTAGGCTCGATGCAGCTGGCTCCTTCTGTCTCCTTAGAGGTGGGGCCTTGAGAATCATATTGATAATTCTGGCTGGCTGCGCAACTGCGGGATTTCGGGGAGAGTTGGGTGTTTGCTGATCGGTCCTCGGTCTGTCCCTCTGGATGTAATCCCAGAGCTCACCTCGAAGTATCATTGCCTCCACTTGGCACCTGATATTTCGGCACTCGTTGGTAAGGTGCCCGAAATCACTGTGGAATACACAGTGTTTTAACTTATCCTTTTATTCCAAAGGTTGTATAATAAGTGGTGGTGGTTGGAAGATTCCTCTGGCTTTGGTCACTTGATAAAGTTTACCAAGGGTGACCCTCAGGGGAGTCACTTTATCTTCAAACCTGGGATGCTTCACTGGGTTCGGGGCTGAAGGACCCGAGGTACTTGGGCATTTTCGTTCGATCACTGGCTCTTTTGATCGGGCTTAAACACAGACCAAGGCTACCCTCTTCTATCTGATAGCCTCTTCATCTTCTATCCTCAAATACCCTTGGGCCCTGGAGTTTAGCTCCCCGATGCCCGATGGTGGGCGCTTCACTAGAGACTGATGGAACTTAGTCCTGGTGATCAGGGCCATTCGAAAGGCTTCAATCGCAGAGTGCTGGTCACAATTGTCGATGGAAGAAGACTCAACATTGAATTAGGATAGGAAGATTTTCAGGGGCTCTCCCTTCTCCTGGATCATCATGAAGAGACATGATATGGTTTTTTTTTTATCTCTTGTTCCCGTAATACTGGGCGACAAAGAGCTTGGTCAGCTGTTACCAGCTACCGATTGATCCGGGTGGTTGCTTTCTAAACCATAGTAGAGCTACATCAACAAGACTTGTGGAAAATACCTTACAAAGCAAGGCCTCATTCTCGGCATTCATGGTTATTTTCTGGTGAATCTGATAGACGTGCTCATCGGGATCCTTAGTGCCATTATAAGGGGTAAACTGAGGCATGACAAACTTATTTGGGAAGGGCTCTCGGGTTATCCCAGGAGTGAACAGTGACTGGATCAACTCAGTGGAGGCCTGAATGGCCAGATTATCGGTAGACTGGGTCCCCAAATATCTCAGGACCCTTCTCTGGAACTCGGCCATCATCTACTGGAGCTTTTGGGGGGTTAAAGCATCATCGGTGATGGGGGCCTTGCCAAGGCGACAGGATTCAGCATGATCCCCTGACTCGATGCCACCCTCCTGGTCCTAAGAACGGATGGGTGCTGCTGGGGGAGCGGGTGGAAGAGTAATCCTCGCCATAAGCTCTGCGTTCTGCTTCTCAAGAGCTTGGCTCTATTCCTCAGCAGTTAACAGGCGTTGCAGGATCTGTTCAATGGTCTGAGAACCACCTACCTGGATATCTATGGTGGTTAGAGCATCCACTTGGGAACGGGTTACCAGCATGATTGCTCGAAGGGCGAAAGAAACAAGCTCAACTATAGAGATGGGAAAATGATCACAAATCTAGAAGGTAAAGATGAATAGAAACAAGCTCAACTATAGAGATAGGAAGATGATCACAGATCTGGAAGGTAAAGATAAATCATAGATCTAGAATCAAGATAATTCCCCACAAACGACGTCAATGTGTAGATGCTAAAAATGCACAACACAAGAATGGAATGCTTTATTCAAATATTTCTTTCCTTATATACATTCCCTTTTGGGGCCATGAGCTCATCAGGGCAACATTCTCTTACACATCAGTATTTTTGTCTTTTTTCCACATCTCTAACTTGCTCTTCAAGTTTATTCTAGAACATTTTGTTTGATGGGCCTTAAAGTGGGCTTTTCATTCGGGCTCCGGGGATTTATGTTGGGCCAAAGTCTGTGAAGTGAGTGCCCGATGGGGCTGACAAATCCCACATGTACAACATGTCTCGGACATATCTATAAAAAACATAATTTTTTATATATATAAATATTATATTGCACAAATACTTTATTTATTACTTAAACAATGAGAACCTAATAAACTTACAAATAAAATAAACAAATATGTTAAATGAAATGTCTAACATCTTTGAAATTCTTCATTCCACTGTCAAACAAGGAATTAAATGAATCTCCTCCAACATCCAACATCTTAGTCTCTCCTCGTTATATTAAGAATTTTTTTTTAATATAAAAGACGAAGATTGGAATGTACAAATACCGAATTTTTGACATTTTTGTGGTGTTATCTTGCTCCTCTTCAAAGAGTGGAGAAATGAATAGGTTCTTCAAGTTCTCTCACAAGATGAGGAGAACAAGTATGTCCAAGTATCTTTAAAACCAAATATTGGATTAGGGGTGTTGAGTTCCATAAGTGACCAACCAAATTTCCGGCTCTATAAGTCCTCTGTCTTTTATGGAATCAACTAATCCACTGTGTGTCCACCACGTGTCCCCTGAGTGTCCAATTTTAAAAAAATTCAGGACACGTGTGTCCAACACATGTACGGTGACCCTAAACAAAGTGTTCGTGCTTCATAGCTTACTAATGATCCATTTATTCTGATAAAATATATATTTGTAATATTTAATATTTATTAACAAAAAGTGTAAAAAACCCCTGAACTATCACAAACTTTTACCAAACCTCTGAACTTTAAAAGTGAGCATTTAACTCCTTAAATTTTTCTGTTATGGCATTTTGCCCCCTCACAACTGTCGGAGTCAACTTTCCATTTGATAGTGATACAAAACTACTAAAATACCCCACTATTTAATTAGTTATTAAATTTGGAAAATATTAATAATGTTCCATTTATTTTCCTATTTTCAAGAAACTTCTTTGTGCATTGCTCGAATAGAAACTTGAAGCGTTATGTTTAAGTTATTTAGGCCTAAAATATTCAATGACCAATAAACTCCATTAAGTTACTGGTGGAGGGAGAAAATCATGTCTCCTCATGTGAGGGTGCATGATAAGATTGTAATTTTCCATGGTTCTATCTTGACAATCTGATTTTTGTTTTGTTTGATTTTTTTTATACATCAGATGCTAAATGATGCAAATGAGTAAGCTATTTATTTAAAGATATTTCTAACTGGTTAACTTGTGTCAGTATTAATCATCTCCCTCTTTGTTGTTCTTTCCCCTTTTTTTCTGTTGATATGGTTTTTGAAAGTTTTAAAGAATATGGTGAAAATGGGTATCTTTCATTGATCATAGGTTATGAAATATATACAAGAGAAGATCTTACTTACATGGTAAATTGCAATACAATTGAGCAATTATATGAAGTATCAATGCAGCCAAATATCAAGGAATTTGATTTGATACCGTCTGAAGACCCTCATTAACAACCCCAGAATCAAAGGAATTGTTTTCCTTATCAATTGTTTCCAAAATCAAAGAAATTGATTTCCTTATCATGCCCCCTCAAGCTGGAGGGGTAATGGAATGGACACCCAACTTGTCTCGTAACGTTATGAAGGTGTCTTTAGGTAATGGCTTGGTAAAGATGTCGGCCAACTGAGAAGTGGTGGAAACATACCAAGTAACAAGATTACCCATGGCAACTTTCTCATGAACAAAGTGATAATCAAGCTCGATATGTTTTGATCGAGCGTGAAACATGGGGTTAACTGTCATATGTAGAGCACTAACATTATCACAAAACAGTTGTGGTGGTCGAGAGAGAAATATCCCAATATCACGAAGAAGATAAGTCACCCGTGTCAACTCAGCAGCAGTAAAGGCCATAGAACGATATTTCGCCTCCGTACTAGATCGAGCCACCATTGGTTGTTTTTTAGAACACCAAGATATGCAATTGGCCCCTATAAAAATGCAATATCCTATAATACTACACCGTGTGGTAGGACAGCTAGCCCAGTCAGCATCACTGAATCTATAGAGAGAAATAGGGTTGTTTGATAGATAACGTAGACCCCAATATTGTGTACCTTTAAGATACTGAAGTATACGTTTAACTGCCTTTAAATTAGCCATATTATGATGGCTAAAATGTTGATATACCTTATTCATAGCATGAATAATATCTGGCCTTGTAAAAGTTAAGTATTAGGGCACCTATAACACTTCGAAAGGCAGTAGCATCAACCATAGTATTGTCTGAAGGAGATGGCTTATCTTGAAGAATTTGGGGGTGTTGCAATGGCAGCACTTTCAAGCATCTCAGTTTTAGCCAATAAATCATTGGCGTATTTTTGTTGAGTGAGAAAAGTTTTGCCATTAAAACGAACAACCTCCACGCCTAAAAAATAATGTAAAGGGCCGAGATCCTTTATTCCAAATTCATCACTAAGTTGTTGTAAAAGACCTGCAATAGAATAATCATTATTTCCCGCAACCAGAATATCATCAACATAAATTAGAGGATGATAGTGGTGTTATGGGTCCAAAGAATGAATAATGATGGATCAACACTACTGCAATGAAAGCTAAGATTAAGTAAAAATCGGGAAAGTCAATCAAACCAAGCACGAGGTGCTTGTTTTAATCCATATAATGACTTCTTTAGGAGACAAACATAATCAGGTGAAGAATTGTCGATAAATCCCGGAGGTTGCTCCATGTAGACGGTTTCTTTGAGATGCCCATGCAGAAAGGCATTTTTCACGTCTAGCTGCCTCATGGTCCATTTGAGAGAGAAAAAAAAAGCTATGACCAAACAAATTATCGTTGGTTTAACCACTGGGCTAAATGTTTCGTCAAAATCAACTCCTGATATTTGTGTGAAACCCTTTACAACTAATCGGGCTTTGAAGCGTTCAATGGAGCCATCCTCTTTGTATTTAATTTGGAATACCCATTTAGACCCGACAATATTGATTTCGAAAGGTCGAGGAACAAGCTCCCAAGTTTCATTGGAGTGGAGGGCTTGAATCTCTTCTTGCATTGCATTGATCCAGTGTGGGTCCTTCAAAGCACTTCGTAGGATCTTAGGCTCAGATGGTTTGAGTTGAAGACCGTGGGAGAACGGTGATGATGAGGCATCGAAGGCAACATAATCTATGAGGTAGGTAAGCGGCTTTCAAGCACGTATAGGTCGTGGAGATGATTTTGATGTGTCTTATGAATCAACAACATTATTTACAAAAGGATGACCAATAGATAATTGTTCTTCTGAATGAGCATGTTGATCAGGTTCCATATTTGACATACACTTATCAATGTGATCAAAATTTGAATTTTTTGAATTTGTTACAGCAATTGTGGCCAAACGGGATGAATTTTCATTATCTGAAAGAAGCTGATTTTCAATTGGTCAGTTAACTTCTGATTGATCCTCAAGTTGGTGCTGATTTTTAAGGATATTACCTGCAATAGTTGGAGAAAAATCCGCATTAATTGATCAACAGTTAACTTTTGATTGATCCTCAAGTTGGTGCTAATTTTTTGGGATATTACCTGCAATAATTGGAGAAAAATCCGTACTATTTGGAGTAAAATCTTCACAAGTATATTGGTTAGAACAAATTGAATTATTTATGAAATTTTCCCCATTCAAATCCTCTTTTTTCAGTAATGGGCAATATGTAAGAGGTAGTGGCTAATTTCACAACCTCCTTAGGTGATCCGAGCCATTCATCAAGAATAGGAAATTCTGATAATACTAAATTTGGAGAGGTGGAAGCTTCATGTGACACTTTGTATGGAAAAATTCCTTCCTCGAACACAACATGCCTAGAAATATAGACACGTCGAGTTTTAGGATCCAAGCATCGATAGCCTTTGTGAATCGGACTGTACCCTACAAAAATGCAAGGGTAAGTCTTCTTTGTAAATTTATTACCGCCTTGATGCCTCAAAGAAGGGAAGCATTGACATCCAATCACCCGCAAGCCATTGTATTGAGGATGTCGTTTGTAAAGCTTATAGTAAGGGTTATCATTCTTGAGAGTGGAGGATGGCAACCTGTTTATCAAATACACAGCTGTGAGAAAAATTTCCACCCAAAGAGACAAATGTAGGTTAGCGTGAAACAACATGGTCAATCCAGTTTCAACGATATGACGGTGTTTTCACTCTGCCACCCCATTTTGTTCAGGAGTACCGGGACATGAAACATGAAGTTCAATTCCACTTTCTTGAATATGATTGAGAAAATTATTTGAGCCGAATTCTCCTCCACCATCACATTGAAATACTTTGATCTTTCTATCAAAATGATTCTCCACCAATTTTTAAAATTTTAGAAAACAATCGAGAAATTCAGATTTCCTTTTCAACGAATAAAGCCATGTGAATCTAGAATAATCATCCACAAAAAGTGCATAGAAACGATAGCACTGATTTGAAGTCAAAAGGGCTAGACCCCAGAGATCACAGTGTATTTTATCAAGAGGAAATTCTGAAATTTTATTAGAATTAGTAAAAGGCAATTTACAACTCTTCCCCATTTGGAAACTAACACAAATAACTGGTTTGGACACCCAATGAGTAATATAAATGACTCTTTTATCCTTTAACAAGGATAATATCTTCGAATTCGGATGGCCAAGCCTTTGATGCCAAACAATTGAAGAGGAGCCACCTTTTATTATTGCACTTAAAGCCTCTTGATAACCTCCATTTAGTGCGTAAAGCTGCCATTTCTTATGCCCCCTCGCTATTGTCGTTTGATTTCGATCCTTAATCACAAAACTAGAAGAGTGAATTCAAAAGTGCAATGATTATCCGAAGTAAATTTTCCAACAAATAATAAGTTTTTCTTTAAATCAGGAACTACTAACACATCTTTCAGAGTTAACTTTCTATCATTAGTTGTAACACATGCATCACCGATGTGAGTTATAGGTATACAATTTCCATCACCCACATAAATCACATCGTTTCCATTGTAAGGCTTAATATAATAAAGATTACCTGCGTCGTTTGTCATGTGAGATGTAGCTTCAGAATTCACAATAAAAGATTGACCATTTGATTCATTTATAGCGAGAGCATCAAGGGCTTGTGGAAAGTCCTCTGTTTGATAATAATAGTCGAATCTATACCAACAATCAATAACACGATGATTAAATTTTCCACAAATTTGGCAAGAGACTTTACCATCAATGTTTTGATCGTTGGGACTTTGTTGTTGTTGCCCCTCTTTCTGAAAATTCACAATATTGTTTTTCCTAGAAGAGTTGCCATTGTTTTGAGGATTTTGCTGCCCACTTTGGCTATTGTAGCGACTAGCGGGTGTAAATCCTCTCCCCCTTGAATTGAAGTGACCTCTGTCGCCACGACCATTCCGATCACGACCACGACCACGTTGTCCAAAGTAAGCTTGGGCGTGCTCCAAAAAGTTTTTCTCCTTTTATTTTTGAGCATTAAGTGATTGCTCATGCTCTTGAAGTGCTAGCAAAAATTGGCTAAAGGTGGGATAAGTTGTTTTAGTGAGCATGGCAATACGAAAGTTCTCATACCTTGGCCCCAAGCTGTAAGCGAACTGGAAGACCTTGTCTTGATCTGAAACTGGACTTTTGATGGTAGTGAGGTTGTCACATATTGATTTGAAATCTCTCAAATATTCCTTAAGAGAATCAACATATTTTTCAGATTTCTTGCCTTCTCAACTGTAACAGGTAACAGTTGCTCTTCGACGGAGGTCCATACCTCGTAAGTTGTTTCACCGTTGATCATGCTTAACACTTCTTCTTTCATATTTCCAAGGAGCCATGAGGTTAGAAGTCCATCATTGCTGATCCACTTCTGATAATTCAGGTTTGGAGATTTTTCCTCCTTATCACCCTTAACTTCTTCAACGGGTTTTTCTTCATTTGAGAAATGATGGAGAATACCAAGGCTACGAACTAAGGGTGTGATTTGATTGCGCCATAGTAAGAAATTGGTTGTGCTTAGTTTGACTGAAATCAAACTAGAACATTGATGAAAAGATTGAATGTTTAATTCGGGTTTTGTTTGTAGCACAGAGGATGAAAAGATGGTTGAAGATATATTGATGAAAAGATGGCTTGCAAGTTTCAAAGCTCTGATACCATGAAAGTTTTAAAGAGTATGGTGAAAATGGGTATCTTTCATTGGAGAAATTATTGGTTGCAACAGTGATACCAAGTCATTAGACTAACATAGTATCACCATCCAATAAAATCAATTTTTTTTTGACATGTGTCATATGAGTAATCAATTCAGCAATATCATATATAAGGAACAATACAAAAAAAATGCAATTCAAATATTCAGGTTTCTCTCTCTAGTTCTATTTAACAGTGTATGTCTGTATGTATATATACGTATATATATGATTACAAAGACTAACACAAAGCAATAAGGATCAATATAAATTTCACACGATTTGACTAGTTGGGTTTTAAGGCTATGCATGTGTAAAGGTGGTAACTCGCGAAAAGGTTGATCCGCAAGGACTTATTTATCTGGGATATGGCCCAAGGATTAAATTATCTGGGATATGGCCCAGGATTGGAAATATTTGGGGAAATCGGCCCAAGTAAAAGATTATGCGGGAGATTGGCCCAAATAATTGATTACTTGGGGAAATAGCCCAAATATAGGTTTTATGCGAGAGCTTGCATTATACAGAGGGAGGTATGAGGGGCTGATGTGTTTTATAGCTCGCATCAGAAACTCATAACCCTATATGCTGCTCGCGTAGGGAGTACTACTCGGAATCTAGGGGAAATGCTGGGGATGAGTAAATAGTGGGTCGCGACCTTATTTACACAATCCTAAGCAAAAGTACCTTAGAGAGGCCGATAGTATTCAGGGACATGACCAAGACATTCATGATTGGTCATGACCCGGCAAAGCTATAACGACATCCTTGGCTAAGGATAAATCAGATCCGCGATGAAATAGGCGCGGATCACGGGGCATGGCGCACAGCATGACCCATGCGTGAGATTACGCGAATCCGTTTCGCGTAATCAAAAGCAAGATGACACCGTGCCAGGTATTTATGGCGCACTATATAAATCCGCGCATAGGATAACGCGAATCCGTTTCGCGAAGTTAAGTGCGCGAGATGATATTGTGCAGGGTATTTATATCGCGGATTGGTACACAGGAACCATGTCGCGAGACAAGTGCTGACGTGGCAATATAAATCCGCGAGGATCAATGAGCACTGACGTCTATAAATAGAGGTGCGATGGCTCACTTGGAGAGGGATCTTTTTTTTAAAAGACTTAGAGAGAGAAATTCCTAGAGATAGAGAAAACATTTCTCAATCATTTATACTTGCTATCTTTTCCTCCATTTCTCTTTCATTTCCTCTGTAAAGCAAATCAAAATCAATAAAAGCATCATTGTCGTTATTTTACTGACAAAACTTGTGCAGAAACTATCTTTGCATCATAACTTGCGAACCCCTACATTAAAGGCGACTCCGCTGGGGAAAAGATGTCTTCTGCACAAGTAGAGCCTCGTCAGAATCGGCGGAGAGGTCGTCCACCGACCCGGCGTACTGAACAAATTGGGGAAGAAGCTGCGACACAAACTCAAGGAGGCGAACCAGTCCTGCCAGCGCGAAGACAGCGTCGTCGCGCGAATGCCAGTGCGAATCAGGCAGAAACTTCTCCGATGGTAGAGCCGGTACAGAATCCGATAGAATTACCAACAGTTCTACTGCAAACTCTTCTCAACATTCAAGAAACGCAAAAGGCCATACTTCAGTTCATGGAGGCCTCGCGCGTTTCTACACCAAACATTGAATCGCCAAGAATGGACAATCAGACTCTGCCGGAGGATCCAACAGAAGAAATTTTTCGCGAATCGATAAGAACTGAGCCTCTGGAGAAAGAGCCATACATCACCAAGGAACAGCTGCGGGCAATCCTGAATGAAAAATCTGAAAAAAAGGAAGTGGAAATTTCCCCGCCATACCATCCTAGCATTATGGCCTTGCCATATCCAGAAAACTATGGAACACCGATCTTTCATCAATTTGATGGCAAAAAGGGAAATGCGAAAGAACACATAGCCAGGTTCGCAGATGCTCTGGGACCTCATAGAAATAATGAATACTTGAAACTTAGAGAGTTCTCCAAGTCTTTAACTGGAACAGCATACACTTGGTATACTAGCCTCGCTCCAGCATCAGTGACCAGTTGGACGGACATGGTGCTCAGATTCTATACCAAGTTCTTTCAAGCTGATGAGGAGATCTCGATGATTTCACTTACAAGACAAAGACAACGCTTTGGGGAAGAAGCAGCAGCTTATGTCAGAAGGTTTCGCGAAGCTGCTTTGCAATGTCATGAACCAATTTCTGAACTGCAATTGATCAAAATTTGCATAGAAGGGATGCTGCGGGAATACAGAGTGCATCTGGTGAATCATGAGGTCAAAAATTTTTCTGTACTTGTCGATAATGCCCATAGATTGGGAGAGGTTTAGTCTCCCCCAACACGACCAAATATCAGTACTAGGCGGATACCGATGGTAGCAGCGACGCAAAATGGAAAACAGAGGGAAGAGCACACTGGGAGAGCTGAACCACCCCCTTTACCTTTCAGTGAAAAAGAGGCAGTTGCTTTGCTAAATCAATGGGTCGCAGATCATGTCATAACGCTACCTCCAGTGCAAAGAGTGTCGCCGAGAGAGGAAAGGATAAAGAGCAACTACTGTCCTTATCACAGGAGTATTCGGCATTCGTTGATAAACTGCTGGGCGTTTTGAAGTTTAGTACATCGAAAAATAGCATCAGGAGACTTGGAAGTAGCAAAGAATGTAGTTCATGAGCTTTTCCCTGCACATGTGGCTGTGGTGACCGCCAGAGACAATACTGAGGATATGGCAGATGCCGCCAAGTGTGATTGCCCGCCAGTACATGAAGCCAGGGAGAATGCTAAGATAGACGTTTTCTTCAATGAACTCCCAATACAGGAACACGTGAAGGAATTCTTGAAAGAGCAAACGGTTGCCGCACTCAATCATACCATTGTGATTCCGCAGCATGAGAGGGCCTCCAGTAAGATCACATTTTCTGAAGAAAACAGACAAGTACCTTTTCCCCACAATCGGCCTCTGTATGTGCCAGCCATTGTAAACGGTCGGGAAATGAAACGAGCTTTTTTGGATGGAGGAGCGTCAGTTAATTTGATCCCCCTAACCACTTTGCGAATGATCAATTTTCCCGAAGGCAAAATCGTGAATCATACTATTGCAGTTACTGATTTTAATGGAGATCAGCAGGCCACTATGGGATTCGCGACATTGGACCTCAAAATTGGGAAGATCAGGGGGCCCACCAAATTTCATGTCATCAAAGGGGAACCCTCATATCAATTATTGCTGGGCAGACCATGGTTGCATGCATATGGCGTAGTGCCTTCATCCTATCATCAAATGATGAAGGCCAATTGGGGAAAAGGAGTAATGACTGTAAAAGCATCTAAAAATCCTTTCTGCGCATCAGAAGCCCATTTTGCAGATGCAGTCTACTTCTCAGAATACAGTGAGGAAAATGGGCCCTGCATTTTTTCTACACCGTTACCAGAATGGAATGAACCGGAAAATGCTAGTTCAGTTAAACGGAATCTCAAAGAGGTGAGTTGGTCACGGGTCAAAATGCCCGATGGACGAATAGTGTATAAATTATGACGGGATTGGGGGTCGGAAGCTGGCATAGTTGGCGCTGACCCCGGGACAGATGAGGCTATACGAAGGAAACTTGACACCGAGTCTGAAGCACTAAAAATGGATCCGCGACCAGAACATGGTCTGTGTGAAGTAGACATAGGCGACTGCATGGATTCGCGACCTACTTTCATAAGTAACACGCTTCCTGAGGATACTAAGAATGCCCTGGTAGAATTGCTCAAAGAATTTCGAGATGTCTTTGCTTGGGGCTACAATCAAATGTCGGGACTCAATGTTGGATTGGTAAGTCACCATTTTCATGTGAATCCCATAATAGAACCAAAGAAGCAAAAACAACGAGTATTTCATCCCGATTTAGAAGTGCAAATTAAGGCAGAAGTGGAGAAGCTATTGAAAGCAGGATTCATCAAGCCAACCCAACACCCGACCTGGCTCGCGAACATTGTACCCGTGAAGAAGAAGACTGGACAAATCCGCATATGTGTAGATTATCGCGATCTTAATAAGGCCTGACCAAAAGATGATTTCCCTCTACCCAACATTGATACCATGGTAGATGCAACCTCAGGACATGAGATTTTCTCGTTAATGGATGGATTCAGTGGGTACAATCAGATTAAGATGGCGTCGGAGGATGCTGAGAAAACTGCTTTTCGCACCCCAATGGGGAATTTCCACTACACGGTCATGCCATTTGGGCTTAAAAATGCTGGGGCTACATATCAGTGCGCCATGACAGCTATATTCCATGATTTGATGCATAAAACTGTCGAGGACTATGTCGACGATTTGGTAGTAAAGTCCAGGGTTGTGCAAGATCATGTGAGTGATTTGCGAAAGGTACTACAACGATGTCGCGAGTATAACTTGAAAATGAATCCCCTTAAATGTGCCTTTGGAGTACCAGAAGGAAAGTTCTTGGGATGTGTTGTACATCGACAGGGTATTGATATGGACCCGACAAAGGCTAAGGCAGTCTTGGAGATGGCTCCACCCGCAACTCGTAAAATGTTGAAAACTTTTATGGGGAAGATGTCTTATCTGAGGCGGTTTATCCCGGCATTAGCAGAAGTAACTCACCCACTCATGCCTTTGTTAAAAGAGAAATCTGTTTACAGTTGGGGAGAAGAGCAGCAAGAGGCTTTTGAGAGGATCAAAAAGATTTTGGCATCACCAAAAACAATGGTAGCACCCGAGTCAGGAAAACCGTTGATAATGTATCTCACTTCCACCAATAAATCTGTAGGAGCTCTGTTGGCCCAGGAACATGAAGGGGAAGAAAAGCCCGTTTACTATATCAGTCGGGTACTTAAAGGACCAGAGTCGCGGTACACATCATTGGAAAAACACTGTCTTGCTTTAGTATTCGCAGCCCAGAAATTTAGACACTATTTGTTGGCACATCCATTAGAGCTAATCACGAAAAGTGACCCCATACGATATCTGCTCACGAAGCCCATACTCAGTGGAAGAATTGCTCGGTGATTATTAACACTATCTGAATATGAGATCACATGTTCTAGACCAAAAGCTGTAAAAAGCCAAGCCTTGTCAGACTTACTAGCATTATTTCCGGGAGGAGCTGAGCCCAAGGTGGAGGAGATAGGAATGGCAAGCATGGCACAGAGCGCGGAATTCACTTTAGAGTTCGATGGTTCATCCACTGAAAAAGGAGGGGGAGCTGGTTTCGTACTGAGGAATGAAGAAACAAAAGAGGAATTAGTCATGGCCTACAAGCTTGACTTTCCTTGTACCAATAACATTGCTGAGTATGAAGGACTGGCGCTAGGGTTGATAATGGCTTAATGGTTGGGGGCAAGAATACTTCATGTTAAAGGAGATTCCAAGTTGGTCATTAAGCAGATCAGAGGGGAGTATGCCATCAAGGAACCTCATATGGTGTCCTACAGAACCCTTATTCGACAGATGATAGAAGACTTTGAGACTGTGAGTTTTACGCACGAGCCGCGAGAAAGCAATCGACGATCCGATGCACTGGCGACATTGGGTTCACGAATAAATTTCCAAGGAATGAGGTCTTCTGTACAGGTAGTACGAAGAACTGACTCAGTGGTCAGTAACGCAAAGGAATCAGAGGTGTATGAAGAACATGATTGGAGAGCACAGATAGTACATGCTCTACTAAAAAACGATAACAATGCCTTGAGACGGGAGTACCAGCTCATAAAAGGTGTGTTATATTACAGGGCCGCCGGAGGAATTTTGGCTAGATGCATAGCAATAGACGAAATAAAAGAACTACTACAGAAAGCTCACAAGAAAATATGCGGTCAAACGGACGTCAGTCTCTATCGAGTTTTGCAGCGAGAAGGCTTCTTTTGGGCAAGTATGAATGATGAGGTAGTAAAGTTACAAAGTAGCTGTCAAAATTGTAATGCATATCCATCCGCGAGTGAAGGTAATATAGCAGACTTGATAGACTGGCGGGACAAATATGTGCACTATTTGAAGGATGGGATTTTGCCGGAAAAAGATCAACCGCGGTTCAGAAAATTGGCCTCGCGATTTGTCTTACAAGAGGGAAAATTGTTCCGCAAAAGCTTTGAGGGAAAATTGATGAAGTGTGTAAGCGAAGAAGAAGCGGGGGAAATATTGAAACAGGTTCATTTGTTTGGTCACCAAGGCCCTAGAAAAATGTTTCAACAGTTTCTATCATCTAGGTATTACTGGCCAACAATGGAAAGGGACTGCAGTGATTTTGTCAGAAAATGTCATGTATGTCAGGTACACGGGGATCTTATTCATGCTCCGGGAACTGAATTACACAGCTTAGCAACCCCCTGGCCTTTCCATACTTGGGCGCTGGATATAATTGGACCAATCACGCCGCAGGCTCAGGGACATGCATGGGTTTTAGTAGCAACTGAGTTATTCACAAAATGGGTAGAAGCTATCCCATTACGAAGAACGACAGCAGACAATGTGGTGCGATTCATAAAAGAAAACATCATCTGTCGATTTGGGATACCAAAGGTGATACTATCCGATAACGGAACTCCTTTTGTCAATAGTAAGGTCGCGGATTTGTTGGGGAGATACTCAGTCATTCATCACAAGTCCACGCCTTACTATCCAAAAGGAAATGGACAGGCTGAAGCCTCTAATAAAGCATTAATTCGAATCCTGTCCAGAATGGTGCACGATAATCAGAAGAAATAGGCAGAAGAACTTCCAATAGCACTATGGGCACATCGAACCGCATACCAAAGCGCGACAAACATGACCCCTTATGCACTGGTATACGGAGCAGAGACTGTACTACCTGCAGAATTGGAGTTGGCTGCTAAAAGGCTGGCATGCAACAGCAGTATGGAGGACAGGCTATTGGAGATAGAAGGATTTGATGAAACAAGGGCCGAAGCCTTTGCAAATCAGAAAGAGTACAATAAGAAACAGGCAAGGAGCTACAATAAAAGGGTACGGTTCAAATGGTTCAAGGAGGGAGACAGAGTGTTGAAAGTGGTATCGGCAATCATGAGGGGACAAAGGCTAAGAAAATTTGAAGCTAAGTGGGAAGGGCCGTATGTGATTATAAGTGAAAGTAGCAGTGGGTATTACAGAATGGAGCATGAAGTCACACGCGAGAGGACTGGACCTCTGAATGTAAAATGGATTAAATTGTATCAAGCATGAAGTTTCAAACAAAGACAAAAAAAATCAAACAAAACATCCCATGTATATAAAAGTATGTCAATATTTCTATCAAAGTACAAGGATATATAGCAAAATACAAGAATATATACAAGTGATGAACTAGAAAAGATCTTGAGTAATGGGATCTGATAACTTGAAACCTTCATGCTCCTCTAAATAAAAACGGGCCTGCTCAAGATGCTTAGCTGAATCCTGAAGTTTCTTCTCATCCTCCTCGAGCAGTGCTAACTGTCTGCGGGTCTCTGCGATCTCTGCCTGTTTTCTTTGAAGAGCCTCGCGTCCCCTCAGCTCGACAAGATAGTGACCATAGAGTCTCTGAATGACAGTCAGACGGGTCTCCCACCAAGAAACATTCATCCCAACCTTTTTCCAGTCCTTTATGCGAGCATGGCATCTTGGCAGAGTATCTGGGACGAGATCCTGAATGGCAGTCTCCGAAAGGGTCCTGAACACATCTGCAACAAGTTGAAGGTGGACTGTCTGTAAGAGTGGCTCATGAAATTCCATGTGAGTAAAAGTCTCCGGATGAGCTGCCTCTATCATATTTAGCACTGGTATGTCGCGGGGATAGCAGAACCACTGATGCCAAGGTACTGGCACTAAGGAAGTAGTGTCATAATCAGGAACCCGGGGAAAAGCACGAGAAGAAGAGGCTTGGTCGTGAGAGACTTGTTCGCGAGGATCTGTGGCAATGACGCGAGCAAGATTGCGAGGCTCTGATACAATGTCGCGAGAAGGAGATAGAGGTGCCTCTATATGAGTCTCAGCAGGAGAACCTGGAGGGAACAATGTCTGACCCTCAGAAATCCCCCGAGCATCATGAAGTAGCTCATCAATCATCTCTTGAGCTTCGGAGTTTATACCTAAAATAAAAAGGGAGGAAGGAGAAAAGACATGTTAAAATCACACTTTGACATTAAGAAGTCAAATAGAAGAACAAAGGAAAAAGCAAAGTACCTCCCTCACCTCCCTCAACTTCTGGGAGAGGGGTGCCAAATATGGATCTCTCAATGCTAGGATGATCTGCGAAGGTTGCAGCAACCTCGGATGCAAGATCACCACAAAGAGGCTGCAAATGCCTATCATCAAAATCTGGGTCCTCTGCTCTATCATCAACGACCTTTGGGGAAACTGGGATGGAAGGCAACTTGGGCGAGGCCTCGCGAGAAACTGTGGTCACTTCAACCTCGCGACCTGAGGATACTTCGCGATCTACTTCTGGAGAGGAGGTCGCGGATATAACACTATCACGAGATGAATACGGAGTATCATCATCTTCTTCCTTTTCAAGAGTAGGCTTGCCAAATAATGAGTTGATGGTGAGGTGGTCCTCATCATCAGATGATGATGCGACAGAATGAAGGCCACCTCCCGGAGAGGCTGGAGCACGCGGAGATAAAGTCTCGCGAGGACCTAAAACAAGGATAAATGAGAAGTATTAAAAATAAGGAATCAGTAACTGGAAATAAGTAATTAATGAAAGAGTTTGAAGCTTACTCTGGGAGAGCGTTGTCCTGGGTAAATCGAAAAGTATACTGGCGACTTCTGTCTCCTCTGCCTCATCTCCTCGACCACACGAGTAACAGTGTCAAGCAAGGATGAGGTCGCATCAGCCTTCTTTTTGTTCTTTAACTTCTCCAAGGCAAACCGCCGCCTTTCGGCCAGGGATGCCTCTTCTGAGGTAAGGTCGGAAATACCAAGAGGTGGAATGACAGACGAAGATTTATGTTTTCGCACCAAAGGGGCCTCCTCTGAGCTAGGAAAATCATCCGCTGCAATAGTCTGCGAAACCTTGGTAAGTTTCCTTTTTCTCTTCGCAAGGGGAACATTGTCCAGTATTGCTGCATCGGAAAGATTTTTAAGTCTAATAGATAAGGGAACTTAGTCCAATGAATCAGTCGAGACGCTGGTAGTACCTATAGCTTGGGCACTGGAACGCTGTAAGAAGAGCAGAAGAGTTAGTAACGACATATAAAAATACATAACGCATTGAAAAAAAAAGAAGGGGGGGGGGGGAGTTAGAAATTTACCAGATGCCTCGCGATAGGCTCTTCGCGGCTGACCTTCCCACGGTGAGGTTCCTCGCGATTTGATGGTTCCGCGAGAGGGATCTCCTCGCGATGAGATCGCTTGCGAGTCGCTGTTTTGGGTTTCTGAGGTTGTGAAGGTGGAGCATGATGTTTGGGAGTAGTCTTGGCTCTAGCCTTGCGAAGCTTTAAAGACGGATCTCCAATAAAGATCGAAGCTGGGATAGGAACAGGGGGAGCTTCAGCCATGAAACATTGAAATAACACAAGTTGCTCCTTCCAGAATTCATGATAGGCTGCAATTATTCCACCTCTGCGAGTGCCAGGCTGAATAAAAATAACGGTAGAAAATATACGGACACTCCTTTCAATTGACTCCCGATAGGCAATAAAGCACCTGTCAAAGTTATCCTCGCGGTATAGAGGAAGTGGAGGGGGAATAGCCTGATCAAAACCTAATTGTCTTGCTACACGGGATGGGTTATAAGGTGTGATGGTATCAAATGTCTCGCTGAAAACAGGGAGGTGGCACTTGTGGGTAATAGCCGCAAAAATGAGGTGATCATCTACTGCTCTATCATATGATACTATCTCTTCCTTGGGATAAAAATCAGGAGAGTAGAAACCCTCCAAAGAAATGGCGTATGGACGCCAAGAAAATTCAGAAAATGTATCAATGAATGAGGAAAGGGCTTTTGAGGATGAGAGAGAAGTCCAGCGGGTTGCCCGCGACTTTAAAAGAACAGGGACAGTGGTTTCTAAAAAGTGAGGAGAAGGGGAAGAAGGAATGGGAGCATAATTTGGGAAGCGCTCGAAAAGAAAAAGGGTAAGAAATGTACCTGAAATATGAGTACTAATATCATACCTACCCAATGAACGTGTGAAATCATTCGCAAGGGTGTCCAGTTGCGAATACAGGGTGCCAAGGAAAAGTGGAGCCAAGGCAATTCGCACACCTCGCGAAAGCATGCTTGCTAGAAGGAACACCATGCGACTGGGACCGTCCTCTAGCTTACCTTGAAATATGTAACGGTCTAGCCAATAGGCAAGAAACCCCGCGAGTTCCAAAGGCCCATTGAATTGAGGACCGGGGACTAATTCGCGATCATCTCCGGGAGCTGGTTTTCGCGGAGAGTACTCGCGAAAGAAGTGGTGGCACCAGGCAGCATAGGACAACTTCGGGCGACTGGATATGGCTTGTTCAGGAAGAAGTACGCCCTTATCAAACCAGCTTCCTCGCTTGCAAGCATATTTGCCACAATCGCGAAGTTGATTAAGAATCTTCTTGTCTTCATCCTCAACTAGAGGTGCCTTGATAGGGCGCGAATCGAGGACAGGTAGCCGAAATAGAACCACCACATCTTCGATGGTAGGAGTGAACTCCCCCCAAGAAGCAATGAAGGTGTGGGAAAACGTGCTTCAGCACGAGATCAAAGTAGTCAGTGCATCCACATCACGACGGACATAGAAATCCGAAAACAGCTCTATGGACTCAAGAATGCCAGCCTTGGCCAAGGTGGCGCGATGACGGTCTTGAGTAAGAATGTGACTGGACCACATCTTCCAGTCACTGATGGGGGCAACATGTCCCTCATACTCAATGAAGGAAAAGGGTGTGTCACCCCTCTCCACAAGAAGGCGTGGAATAGAGAGTGGGGGAATAAAAGCAGTTTTTGCTTCATTATCAGGATCAAGGGTAAGAGGTGGGCTCGAAATAGAAGGGGAAGTAAAATCTCTCGCGGAATCCCAGAATGTGTCTTGAGAGTTTAAGAAAGGAGCTTTCTTCCACTCTGAAACATTAGGAGCAGAGGGAGCAATCCCGGAAGGAGGTGCAAGAAGTTTTGGTGTAGCAGTTTTTGTCATGGTGGAGAAAAAGCTTTGAAAATCAAGGGGGGTATGCGCGAAGAAGGAATAGGTTATGAGAAACGGGTGCAAAATGAAAGAAAACACAGTGCTCTGAGGAAAATATAAGTGTGAAAACAAAAATGACATGACAGAAATATATAAGTGATCGGCGCGGAAACCGAAGTGGCGCATTAAATGCGCGAGGAAGGCGAAAGGTCGCCTGGCCAAGCGGTTAAAAAAGAGTCGCGGATCTGAAAATATGGACAGATTGGAAAAAACAACAAGGATATGGGGAAAAGCGAAATCTGTACATACATTAGTTTGACCGAAAAACATAAAAACAAATAAGGAAGTGTCGCGGATTAGAAATAATAGTCGGAAATAATAGTCGCGAAAGACGGAAAACATGCTTCACCCATCAAAGAAGCGGAGAATCGGCAAGGGGAAAGACAGCTCTCAAACAGCGAAATAAAGCACTATCATTCGCCAGGTCACAGGTTATTGCGCTTTAATACTTGGCTAAGTATCAAAGCGCAATGGGGAAAAAAATGTAAAGGTGGTAACTCGCGAAAAGGTTGATCCGCAAGGACTTATTTATCTGGGATATGGCCCAAGGATTAAATTATCTGGGATATGGCCCAGGATTGGAAATATTTGGGGAAATCGGCCCAAGTAAAAGATTATGCGGGAGATTGGCCCAAATAATTGATTACTTGGGGAAATAGCCCAAATATAGGTTTTATGCGAGAGCTTGCATTATACAGAGGGAGGTATGAGGGGCTGATGTGTTTTATAGCTCGCATCAGAAACTCATAACCCTATATGCTGCTCGCGTAGGGAGTACTATTCGGAATCTAGGGGAAATGCTGGGGATGAGTAAATAGTGGGTCGCGACCTTATTTACACAATCCTAAGCAAAAGTACCTTAGAGAGGCCGATAGTATTCAGGGACATGACCAAGACATTCATGATTGGTCATGACCCGACAAAGCTATAACGGCATCCTTGGCTAAGGATAAATCAGATCCGCGATGAAATAGGCGCGGATCACGGGGCATGGCGCACAGCATGACCCATGCGTGAGATTACGCGAATCCGTTTCGCGTAATCAAAAGTAAGATGACACTGTGCTAGGTATTTATGGCGCACTGTATAAATCCGCGCATAGGATAACGCGAATCCGTTTCGCGAAGTTAAGTGCGCGAGATGATATTGTGCAGGGTATTTATATCGCGGATTGGTACACATGAACCATGTCGCGAGACAAGTGCTGACGTGGCAATATAAATCCGCGAGGATCAATGAGCACTGACGTCTATAAATAGAGGTGCGAGGGCTCACTTGGAGAGGGATCTTTTTTTTAAAAGACTTAGAGAAAGAAATTCCTAGAGAGAGAGAAAACATTTATACTTGCTATCTTTTCCTCCATTTATCTTTCATTTCCTCTGTAAAGCAAATCAAAATCAATAAAAGCATCATTGTCGTTATTTTACTGACAAAACTTGTGCAGAAACTATCTTTGCATCATAACTTACGAACCCCTACAACATGCTTTTTTTTTTCTTTTTTCGTTTAATTAGAAGAATAAATTAACATTCTCATTTCTTCTCTTTCACATGTAGTCTAATTTCATCCTAAAATTCCACCTTTCTTTTCTTTATCCAAATAAGAAGGGAAAAAATCTGATATATATATAGTTAGATTGAAAGAGAAAATATTATATATATATGAATATACTATATACTATGTATTGCAGATCTTTGCTACCACGAAGAGAGAGACGTGAATGATTGATTTTCTTTTTCTTTTTTTCCCTTTTGTTTTATCCTTCCATATATATTATAATGTTAAGTTGGGTAACTGAGATGACACATGTACAAAAAGATTTGATTTTATTGAATGGTGATACCATGTCACCCTAATGACTTGGTATCACCGTTGTAACCAATAATTTTTCCTTTCATTGATAGTAGGTTCTGAAATATATACAAGAGAAGATTACTATTGAGCAATTATAGGAGCAATTATATGTAGTATCAATGCAGCCAAATATCAAGGAATCTGATTTGATATTGTCCTAATACCCTCATTAACAGCCCCAGAATCAAAGGAATTGTTTTCCTTATCAATTGTATCCAAAATCAAAGGAATTGCTTTCCTTATCAATTTTCACCACTTTTAGTCCCTGTCAATTTCCGCATAGGTGCAGATGTTTGTGTCTTGTTTTATTTGTACAGAGAACATATGCTTTTTTGGTGCGCCATTTTCGAATGTGGGACGCGCTCCCCTTTCGAGCGTCTTTCATATATATTTTTTTATTTAGAAAAAAAAGAAGAAGAAGAAGTGTTTAAAATTATAGGATGACCAATTAATCTGGAAATTTTTTATTGCTTATGCAGTTTCTTGTATTAAGTATTCCAGCAGCAGTAAAAAAATTACTCTCGGCTTTACTTCCCGAAACGGAGTCCGCCCATGGGTTCTTATCGTTTAAGGTACATGGATCATGAAGATATACATGTTATGGGCTGATGGTCATTTTAAAATCTTGGCATATTGACTCTTATATACTCAAATATAGATTCCTAAATGGGCTTTGTTGAGAAAAAAAAAAGTAGTTTGAATAATGAGTAAACATATACTCTTGTTTGGGGGTTTAATCCCTAACATTTGGCATTGAAGTACACTTTGTTCACCTATGATGTCGGATACTCTTAAATTTCTTTGTCAGGCCCTTTGTTGTGCTGGTTCTATGATCTATTACACAACCCTGCAGAAGAAAGGGGTTTAGGTTGTTTCGAGCTCTTAAATGGTTTTACCTAGTGTCACTCAGGCTTGGTACGATGTTGTCGATTATTGTATTTTTAACCAATTTAAAGTGATATTTTAAGATCCCGGAATCTAGATGAAATAATCGAGTCATAGCTGCTGAATTCAAATGGTTAAGTACTCGTAGTGTTACATAATTTTGTTCGGGATAGCATTTAGGCATCCTTGTTGCAACGTATAATGGAGACTTTACCATAGCAAAAATAATACAGCAATTGCAATTTCAAAAATAAATCTTTATTTGAACAAACATGACGGAAAAAAGACAATCAAACACTACAAAAAGTATAGTATACAAACTTCAATCCTAATTGAAGCACAAAGTATTGATGCAATTTCTATGGGTACCAAAAAGCAGGATTCTAGGGGCAACGGATAATTTTTCTCCATTAATAATAATACGGAGTTGGATACACTATCTACATTGTTTTCTTGTTTTCCACAATCTATTTTCTTTGTTGCTTTAGTTTTCTCTTATTCACTATTCAACACCATTATACATAAACATACTTGATAATTTTCACACTAGTGCAGGCTCTTCAATCTTCTTCAAACTCTTATCGGTGATAAATCCGACATAAAGATCTGTCTTCCTCGAGTCACACTCCCGGAGTCTCTTCCGTCCGCCTTCCGACATGTTCGCTACAAATTCAGCAAACTGCCCCCAATTCTTCCCTTCAAACAGACTCTTATTCAATCTCAAAAACGTAAACGCGCTCAAGCCATTTCCGGAATCCGATCTGCTCGTCGCCATGACTTGAGCATACGCACCCGCATCATATCTTTCCAAAGCATTCTCCCCAGCTAGTTCGGTTCCAGCAGCCTTAGTTGCCTTCTTTATTTGCCGAACCAGCCCTTCAGGCGAGCATTTCGCATGCTCTGGCTGTTCTCCGTCTCTCATTTCCATGCAAGTGAAGTTGAAAATAACTCCGTGTTTCGCGAGCATTCGCGCTATTGGCAAGTAACCATCTCTATGTCTGGTATTGTAGTATCCGGCAGTTGATTCTGCTGCATGGGATCTTGTTCCGTAGTGCCAATGGATTCCAGCTACTTTTCCGGATAGTTTAGCGCCGGTTCCTTGGAAGATTCCTTCTGCGGATGCTAGGATTCTGTCGCCGTGCTCAAGTAGCTGTGCCGAGTACCATTCTAGGAAGAAATGACCGTACTCGTTGTTCCATGTCCCGTCCCTCCTGAAGAATCCGGTCTCTTCGGGGAATTGTTTGTAGTGGCCTGAATCATTAGGCCCTTTTGTTCCCCAGTCTCTCTTTCCGATCGCCTCAGCTGATGCTTCCAGTGATGCTCTCATGTACTGTTTGGACATTGTAATTTTGTTTAGACACAGTTACAATATGTTGTTAGATGTCTCTGCAATTTATGCTGTGATACATCAATCAATCGGAAAAAAATCCAGTCCAGGGACTATCACTGGAGATTCTGATGGACCAGATCTGATCTGGTAACGAGCAGGCTCCATCTCTGTGAACCCGACAAACCATCATATCAGATGTCGTCCATCAGACACTGGACCAATTCCAGTGAGAGAGTAAAAATGACTAAATTTAAGTCCCAATCAATTTGCCATTAGAATCGGGCGGTTTGGAATTCTTATCATCATATTTGAAAGATTATACTCATAGTTGGAAAAATTACCTTGTCATAACATTGGAATTCTCCTATTCCTGGATACTTCCAAGTTCCGTTGCTTTCGGGATAGGAAGGATACCTCAGCTCTCCACAAGGCCCCAACCCTACTTGAATTTCCTGGATTAAAAATAGAATTCAAGTTTATTAAGTATAAAGTTACATTTTTCCACTTTTGGAAAGGAAATGGAACGGGAGTGTCACTTGGAATATGTGACATATTTAGCTTAGTTCTAAAAACGTTTTTGTTTGGCTCTTGTGAATTGAAACCGATAATTTTGTTATATAAGTCAGATGCTTACCACAATAACATCCCCCAAGTAATCGTTGAATCTGTCACGGAAACTCCTCATATAATCTGAGTAAACCTGTACGGGGGTTCTTCCTCTGAGCACTGGTAATGTATCACAACCTAAGGAGATGTACTCGGGATTCCTGCGACCGGATTTGTCTGTATAGACAAGGTCAGGATTCTTGCTGATTTCTTCGAGCGCCCATGGCGGTAAAGGAATGCTGAAAATTGAAGATTATTCGGTTAACTCTCTGGAGACAAAAAAATGCTAAAAGTATAAATGAATAAAATATAAATATATAAAATAGACCAAGATACCATACTTTATATTTATAGAAAGAAACATGTTACTTACATCGATTAGTTATATAAAATAGGGATATAGATGTTATATGGTAAACATAAACATATTTAGCTCCCACAATCATGCATCAGATAGAACTTATCATATAGGTCAAGTAATTATGTTCGGTGCAAGTATTACGGCTCTTTTTTAGAATGACTACTCTCTCCGAAGTTAGAGTAAAAACTAGGTGTCTCTCTCTAAAGTAGTTGCTTCATTTTAACCAAGTAAATGACTAAAAAATCATTTCTCCCCTCAGACAAGGTGAAAATTTATGGAAATAAAAAAATTTGTTGTAAAGTATATAAAAAAGAAGAAATTGCAATAAGACTTTTGCATACCTGCAAGAGTCTCCAACATTCCCTCCACACTGATGAAAAGACATAACAGCCTGGAGCTTCAAGCCATGCCTTTGCACCATCTTCACAAGCTCAGCATACCCTTCCCAGTTATAATTCAACGGCCCGTTTTTCTCGACCAACCCCCACCAAACATCCACCATTACTCCTTCAACTCCCGCGCTTTTCAACGCCATCAAACTCCCATTCAATACTCGAGGTCTGTTCAAGCTCCCCCCTAGCGATACGGTGTCGAGTGGCAGCATCACAAACACGGGCACCTTCGATTCATCTTTATTATGAGCGCCTGATGAGCGGTGGAGGAGATTCTCCCTCTGCTCACTTCTCCTCACCTCGAAAGGCGAGGTTCTTTCGCGTAACAGTTGTGCTTCTTGAATCGAATTCTTTACTCGAAGACGATATGAGGATGATGGCTTGGTTTGTTCGAAACTAACCATGCCGGAGAACTCATGGTCACGCGTTTTGAAAATTTTCGTTTCTGTTAAATTTATAAAAGAAGATGAAGAACGAAGTGTAAGAGCCATTCTTTTTTTTTCTTGGTGTTGTAAACAGATGAGAGAGGTTTTTTTTTCCTGGGTGTTTTGAAGAGATAGGAGATTGGTAGTAATGGACGAAGGCGATGAGGTATATTTATAGAAAAAAAAAGTGGTGTTTTGGTTTGAAAGAGACAATGTTGGTGGGCTCTAGTTTAAGAAGATGAAAATGCAAGAATCAAAGTAGCCAGCTCATCTTATCAAAGTCATATATACATATACATATATATTTTACTAAATTTTAGGAGTATTAAATTTCAGTGATCAACATCAGGTGAAATGGTGAAGCATTTGTTCCAAAACGTGCATACTGATTATTGAAAAGACTCAGCTATCTATAATATCTTGAGGTAATACATCCCCTTGAAGATATTTTGAGCTTATTGTCATATTAGCTGCACCGTCCTAGTTTAGTTTAAATTTTCAGTGCTCTATGTCAAGCCCGGCCCTGGTTTTTTTATATATATAATTTTTTTGGTAATTTTATAAGTTCTAAAAATAATAATTAGTTTTCAGTCAAATTTAATACAATGTCTAATGTAATTGCACAATTAAGCACCTTAAATAACTAATTTGTTTAAAAACTCAATTCGTACTAACATTATAATCCAATTTCACAATTTAGGGCCCCAAAATTTATATTTCACTTACTTTTACTATATACTAATTTTTATTTTCAACTCAATGAAACTAAAGTATAATCCAAATCAAATCATTATTATGATGAGGGCTAGAATATTCTTGTCGCACTCGCACAACATTTAGCGACAACACTTAAAAATCAATTATAACTATAAGGGGCAGACAAGACCAAACAAGACTAGACAAAATCAAACCAGCCAAAACCAGACAAGACAAGACCAGACAAACCCATTTCCAAACAGGCCCTTAGCGCTTTTGAGCCTGTTGCACTCGCACAACAACAACAATTTTTCACACGACTACACATAGGGGTCTTGTGACTGCCGAACTCATGAAGGTAGTTTTTAATTTATTTCAATGTAAATTTAATGTATTTTTTAATATTTTTTTACATTTATAATTTTTAAGTGCATGAAACCTTAGATATAAGGGGCAGGGAGGAGCCCCTCTTTATTTTTTTCAAAATTTTTTTAGCCCCATAACATATATATATTACATATATATTTATAAAAATTGCATATGGCCCCTCCAAGTTTTTTACAAAATTATTTTGTTAGCCTAAAAAAATATAAATTTTATCAATAAATATATATAAAAAAAATTGCATTGTAGCCCCCAACTCTTTAAAAAAAATTTCTTTGATAACCTACAAAAATATAAATTTTATCAATAAACTTATAAAAAAATTCCTTGGCCCCCTAAGTAATTTTTCTGGCTCCACCCCTGATGAGGGGCCTCATATTTGATTTCGCCTAGGGCCTCTTCGTATTTTTGGAATTTCAGGGCCGGGCATGCTTTATGTACACGATTATTGTTGGAAGAATCTAGGTGCTCTAATTATATGTGTTAGTAATAGGTAGTGTGTGTGGTTTCTTATTAAACATGTTTGTATACTCAACCTATATATATAAGTCATTTATGTACTGTTACAATATACGATTCATAACATTATTATTATACATTCAATAATACAGATTTATTATTGATATTCTTCTTCTTTTATTTCTCTTTGATTTTCTACTTCAAATCAGAGCTTTGTTTGGATTGGTTTTTCAAACGTTGTTTTTAGCTTTTTGTAGGGAAAAACTATTTTGAACGGTGTTTGGCAAAATTTTTTAGAAGAATTTATAAGCTTTGGAAGAACGTTTTCAAAATAATTTTTACTTTATTTTTTTTTTCTTGAGAAAACGAGAAGTAAAAGTTATATCAGGAAAGTGACTCAAATGGTGATCAATTGTTACTCCGAGTGCCTCATATTACATTATAAATTTTAAATACTTTGGGTCGTATTAATGTTATGGACGGTGCGTAAAGGTTTTTCTTTTTTCTCTTCGTTTTCAAAATCTTTGAATTCAAATATAAGTTCTACCAATTTTTGGAGAGCATCTTGTTTAGGATTAATAGTATCTTTTGTTACGTATATTCGTATATCCACCTCTTTTAGATATTTGCATCTTTGATTCCAGCCAATTATAACTATAATTTGATTTTAGTGAAATATATATCAACGGATGATTTTGCTTTTGCCACAACCTCCAAACCCCACACGATAGCTAAATCCCCTTTAGCCTATGATTTACCTACACCCTACATATATGTGGATGATATAATTTTGAACTTTCAATTTTTATTTTTATTTTATATTTTATATTATTTTTATTTTTTGGTTTTTGTTGTTTTAGGATAAGAAGACTGGAGGGTCTTTCAAAGGAAAAGTGTGGTGGTAACAAACTCTGTGCATTTTTTTATTTTTTATTTTTCTTTTAGTAAACATATCTGTAACTTCAATACATAATCCACCATACATAATCTAGTGACTCTGCACCAGATGGGCTCTACTACTAATGTTAATCTTATCAATGTTGTAATTTGTATACCCCTGGTGTCACCGTGTTAAGAGCCGTGTGTTTCCCAATCGGATCCAAGATATATGTTAGATGGGGTACCAGCTAGTCCATTTATATTTATGTAGCATTGATATTTCTCCGGAGGCGTCGTGGCAGTGTCGAACACGTGTTCAATCCCGATATTTTTCAAACACGGTCAGATATGTGTCCAATACTCCGTAGAAGTATTCGATTTTTTTAATTAATTTTTTTTATATTTTCGGACACGGCTAGGATACGGTCAGGACACGACAAAATATATATATTTTAAAAAATAAAAAATAAATAAATAATTTGCTAAATATCTATCTTCCTTTCTTGTAATGAAACATGACTTTTAAATTGCAAAACTACCGATTATAATGTCATTTGTTTCTCAAATATATAGCGAATATTTTTGTGATGAAATATTATCCTTTACCCCTTTTTTATAAAGGAAACTATGAACATATGATTTATACATCTAAATTAATTAATGATTCAATAGTGAAATTTGATATTTAATATGTGATGATGTCATATCTTGTGTCTAATTTTTCTTAGTTTATTAATATTGTATATAATACATTGATATTTCTCATATTATAAAAATTTGATAAAATTATTTATATTTTTTTATATAAATTATTTATTTATTATTTAATTTTTGTTATATCCTACCGTACTCGTGTTCTATTTTTTTTAAATTTGCCATATCCCCGTATCCATATCGTGTTGTATCTGCACTCCGTGACCGTATCCGTGCTACATAAATTTATACCCAAGATTGCCCCTTCTTTTATGATGTTGGACAAGAATCCGTGACACCCGGCCATTTTAATAAAAATTGTAGTCGATATAATATAAATGTATATATATTGAGGAGGTTTAACTCAGCATTTGACATGTACAAGAGGTGGAATATATTTCACGCGGTGAGTACTGAGACCTTTGGAGAAGTCAAGGAAGCTCTTACGGTCTTACTCAGTGTCTTTTACGTTTGCCCACTCATTACATCAGACAATATTGCATTTTCAAATGCATTTTTATTCCTGAAAGACTGCTGATATTGGCACCACGTACCGCCCTTTGACAAATGGCTCATTTATCCTCAATCAATATTTAATTGTGGAATTATATATCTACATTATGGTTTCCACAGATAGAATGTTAAGGGATACAAGTATATTGCAGTGTATTTTCACATTTATGTTTTTTTTTCCTATATATATTTTTTTTCATAATATTTGTTTTTGCCATGTATATTTCTTAATTTGTGATGTAGGACGGTTAACTACATCTTAGTTCTAGATTTTTTTTTTAAAATTATAATTTTTTATTTTTCTTTTATTCTCTACCTTTTAGTTTTCTTCTAGGACTAGGTTTCCTATTATTATGAGATTTTCTAGATTTATTAGTTTTCTTTTAAAATAAGTTTTCTTGTTTACCAAGATTAAGCTCATGGAAGCCCATGACTCATTAAGATTTCTTTACCTATAAAATACCATATAATTATAGAGAACTAATTCATTCATTCAATAATATCATTCAAAAATTCTCTACAAGTTTTTGAAAGTTTTTTCTTGACTTTGAGAATTTCAAAGTTTTAGTTATTTTTTTTAGTTCTTAACTGAACCCCTATTCGCTTCCGCTACGTTAGTTGGTATTAGAGCCTTGATTTACCCTGAGCTGATGTTAATTGCTCGTCTTGGTAGCAACCACTTTGTTGACAAAGATCGCAGAGTGAAGGTCCCTTGGACAGCCAGACAGACTCAAGAAAGGCGGTTTGACCTACGATGCAGTCAGATTGCAGATTTTGGGATCGATGGCAACCAGGTTCCTGTTCATCCACGTAGGCCTCCAGCCTATGCGGATAATTAGGATGATGAAAATGCTGGTGAGCTTAATAGAAAACTTGATATATTAAATTTTAAAGATAATTTCATTATTGAAGATATTATAGATTGGATGGAGGAAGTTGAAGAATTTTTCAAGTATTTCGACATACCCGAAAATAAGCAAGTTTCTCTTGTGGCATTTAAATTCAAAGGATATGCTTCGGCTTGGTGGGCACAAGCGCAAGATTATCGGAAGAGTCAAGGAAAACAACCGGTGAGTTCATGGTATAAGATGAAACGATTGTTAAATGCTAGATTTCTTCCACCGAATTATGAGCAAATTATGTTTGAAAAATATAAAAGTTGTAGGCAGGATAATTCATCTATCAAGGAGTCTACAAATGAGGATAATTGTGTTAAAATAACCACTGATTCTGAGACTGATGAAGAACACAATTTTGTTGTTGCTTCACCTATTGTAGATGAAGTAGAAGTTGGTGATACAATTACGAAACCAGTTGAAGAAGTCATGGTTGTGGCTCAAACTGAAACTCCTTCAATCGATGAAATTGATATGAAAGAAGATGCATTGGAGGAAAAAGAGGTCGACTCTAATTTGTGTTGTAATGAAATACAACCTTTGTTTTATTCCTTGGAGAATATTGCATTCAATACCAATAACTACGTCGATACATATTTGAAGGAGGAGGAAAAGAATTGTCACAAGTTTCAAAGACTTGATATCTCAAATAATTTCTTTTATTTTGAGATACCAAGGAGAATTGAAATTTCGTTGCAGCTTGTGGTAATCTGGAACTGGACTATGAAGAAATAGACATTTGAAGAATTACAATAAAGTTCCCAATGGTATGAATTATTATTCATACTTCTATATGATCCACATTAAACTCGAGGACGAGTTTTTTTAAAGTGGAGGGGCCTGATGTAGGACGGTTGACTACATCTTAGTTCTAGAATTTTATTTTAATTATAATTATAATTTTTCTTTTATTCTTTATCTTTTAGTTTCCTTCTAGGACTAGGTTTCCTATTATTATGAGATTTTCTAGATTTATTAGTTTTCTTTTAAAATAAGTTTTCTTGTTCACCAAGATTAGGCACATGGCCCATTAGGATTTCTTTGCCTATAAATACAATGTAATTGTAGAGAATTAATTCATTCATTCAATAATATCATTCAAGAATTCTCTGCAAGTTTTTGCAAGTTCTTTCTTGACTTTGAAAATTTCAAAGTCTTAGTTATTTTTTTTGGTTCCTAACTGAATCCCTATTTGTTTCCGCTACGTCAATTTGTGGAGGTACAAATGCCTTGTTTGGATTGGCTTTTCAAATATCGGTGCTACATAAACGTTACTCATTATAGCAGAAAATGGGAGCTTGAGGAGCGTTACTCACTGGACCCCTCCCTCTGTCCATGATTTATTCAACAAAAATGAATTATGAGTCATATATATAACAAAAGTGTATGTCCAACTCAATATTTGGAGGGGCATGTTAGAATATATATATATTAAATATATATGTATATATTAGGCCCATTGTGGATAGCCTGGGCTGTTGTATATCTTGTTCTCGACTCCAAGTCTACTTGGTTCTCCTCTATAAATAGAGGGTTCACCTATTGTAATTATTCATTCATTCAATAAAGAAATTATTCATCTCTTTCTTTTCTTATTTACTTTATCAAAACAAACATAGTATCAGAGCCTTGTTATTTCATCAAAGTCTTTTTATCTTCTTTTTCGGTTTGATCATTATTGTTTCTGCATCATACATCATACTTATTCTTCAACACCTAATCAGAGATATGCTTTTCTTTTTAACACCTAATCAGATATTCGAAATCTTAAAATCGTTATCGTACTTATTCGCTGGAACACTAATCAGATCAGAAAAATCTCAGAATTTTTGACGTCCCAAAAGCCTCAAAATCATAAACCAAGTACACCAAAATGATCACCTTGTTCAGACAAAGTGAACCCCGTTCGCTGCGAAGCCAAACTCCATCTCACACTCATCCACGCGCCACTAGAAGATCAGCGCGTCTGCATCTTCGCCGTCACACGCCGCACGCGGATTTAACCTCCAGAGCGCGTGTGCTTCACCGGAACCTTACCACCGGCACCCATCCCTGGTCATCTTCTCCGGCAACACTACGCCGGAATCCTACCGCCGGCACTTATCGTCAATCATCTTCTCCAGTGACGTTCACCTTTTTCCGAAGCCAGTCACCTTTTCCAGCACCGTTTGAATTTTTAGGCGACTTTTTCCAGATTCTGGCAAACATTCCGGCATCGGTCGTCTTCTCCGACAACGTCAACTTTTTTCGGCAAAGTTTTCTAGATTCCGGCCACTCTACGTGTCCCCTCTAGATTGCGATATGTGTCACTTCCAGATTGTTCCACGTGTCGCCACCACATTAAGCCACGTGTCACTGCCAGATTGTGCCATGTCATCAAGTTCTTACAAAATTATAGTTTTGCCTTTATTCAATCTTTTATGCTTTTCGGGCTCATTTTAACTCCGATTTTAACAAATGAATAGTCGATTTCAGCTAATTGGACCGCTCTGGACGCAACCATGCAATCAGATTTGTGAGATTTAACTTCCATTTTATTTCCATTCATATTTTACATTACTATGGATCGTTTCGAAGTCTCTCATCCCATCTCTACTATTCTCAATGGTTCCAACTACACTCTTTGAGATCAAGCTATGACCAGTTTTCTTAAGGGTCATAAATTTTGGCGTCTCATCACTGGTGATGTTACCATACCAACTCGAGAAGAAAATGAAACTAATGTTAAGTTTACGAAACACCTCGATGAGTGGGATAACAAGAATGGTCAAATGCTCACCTGGTTTCGTAACACATCAATTCCATCAATTCATAAACAGTTTGGTCATTTCACTACCGCTAAAGAAGTGTGGGATTTTCTCAAAATTCGATACACCACCACAGATCTTGCTCATCAGTATCAACTTCTATCCAATCTTTATGTTAAGAATCAACAACCAGGTCAGTCTATTAATGATTTTGTGTCAGAGATATATATTGTTTGGGATCAACTTGCACTTTCTGAACCAACTTGGAGCTGTACCTCTGATGCTGAGAAATCCATTGCCTATCGAGATCGACAACATGTTGTAACACTTCTGATGGATCTTCATGATCGTTTCGAATCCATTCGAGCCTCTCTTCTAAATAGAAGTCCTCTACCCTCTCTCGACAGTGCCATCACTGAGATTCTCTCTGAAGAAACCAGACTTGGAACTAAATCTCAAACCACTGATGTTGTTCTTGCTATTCATTATCCAAAAAATGCTACCAAATATGCTACATCCTCTTCTCAGCAAGCATGTACCTACTACCATAAAAACACTTATGATCGTCTCAATTGTCCCATTTGAGTTTGTAAGCATTGTCGCAAGAAAGGGCTCGAACATTATCACAGTGATTGCTTCAAGAATCCTTATAATCAGTCTCGCTCCTATTCATCTCGTGGAGCTCCAGCTAAACAATATCAATCATCTAAGTCTATCAATGTTACCATTGTGGAAGAATCTTGTCCTTTAGAATGTGTCAATCCAGCTATCTCCATAAATGACCTTGTCACTTTACTCAAACAGGTTATATCCCCTTCTGGTAATGTTATGTCCGTCACCACATGTAATTCTTGGTTTTTTTTTTATTCTGGATGTAATAATCATATGACTATTGATTCTTCAATTTTTCATTCTAAAAATACTATCTCTCATCCATCATTAATTAACATTGCTGATAGATCTCAATTGTCAGTTAGTCATATAGGATCAGTGTCTACATCCAACTCTCTCTTCCAGCTGCTTTACATATTCCACAATTGACTATCCATCTTATATCTATTGGTCAGTTAAGTGATCTTGGTCTCAAAATCATTTTTTTTTCTTCTAGTTGTCATGTGTAGGATCCGAAGATAAGACGGATCATTGGATAGGTTGTAAGGTTGGACGCATGTTTGAGCTCATCCATCTTCACATTCCACATCATCCCTCTGGTTCTACAGTTGTTGCAACCTCAATTTCTTCTACCTTTAACTTATGGCATTCTAGGTTAGGGCATGTGTCTGTTGATAGAATCTGCTCTTTAGTATCAGCTGGCAAACTTGGCAATGTCAAATCTGATACTCTTTCTTGTTTACCTTGTCAATTAGGAAAACAACCAGTTTTATCATTTAATATAAAATTTTCTTATTCCATTGCTCCATTTGATCTTATTCACTCTAATGTTTGGAGTCCTTCTCCCCATGACACAATGGGGGGTTCAAAATATTTTATCATTTTTGTCGATGATTACACCCGCTTCACTTGGATTTTTCTCATGAAAAAGCGCTCAGAATTACCTCAAATATATTATGATTTTGGTCATATGGTTAAAACTCAATTCTCTTGTCCCATAAAAAAATTTTATGCTAATAATGCCATGGAATATAAGGAAACAATTTTTTTAAAATTCCTTTGTTAACAGGGAACTGTGTCTCAATATTCTTGTCCTGGAACCTCTCAACAAAATGGTCGTACGGAACATAAACATCGTCATATCTTAGATATTGTTCGTACTCTTTTTATTGACAGTTTGGTGGACGTCAGGTATGTGCAAAATATGTGGTTAAAAATGACATCTTAACGACACTTTAGGTTTCACCCTTCTGCAAGCGCACAGGTCAATTGTATATAGTTTTGCTTGAGTAGGGGAATATCGATCCCACAGAGACGAGGATTGTTCACTTCAATAGTCTAAAAACACTGAATTATAGTTTTTCGAAAATAGTTTGATTTTGTGAATTATCTAATATTAATGAAAATAAAACAAAAAACAATGATAAATAATGGTTGTGATTCAAAGAGAGAGAAAACTAGGGTTTCCTCACTCCACCATTAACCGCTTAACATAGTCCAAATTTTATTTCAATTATATGAGGGCGATCCATTGACTGTGAATCAGGTCGCACCGCGCCAACAGTTTGACCCCAAAAATGATTACTCTCAACCGGATCGTGACAACCCATCTCAAGACTAAACTGATTAGTGCATGCCAACTACTAATTGAAAAGTAAATTAAAGTAGTAAATTAAACTAAAACATGTCTATATCAGTTTGTTAGGGCATGACCTGTGTCAACCTAGGGTTTTAAGCTTTATGACCATCATTGTGTAGAAAATCACAGATTAAGCATCTGAGTTCCAGCCCATAGTGAATAATTGTGATTGTGTAAGATAAATATATTCAAAACTTCTAAGACAATAATCAATTCAAATATATAAACTTGTATCACGAATAAAAACAGTCTCTCATCTAACACAATCATCACAATATAGTCACAGTTTCCCCTCTCTACAATTGAATATAAAATCAGAACTACATTACTTGGCTAGGGTTTTACGAGAAAACCCTAGATACCGAGTTAGTTGATCATGGCTGAGAGAATCTGTATTGTCGGTGTAGAAACGCTCTCCATGACCTTCTTCTCCGGATCTCTAGGTCTATAATGGTGGTTCTCTTCAATGGAAGAACTCTATAAATGAACGTGCATGAACCAGCCTCCAAAAACAATACTAAAACTAGCACTTAAAAATAGAACTTCTAACCTAAACCTAACCCTCTCATATTTATAGACAAGTGAGGGAAACCCTAATGGTTGCCATTTTCTGTAATTTCATAATACATGAATAATCTCATAAAATCATATGTAAATATGTGTATAAGCCTGTATGTATAGGTCTGGAATCACCGATCACTTGAAATATTGAAGTAGGGATAAAACTGGAAAAATCTGCAACAACTCCGAAACAACTTTAGAATGTCGATGGATCACGTGACCACAAGGTGGGACCTACGCTTTTGACCTACACTTGGGTGTAGGTATAGGGCGTAGAGCATAAGGTCTAAAACCACAGCGTAGCTTTGGAGCGTAGGTTGGGTCCAATCTGCCCATTTTTCTCTCTGACGATGTAGGGTATAATGCATTTTTGCTGTAAAAACTCATCTTTTCATATTTGAGATAGATTGGTCGCCTTTGACTCCCGATATTTTTCAATGAAGTAATAATGTCTGAAAATGACATTTTTGCCATTTCGGTGAGATAATGATGTCGGGAAATGACCATTTTGCCCCCCAGTAGCTCTTTTTTGCTCTAGCACACCTCTTGATTCCTTTCTCGAGATAGAAACGAACACGGACTCAGTTAATTCACCGAGATTAGCTATGTTTCTTTATTAAGCTCCTGAAACATGCTTACACACACAAACAAGATAAAAATACCAAATAACGGAATGTAACGGCATAACAAACGCAAGATAGGGGTGAAAAATTACCAATATTGAACACCTATCACAGTTCTTGTCCTGAACATTTTTGGGGGGAAGCTGCTGTTTACACTATCAATTGTATTCCCATACCCAACATTGATAACCAAACTCCTTATGAATGATTGTATGGCACATCTTCTAACTATAATATTCTTAAGGTTTTTGGTTGTGTTTGTTTTGTCTTACTACAGCTGCACGAACATTCCAAACTTGAACCTCGTTCTCGTCTCTATTATTTTTTGGGATATGGAATTGAACATAAAGGGTATAGGTGTTGGGATCCTCTTTCTAAACATATTCGAATCTCTCGTCATGTCATCTTTTGAGAACACAAAATGTTCTCCTCTCTTTACAAGTTTAACCTTACACCATCTTCTATTACTCCATTTTTTACTAATCCTATACTTAGCCTTTTCCCATCAGAGGATGATACTGCACCAATCACTGATCTTGATTCATCTACAGAGATCTCCAATACTCCATCTCTGCCCATTACATCTGATGTACCTGCTCAGGCGCTCTTCCCTACGGTTTAGCCAAATGAGCCAGCCTCGTCTGATGATCCTGTCACTGAAGACTCTGTTACTGACATTGCTATTTCACATCTTCCTGTTAGTATTCTTTAATCTATTAGGATAAGAGAACTTCCACATCATCTTCATGACTATCATTGTTATTCCACCATCTTCTCTCATCAGGAACCATCATCCTATAAAAAGGCAAGTTCTAATCCACATTGGCAGAAAGCTATGACTGAGGAATTGCAGGCTCTAGACAAAGCTCATACATGGGATTTAGTGAATCTTCCACTAGGGAAGACTGCAGTTGGTTATAAATGGGTTTACAAAATTAAAACTCGATCTGATGGCTCAATAAAATGATATAAAGCCAAACTTGTTGCTAAAGGCTTCACCCTAGAGTATTGGATCGATTACGAAGAGAATTTTGCTCATGTTGTTCGTCTCACATCCATACGCAACTTACTTTATGTTTCTACTGCTCGAAGATGGGGTATATTTCAGATGGATGTAAAAAATACATTTCTTAATGGTGATCTCACAGAAGAAGTTTACATGAAACCTTCTCTAGGAATTATTCACTCTCCATCTCAAGTCAGCAAACTTCAGAAAGTTTTATATGGTCTTAAGAAAACTCCTCGTGCATGGTTTGGAAAGTTTAGCTACACTATCAAATAATTTGGATTCAACTCTAGTGCATATGATTCATGGCTCTTTATTCGCAAGACAGATGTTGGTCTCATACTATTACTTCTTTATGTTAGATGATATGATCATTGGTATTTTAGATCTCAAACGATCTCTCAGTCTTCATTTTAAAATGAAAGATCTCGGGTGTCTTAGTTATTTCTTGGGTCTTGAAGTTCTCTCTGATTATAGTGGTTACTATCTCTCTCAAGCAAAATATGCTTATGATATTCTTGCCCGAGCAGGTCTCACTAACTCCAAGACAGTATAAACTCTGGTGGAGACTAATCTCAAGCTCACTCCTCTTGATGGTGATCCACTTATCAATGCCACATTATATCGACAGTTGGTTGGAAGTCTTGTTTATCTCACCATCACTCATCCAGATATTGCTTATGCAGTTCATCTAGTTAGTCAGTTCATGTCTGTTCCACGGACAACTCATTATACTGTTGTTCTTCGCTACGTCAAAGGCACTTTGTTTCATGGTCTTCAGTTTTCATCTACTTTATCTCTTGAGCTTATTGTATATTCTAATGCTGATTGGGCAGGAGATCCTACTGATCATCATTCTACTACTGGTTTTTATTTTTTCTTAGGAGATTCTCTCATCTCATGGCGTAGCAATAAGCAAACTGTCACTTCTCGATCTAGTTCTGATGCAGAATACCGTGCTCTTGCTGACACTACTCAAGAAATTCTCTAGCTTCGTTGGTTTCCACAAGATATGGGATTTTCTCAAGGTTCTTCCACCACTCTTCGTTATGATAGTCAGAGTGCTATTCGGATTGCTTACAATGATGTGTTCCATGAACGCACCAAACACATTGAAATTGACTGTCACTTTATTCGTCAACATGTGCATAATGGTACTGTTCGCTTTCTTCATATATCATCCAAAGATCATACTACAAATATCTTCACCAAAGTCCATCCGCCAGGAAGATTTCAGGAATTGGTTTCCAAACTCCAGTTGGTCTCACATCTCCTACCTTTAGTTTGAGGGGGGATGTTAGAATATATATATATATATATATATTAAATATATATGTATATATTAGACCCATTGTGGATAGCCTGGCTTGTTGTACAGCTTGTTCCCTACTCCAAGTTTACTTGGTTCTCCTCTATAAATAGAGGATTCACCTATAGTAATTATTCATTCATTCAATACATAAATTATTCATCTCTTTATTTTCTTATTTACTTTATCAAAGCAAACAAGGCCAAAGAAAGGCCTTGTATATACGCTCATAGAGGACCACATTCACTACCTTACATGATAACATGTTATGAATAGGACCCAATGGACCTTACGGGGACGTATCGTCTCCAATCCCTCTCTCTCCAAATCGGTAAAAAAGGGGTAAAAATGTGTTCTTAAGGGCAGGAATTGTGAATAAATGAAAGGAGATGGATTGATTAGTCATTAGTCACTCACACATATATATAATATATATGCACCGTCTACGGGTGGAGTCTGAATTGGCTCTGCAAACAGCACTGTTGTTGTACCTTCTTCTCCAATTTTGGCACCAAAAATAGTCAACATGTATATCAGCCCTAATATGTTCTTGGAATTGAGATATAGAGAGAGATACAAGGAGTAGAGGAGAAAGAGAGAAAGAGTAGAGAACAAGAGAAAGATCTTCGAACCCAGTGAGTTATTTTTTTAGAGTTCGTCTCTCCTTCAACAACAAACTTTAATATATATTTTCTAGGGTTTATCTAGCCTTCAACAACAAACTTTAATATATATTTTCTAGGGTTTATCTAGCCTTCAACAACAAACTTTAATATATATATTTCCAATTACAAAGCTTCAAGAAAGAGAGAAAGAGCTGTGGATCAGATATTGTGGAAAAAGAGCCCTTGTTTTGCTTAGGTTATCTTGTTTCTAAGAATTTGCTTGAATATGTTGATTATAGGTTTTTTAATCTTGTATTTGTAGTGAACCCAACCTTCATTATAGGATTTCAAATATTTGATACATTATACTATTTATTTCATTTATTAAATCCATAAATTTGTTTGTTATTTCTGAGTTCTTCCTAAATATTTAGTTTGCAGATTATGAATTAGGTGTAAAAGGCATGTTTTATATTCTTAACATAATCTATTGTGTAGTCAAAAGAAAGATGTAAATCAAGGTTTATATTCTTAACATAGTATCATATAGGTTGCCATTTGTGTTTGTAATTACCTATTTTATATTGCCTTTTGTTTTTAGGGTTATTGTATATATATTTCAACAATGTTAGTTTTATTATAGTTATGTCACAGATAGTGGTTATTTAAGTTACAGTGTTTGATTAACACAGTATCATATAGGTTGCATAGCCTTTCCCAGTATAGTATAATAACATGGAAGAAGAGGAATATGTCAGGGGAATATTTTGCATTTAGGTGGTTATACTTTAAGTCCCAGACTAGTATTTAAGTCCCAGGGCCAGTATTCCAATTACCCCTGGTCCCACCCCATTTTTGGCATCATGCTCTTTATTTTGTTATGTCATCCAATCTATTTTGACATAAGTGTAATAGATAATTAACAAATAGGCCAAGATAGGTTGCATAGCCCTTTCCTAGTATAAGATAAGAACAATGAATAAGGGGAATATGTCAGGGGAATATTTTGCATTTAGATGGTTATACTTTCCATATATATGGTACTCTTGTCCCAGGCCATTATTTCATTAAGTATTGGCTACTTAGTTGTGGCAGGGGAATATTTTGTATAGGTATAGGTATTTAAGTCCCAGTATTCCAATTACCCCTGGCCCCACCCTATTTTGGCATCATGCTCTTTATTTTGGGACAAAATCCAATCTATTTTGACATAAGTGTAATAGATTTGAAACAAATAGACTAAGACCAATTACTTTGGGATTGGATTTGAGAAAACTCTACTATTCTTGATATTTTCTATACTGTAAGTGAAATTATTAATATCTGTAACATAACTATAATACACATCCATTACACATACAAGTAAGAAATATGAATCCCTGTATTATAGTTATGTTAAAGATATTGCAACAAACAGGCCAGGCCCCATTGGAATGACTGTGTATTACTGTTATGTTAAAGATATTTAAATGAACAGGCCAGGCCCAATCACTTGAGGCAGACCCAACTACTTTGGGATTGGATTTGAGAAACCTATATATATCATGCACCATTTTGCCTTTTTCTTCTTCTTTGGTAACATATGCATGTATTATTTGAGCACCTACTTGTCCCATTGGTTAATTATAAAATGGTAACTCTGAACATGCATGTACTGGGACCAAGCATTATAATGAATGTGTGTTAGAGTATGTGAGAAATGATTGTGTATTATAGTTATGTTACATATATTTAAACAAACAGGCCAGGCCCTTTTAATTGGGATTGTATTTGAGAAACCTAAACCAAGTAACATTTTGCCCTTCAGTCCAGTTGGTTAATTATAAATGACTGAGTTGTTACCACTTGTACTTGGTCCAAGCCTTATAGTGAATGTGTATTAGAGTGCAATTATATATATTGGTGATTTCAGTTAGAGTTTTATAATATGTGAGGAATGATTGTGTATTGCTGTTATGTTACGGATATTTAAACAAACAGACCAGGCCCAACTATTTGGGGATTGGATTTGAGAAACCTATATATACCATGCACCATTTTGCCTTTTTCTTCTTATTTGGTAGCATATGCATGTATTATTTGAGCACCTACATGTCCCATTAGTTAATTATAAAATGGTAACTATGAACATACATGTACTGGGACCAAGCCTTATAATGAATGTGTGTTAGAGTTTGTGAGGAATGACTGTGTATTATAGTTATGTTACAAATATTTAAACAAACAGGCCAGACCCTTTTAATTTGGGATTGTATTTGAGAAACCTATACCATGTAACATTTATATATAATACTTGTATATTACTGCTAAAATATATATATATATACCATATAGTGTAATCTAAGTAATATGTTCCATGAAAATACAAGTGTTAATTGTTATATAATTTGTTTATTTCTTCTGTGTAGAGTAATTTGTTGTGTATTAAAAGATGACTTCTTCTCCCATCATTTGCTTGGATAACGACTCGGAGACATCTTCATCTGGCACCGGGGCAGCCGTTTTGACTCCTTATCTTTGACAGGAGTTCGATTCTAAAGACCACACATACAACTTCTACAATGTCTATGTTGGGAGGTTGGGATTCAGTATTAGGAAAGAAAATGGGAACCATAGCAAGGTAGATGGAAAATTATGCTTCAGGCAATTTATGTGTTCCAAGGAGGGTAAGAAATGAAAGGATAAACGGGACCACCTCTGCAAAAGACCAAGGGCTGAGACCCGAGTGGAGTGCAAGGCCACCATGGTTATCACTTTAGATCGCGGGCTTAATAAGTACATTGTTTCCAGATTTCTTGAAGATCGCAGCCACAATCTGGTGAAGGCGGAGCTATCACACATGTTTTCATTATAGCAGAGGATCACTGCGGCTCAAGCAATCGATGTTGAGATAGCTGCCAATTCTACAATTTCACCCCGAAAGGCCTTCGAGTTGTCTTCCCATCCATTCGGCAGTCGAGCATTGGTCGGCTTCACGAACCTAGATTTTCAAAATCACTTACGCACGAGAAGGAAGACTGATCTTGAAAAGGGAGAAGCTGCATGGTTGACAGATTATTTTTATAACCAGAGATGCGAGGATCCTCTCTTCGCACATGCCATCCAACTCGATTCTAAAGAAAGGATTACAAATGTATTTTGGGTTGACTCGTAGATGATCAACGACTACATTCTATTTGGAAATGTCATCACTTTCGACACAACCTACAAGCTGGTGTATGGAAACCGTCCATTTTCGGTTTTCATTGGTTTAAACAACCATAAGGAAATAATAGTTTTCAACTGCGCCTTCATATATGATGAAACAATTGAATCATTTTCTTGGATATTCATAACACTGTTGAAGGTGATACAAAATAAGCGGCTGATGACTATTTTTACCAATCAGGATGCAGCCATGGCAAAGGCCTTGGAGATTATGGTGCCCGAATGTAAGCATCTCCTTTGCACATGGCACATTATACAAAATACGTACAAGCATGTGGGGAAAGCGCATGTTGGAAATTTGACCATTAAGGCTGCAATTGTTAACTTCATGTATAGGATCGAGAAGGTTCACTTGTTTGAAGTACAATGGACTGAGATGCTGGATAATTTCAATGCACATCAAAATGTTTGGCTGGTAAAGTTATATTCGATGAAGTGCGTATGGGCATACGCATATGTGAAGGGTTTCTGGACAACAGGCATGCGATCGACACAACTGAGCAAATCATTCAATTCAGGACTGAAGAATTACCTAGAGAGACATTTCAAGCTGCTAAACTTCTTCCGGCAATATGAAAATCTTCTTCATGCCAAGAGATACAAGGAGCTTGAAGTTGAGTACTCCCTTGTCCAAAAGCTGCCAAGGTTTGTGTTCCTGTCGTCCCCCATGCTTCAACAAGCTGGAAAAATGTATACAACAAAGATATTCCTGGCTTTCCAAGAGGAATTCGTTGGGGCTTGTATGGGTGAGAAGTTTCTGACACGCTGTGAGCCAGATGATTCTGGAGTTAGGATATATCATGTTGGGGGGACCGATGGTGATCGTCGAATGGTCACCAGGTCGTATACTGATGATATGATCTGCACATGTGTGAAATTCAGCAGATTTGGCATTCTGTGCAGCCATGTACTGAAGGTCCTTATTCATGAGATGTGTGTGGATTCAATTCCGCAAAGATATATCATGAAAAGGTTGACAAAAAATGCAAGCAGCGGAATCCCCGACAAATAAAATTTAGCTGACCAAGTTGCACATCCTAGACTTGCAATGAGGCGACATCATAGAACATTATGTCGCTACATGAATTTCATTTCTTCTAGCACAATCTTTGACGAGGAGGGGTTCCAGAATGTTTTGGCTAAAGTCAAAGCAATTGCTGGTAGTATAAGCGTTCCTTCAGCTTCAAATGTGAAGAGCAGCTACCCATCGCGTAGTAGTATACCGGAACCTATTATACTGGACGACGATGACGATACACACGTTCTACATCCTTCTAGTCCTGCTGCCAAGGGCTTCGCTACAAGGGACAGTTATAAAGGCTAAAGGCGGAGGCATATAGGTGGTATGGAAAAAGTTATGGCTCGCAAGAAGAAGTGCACAAAAAAATCAAAGGTTCGCATTGTCCTCAATATTATTTATGATAACTCTGCTATATAACTCTTGCTCCATGTAAATAATATTAATGTTTAGGGAGACTTACCTACACAACTGAATTTCGTAGGCTGTTGGAAAAATCCAACATTCACAGATACCACCACCCATGCAGTTTCAATCCAGTACCTCAAAGAAGCTGAAGTCGTGTGATAAAAACTTCATCGGACCGAACACTGATTGGAAACGTCCGGGGGTGAGTATGAGGTTTTAGGGATTAAACATTTAAATAGTCTATGTGTGCTCATTATATATTTCTTTAATTGTCAGAATGTTGAATTCCTGGGATGGATTTACAAGGATATGATGACCAATGAGAATTTGAAGCCCAGCTCGGACATTAAAGGAAAAGGTAAAGTTAGTACCTCGACCGATGAGAACGTGACTATTTTTCCAAGAGCAATATACAAAGATTGGGTTGGTCAAGAATTTTTCAAGGCATGGTGCAATGATATTAAAGCGAAAGTGATAAAGGACATGCTAGGAAAGGGTAAAGCCACGTCGACGACTTTACCAACACTGAGGACAGAAGCTCCTAAAGTCGCTGATGACCTTTGTAACGTGAGTATTAAGTCTCCCTACCCTACTTATAGGATTAAATAATGTTAAGTGCTCATTGTAGATTATTGTTTGGTTTAACTATTAGGTACATGATTTTCTAAGAGCGGTGTTCGAAGATTACTACGGGATTGAATCATTCAAGGATACCTATGACAAACACGTTATGAAAGGAAAAGGTAAAGTCAGTGCCTCCTCGGCTAAACCGACACCAATTAAAGAAGAACTTGCATCCAATGATGATGTATGGTACCCTAACTATTTAATCCACTTAAATGTCTAACTTACTAGTCCAATGCTAATTGAAATTCCTTATATGACTAAAATTGTAGTTTTCCAACTTGGAGGGACAAACTTTTGCATCAAGGTTGTTTGACACACCACCGTCATATTATGTTTCTAACAGTACTAGGCAGAAAATGGTAAAATATTAATTATACCCTCTTCCCTTTTTCTGAATATTTGAAATACCTTATTTAGGTCGGTATGAAAGTTATAACTGTACATTCTATATGCATTTCATGAAGAATACAACACCGAAAGTAGAGGAAAAAACACCCATATCTGCCTTGAACCTTGCATTTGCGTTAGAAAATGTTGCTTACAATGCTACTCACTACTGTTATGAGGAGAAAGCTGGGGATGAGGACAACATTAAGGATGAGGAGAAAGCTGGGGATGACCCGTAATGCATCCCAGTGGAAATTTGATATATTAGTTCTATTGTATAAGTTGTATTGGGTTTCCTAGATCATTGACCACGTACCCACTTATTTTGCTAGGTATATGTAATGTAAATTACCATATTATACGATACAAGTGTAACAAGTTAAAGATTAACTCCAATTTGGTGCAACTAAAGATTTAATGAAACAGAATATGGTGAAAATAAAGTATGGTCATTTAAACAGAATCCTATATATATGATGTTTTCAATCGAATTGAGATGCTTAATGAAGCCACTATGGAGCGAGGAATGCTTACTTTTCATGAACAATCGTTGGCTGGAAGAGCTTCTGACATGCACTTGTTATGCTATAGGGAAAATCTTGTTTGGCTTCATAATGGGAATGAGCTTATTTGTATGAAAATATTTATTTGTGTTGCCTTCAATGCATTCATGAATGAGAGCTTTAATGAATCCAACTACTGGTTGGTGTTGTCTTAAATGCTTATTTCATTGTATTACTTAATTAGTTCATTTACTTATGGTATATCATCGCATCTCAATAATCTAACCCATTTGTAACAGAATTGTAACACATTATTGTAAAACTCCAAAATATCAAAGTTAATAATACCCATATATCATATATGTCATTTAAAGTCAAAAAACCAAATATCCGATAATATTAACAAGACTTCAAAAAAAAAAACTTTGTGAACCACATTGTGAACTACATTGATTTCCTATCCGAATTTCCCTTCTACCCTGCTTTCTGGAAAGCGTCCCTACAAGATCATGATGTTCAAGTCACACCAGCAATGATCACAGTCAATTACATCTTCATTCATAATCCAAGTTTCCTAGTTTATGTCATGGGGTCTGTTGCAGCATCTAGGAATATTTTTGAAAAAAATTTGGTTCTAGCATTTTTCACCAAAGAGAGGGAAAAGAGACAACATTTTCTTCCTTGCACATTTGATTACCGGCCTTAGTAAATCATGCCCCCTCAACCTCTTTAGAAGACGCACCCCTGCTTCTTTATCAGATTCATTGGAGTGGAGCAAAACGATGCAGAGGGGGTAGAGAGACTGGTTGCCATTCATCACCAACCTGGCCAACCCTCTCACTTCATTAAACACCACCTAATCGACCTGTACCCAGGGACGGAGCCAAAAATAATGTTATAACATTTAAAATTCAGAATTAAAGCATCTTGATGAATAAATAATTAGGATATTGTACCAAAAAAATCATTTGATGAAAAACATCTTGACTTCAATATAAAATTTACCAACACTTTTACTACTCAATTGAAGTGATGAAGAAAGCTTTTATTATTTTCAAAAATATATATAAAATATAAAATACAATTGTGAAAAAAATTGTAGTTAGAAGTTACCACTCCACGACAAAAAGTTTCCTCCAAATCACCCATTTCAAAGCATTGCCTTAAGTATCTCGAAGCCGTCGGTCTATTATGGCTTAGGAGAGCACCATTTAGCACATTGATGGCCTTGTCGAGTCGCTCCCATGGAGTGTTGCTCCCTTTATCCCCCCTAGCAGATTCTCTATAAAAAACATTGGAGGAATTGGCCGGAGAAAATAGGATTTAGATAGATCAAATAATAAACGAGGAGAACATACCAAGCAACATATGAGTCATAGCAGGGGAAACACATCTTACATACACGCATATTAACATCATCAATCAATGGTTGCAAGATATCCCTATCCATAGCTTACACAAACTAATCTTAGGGTTTGTGATACTCATAAGACAATAAGGAATGAAGTTAAGGACTATGGACACCACTGTATCCATATATATAGGCAGTAATCACAAATATCAAAGGTCGCACCTTTTCCCAATCAACCTCTTCCAATATGTGTCAAATCATATATGACCCTTCACTGACCCATACACTTTTAAAATTTACCGTATTTTTTGACATTTTATTTTATATTAATCAATTTTTATAAGGAATCTGCGGAAGAGAGTTGATGACGAAGGTTTTGGAGGGAAAAGCCTTGTTTGGGAGACGGGTATGGGAAACGGCGTCGTTTGGTGGAAGATGATGAAGGTGTTGGAGGGTGAGAGGTTTTGGGCCATGACGAAGGAATTTAGCGGGTGCGAGCTTGGGTCGGTCCTCTTATTTATTTATAAACTCCAAAGGGCCCAATAGAAACTAAAAACTGAACTGAGGGCTATCAGGCTTGTTAAATAATGGCCCGTAACTGGCCCACTAATTCCCCTTGCCTAATTAGAAACTCAAAATTAATCCAAAGGAGGCTTACTAAGTTAAGGCCCGTAAGTGGCCCAATAATTTGCCTTAATATAAATATCAAAACTTAAAATATTAAAAATAAGTTACACTAAATTGAATTGGGGATTTACTTGATGTTAGTTAATTTAACTCTTATAGATTGGGGATTTACTCGATTGAAGCCAATTACACTAAATTGAATTGAGGATTTACTCGATTGTAGTTAATTTTACTCTTATAGATTGAGAATTTACTCGATTGAAACAAATTACTATTAAAATGAATTGGGGATTTAGCAAATTGAAGTTAATTTAACTCTTATAGATTGGGGATTTACTCGATTGAAGCCAATTACACTAAATTAAATTAGGGATTTACTCGATTGAAACAAATTACTACTAAATTGAATTGGGGATTTAGAAAATTGAAGTTAATTTAACCCTTATAGATTGGGGATTTACTCGATTGAAGCCACTTACACTAAATTGAATTGAAGATTTACTCGATTGAAGTTAATTTAACTCTTATAGATTGGGGATTTACTCGATTGAAACAAATTACTACTAAATTGAATTGGGGATTTAGCAAATTGAAGTTAATTAACTCTTATAGATTGGGGATTTACTCAATTGAAGCCAATTACACTAAATTGAATTGGGGATTTACTCAATTGAAGTTATTTTAACTCTTATTGATTGGGGATTTACTCGATTGAAACCAGTTACACTAAATTGAATTGGGGATTTACCGGATTTGAATTTAATATTTAAATATTAATTGTTAATTATTTTTTATTTTTATATTGTAAGTAAACTTATAAATATCGAGTAGTAAATATAGTATACAAATATATATATTCATATATATATGATACATATATATTTTAGTTCATTTATTTAAATGGTAAGTTAATGACTAGAGACTTATTATTTATCAAACACCCACCACAAACTTATCAGCATTCTAAAAAACTGGAAGAAATGGTTAATGGTCACAGAGTAAGCCATGGCCACCACCGCATATTTGTTTCACCTCCACCTGATTCCTTAGTACAACTAAGGAATGACATGGCTGAAGTCTATAATAGTTACAATTCCTTGCTTGAATGCTTCGAGATGAGGATTGCTGAGGTGGCGAAAACTATGGTTATAATTGCAAGGAAGATTCCTGATTTGATCGCGCCATCACCATCCCTACCGAGCTTGGTCCCACCTTCACCACCATTGGCACCTGGTGTTTTCGAAAGGAGAACTCCTAACTACATTTGATGGAAGTCAATTTCATGTATGAAGGTCACTGTGTTTATCAAATTTTCGTTTAAGAACCCTTTTGTTTTGTATGAATATCATGGTTGGTTATTCTTCGCCTCAACCCTATTTTGCTCTAATTTTTCCAGGGTTCAATGCATATGAAACTGACTTGGTTTTTTGTTGGGTTAATTAATATTAAGTAATTGGTTTTATGTTGGGTTTTCAGCTTAGGTAAAATGAATATTACTTAACTCAACTTCTTTATCTTTCTTTGCCGTTGAACCTCTTCGTAATCTAGCCATCTAAATTAACAAAGGAAATTACCAGATGGTGATTTTAGTTAAACCTATGTTACAATTGTTGGTGATTTCACATAATATGTATCATATCCCAAATATCAATTTCAATACTATGAATTGGTGATTTATTTACTCCATTATTAGTAGGGTAAATCCCAAGGAATTTTTGAAAACAGGTCTTCATTTTGTTTTGTAAAATATATGTTTCAATATTTGGTGTTTCTGGGTTTAGGGTATTTTAATTTTTCAGTAATATGAATTACACGTATGTTACAACTGATAGTGATGTCAGCTACAACTGAGTCCCCATACATTTTTTGTTTGTTTTGCTATTTTATTCCTGAATGTGGATATGTTCTTATGACTGAGTTAAAGTTGTTGACATTAGATGAACTTAAAAAGTCTATGTTAAAAATTTTAAATTACAAATAATAGCTAAATATGAATAAGAAAGGGTGTTTTTTGAAAATTGAAATTGTCGGTTTTAATTACTCAGGAAGTGTGTTTGATGAAATTTGAAATTTATATATATTTTCCATAATAGGCAGGAATGGTGTTTTACATTTGGCGGGAATTGTATTCAACTTTTGGCGGAAATATGGTTATACATTGGGTGGTAAATGGTGTTTCTGCTTTAGAGCGGTTGGTAAAATTTTACAGATCAATAATTTTAAAAAAAAAAGAGTGGTGAACAATCAATATATAAAATAATATGTAATAAGTAAGAAGAAAATGTGATTCATCAGATTATCAAAATAACAATTACATCATAGAGTAATTGCATCATCTTACAAACCAACATTAACATTGGGTCACCAATCCTCATTATCTTCATCATATCCATAGTTCAGAAGTGGATTGTTATCACAACGGTCCAACAAGTGTACGTAGCCACCTTGTAAAAAATTGTAGTACAGACACTTGGTTTCAAATTTAGAACAATCTCAATATGTATTGCGACTAGTGAATGCCCATACATGATCATCTATGAAACACTTGTTACATTGTCCATCACAGAGTACGTATGGTTCAACGTACGGTAAATAATGCTCTTCATTAGTACATAGTCACAATGGTAAACCAAACTTATTGAATATTGACCCTCTCTCCTCCATCATCAAAAATACCATTTCAACCATTAGCTTGTAAAATCCTTACTTCGGCTAGCGACTATTTGTGCATTTCAGTCAATGTCCAAACACCTTATCGTGAACTGCAAAAAATTCAACCTTGCGAAGGTCGATGTCCAAATTCCATTTCAACCATTAGCCTGTAAATCCTTACTTCGACTAGTGAAGGCCGATGTCCAATATATTCAACCTTGCACTTACCCAATATATTCAAAGTTGTTGAACTGCAAAAAATTGGAATTAGTGTTTTTTAATATTAGATTTAGTTGAATAGGCCCAACTCAGTTGAAGTGGCCCAAGTGTGCCAATTTTAAAAAGTAGCCCAACTCAGTTGAACTGGCCCAATTGTTCACATTTGCAAAATTGACCGTTATATAGCAACTTCAAAGATCTAATTGTTATACAGTGTTTAAAAATTATGACCGTTGGTGTTGTGTGCTACCTATATATATCATCCATGTCTCACTTTCCTTGTATATGCTTGAGTTCTATTTGATGTAATGGCCTTGGTTCGAATACCATAATTCATTACTGATTCAAGAGTTTCATACTAGTAATCCATGTCAACATCTTCTAGTAATGGTGCCACACATCGATCAATTCCCAGACTGTGCATATGCGGCCACCGTGCAGTTCTTCTTCGATCAACTACACAGAGAAATCCTGGCAAGTTATTTTAGAGTTGTCCTTATCGTGTTTGTGGGTATTTCGATTGGGATTTATTGGATCCAACACCAGCACAGGCACAGGTAGAAGCACCCATAATTGAGATATCCACACAACCACAAGCTGCCGAAAATGTCGATATACACGAAATATTGAGCATGAAACTGAGAGCAAAAACACAAGCACAAGTAAAAGTAAATGCCAATATTGAGATATACAACATGATATTGAGGGCTACAGTTGTTATTGTTGTTCTTCTCACCATTTTATGTCTACTAAATCTCATCATCTTAAGTATTGTATTGAGCCTATAATTATCAAATATAAGCTTTCTATGCTAAGTGTTGTATTGAGCCTATGTTATTTGAAAAAATTAAAGGGATGGTTATTAGACTTTAGATAGACTTGAATCAAACAATACTTCTCCTGTTTGCCTATGGTTATTAAACAATACTTATATTACAGTTATTGGAGATTTAAGTTACAATTTCAGAATATGTAACAAAAATTAACTTTCAATGTGTAGTACACCTTTATTAAAGTTGATTGTCATTTCAGTAATGGTTTCAGATATCTCCTTGCTTCCAATATCAATCCCAAAAGCCTCTACATTCCAATATCAACCCCAAAAATTGAAAGCCCATACATACACCACAAAATATTTTCTGCCCAAACCATGGGCCCTTAAAGTTTATAGCAAAAAACATGTATTTTCACGATACTATGATATAAAATTTAATTTAAGTCCATACCAATCACTTCCTCTTATCTCTTTTATGCGAATGTCATTTATGCATGTCGTTTGCTTCTGCCACGACACTTGTAGCAACTTGATCAATTACATGTTCTAGGGTGGCTTTGTTAATTACCCCCTAACTTCATTATTGGGGGAATCAAGCAGTTCCACAAAGTACACATAAGAAACACTGATACATGGCATGTAACGTTTCAGTCATTATTTAGAGGGAGGGCTTACATATCGGATTGAGTGGGAATATCTTCAGCGATGTTCACCGGGTAGTTTCCTAAACTTTCTCCGGTCCAAATTTCTACAAATTGCTTCTGTGCAGCCACAAAAGGATACCATATTATGACTAGCCAATAACGAATAAGTAATGCTATGTTTTACTAGATAATAAATGGTCATACCATAAACTTGGCGTATTTCTTGTATTCACTGCCTTTGAGAGAGCAAAGATAGTCCACCCTTTGCAATTTTTGGTTCACGACCAACAAAAACCAATGATGATTCAAACAGGCTGGGAAGAAAATCTGACAAAGGTAGATGAGTTAAAAAGCTTAGGTTACAAATGTGGAAACAAACATCGACTAACCAATATTGATCCAAAGAATTTAACACACATTGGGAAAAAATTATGTAAACAAACACTGATACTAACCAATTCTCTTTCCCTGGAATGGTCCCGGATAGAACATGACAGTTTATTCATCAAATCATGGTATGATTTTTTGATGGCCTCAGTTATTGATGCTTTAGTCATCTTCCTGAATACATGGTACACATCTGACATCAAATATATAACAGTACTTGGAAAGTAGTAAGCTCCCCTTGACTCTCCGATCTCATTGTTCAGTTTAGTCGCGAACAGATCGACCACTTAGAAAACAATTATAAATGATGTGAAGTTACAAGTAATGTTATTATAATTCAGATATTTCCTAAACTTATAAATATTACATTAATACGCACCGAGTTAATAACTTCATTCCCCTCAAATAATGTCTAGAGGTGAGACTTATTCAAAAAGTCCCCATACATATAGACCAGCACATCCCTGCATAATAGAAAATTATATCTGTTGGAGCCTAACTGTAGGGGGAATTTTATTCCCAAAAATTTTCAAATGAAACAATAAATTAAAGTCTCAATTTAATAATTTAATTACCCGTTGTCAACTAGTTGTTTTGATGCAAATTCCAACAAGTCAAGCTGATTGGAACTCAACGGAACATTTTTAGCCTCTCTGTATACACTAGTAACATATTGATAATAATTAGTTCTCACAGCTTCAATGGGAACTTGGGGAGCATCATCATTATCCACAACAACACAAGTGGGAGTGAGTTCTGGTAAGGAGATAATAACATTCTCATGCTCCTCCTCATGCTTTTCCCCAGCATATATCTTTTCCTCCCCATGTTCTACTTCATCCTCAGGTTGCTCTCCTTCTGACCTATTCTCAAGACCACCATTATTATCGCATTTCGCAGGCCCAACCTCTGCCTCAACAAGCCTTGTTTTCTTTCGCTTCACCCGGCCATCCTCATCCTTCGCTAAGTTTTTTCACTGTGAATCATTCAAAACCACTAACACATAAGTGTTATCATTATTAAGAATAAAATTCCATTTCCGTATGGGAGTGCGAATGCTTACATGTAAATCCTTAGCATTGCTAGGTCCCTCAGCTATCCCATGGAAAGAAGGTAATTGCGGTACACATCCGAGCGATACAAGCTAGATCAAAAAGAAATAACAACAATGTAATGAGTAACTTTCAATGTCTAAAATATTACAAAACAAAGGTTACATATGAGAACAGATTGCGTAAGTGGTGGCACCTTCCCAACACCAAAGCCTCCCATGCAGCAATTCTCCCATTTCAACTGTCCCTGCACAACTTCAGAAGTCCAATATTCCAGTTCATGAAGGTCACCCATAGGGTAATCAGATTTATTCACTGATACCCTTTTGGAATAGAACATCTACATACATGCAGACAAATTAAATAATATAATTTAGTAGTCAAAGAACCATAAAGTGTTTCAATACACATACATTAAATGGATAAAATTTTAATTCATGTTTCATACCTGAATGAATAGCATACAGCCGCTGTAAGATTGTTTTACACCATCTTCTAGCTGCAACATTGTATTAACCAAGAATTTCAGCACAGATGCGCACCAGTTGTAAGACGGGATCTTATCAACTTGGTCAACGGCTGCCAGCAAACCCAAATGCACATGTCCATGACCCGTTGGAGAAAGAACAGATGAACATGCACATAATACAAACAAATGCTTAAATACATCTCCCTCAGTTATCTCCAACAATTCAAATAGTCGTTCCACTTTCCTGTCAGCCTCGGGTCTAAACCCACCATCAACTATCCAAGGGGTATCTTTAAAGAGGCGATTGAAAGGCACTATCTCTCTGCCCGTCGGTAACAAAAATATTTCTTACACATCGTGTGCAGGCAAATACAGATCAGCCATTTTTTTCAATCTAATAACACAATCATCCATTTCAAAATTACTAATAAGGAAGTTGCACAGGTCATAAGAGATGAAGTCACATTTTAACTTCAAAAGCTCTCCAAAACCCAGTTGTTCCACAACTTTCCGCTTTTTTGCTTCAAGATTCCTAACCGCTTGAATAAATTTCTGAGCAGCACCTCTGTGCCAAGTGTAGTTCTTCTTGAATGCAGCGCTAACCACGCCTCTTTGGTTCTTCTTATGCTTACCGTACAATAATTCAAAATATCACCAAGTAGTACTAAATGACTCATAGAAAAACTTTGTAGGCTAATAAATTTTATTCGGTTTAGTTACTTCACTTTAGACTTGTCGACCACCTTGCCTTTGTTTTTCACATCTTCATACTTCTCTTTTTGGGCACGTTGTCGACCTAGGAAGAGTTTCTTCTTGTCATATTTTAGTTTCTTCCATTGCGCTGCAGCCTACATGCAAATGTCAGCATACTGGGGCACCGCGATAACTTTACCCAACATACCACATTTTTTACGATATTTTTTTATGTAAGATGCTCTGTAGATTAAATTATATAAATAACCCAGGAAATTTTCATCATTCCCAAATATATTAAATAGAAATAATAGATATAATTGAACATATAATAATTCAATAAATTAAAGGGGTCTTACTTGTAATAGAAGAATGTTCTAGTTGGGGCCTTAATATGTTTTTCCTCACCACCAGATCTGGAACATGATGGTTTAGCAGCCTTACTTGACTCAGTTGTGGCCTTACTTTTGTTTCGAGTTAATTTTGTGGATAATCTAGCAATCTAAGTTAACAAGGAAAAATACCAAAAGTACAACAAGGTTAATTTCAATGGTGTTACTGGGTTACTAACTTATAACTCTTCAAAATCATGCATCACACCTATGTTACAACTGATGGTCATTTCAGTTATACATGTGTTACAACTGATGGTATTCCTATTACACTTCCAGAATTTATATTGTATCCTCTAACTCAATTTGAATACTTTTAATTGGGGATTTAAGGACTCCATTAATAATAGGGTCAATCCCATACTTTTAATTGGGGAATAAGGAATTTATATTAAATTTCCATACTTAAAACAACAAACTAAAGAAGTATGTACATCAAGGTTTATATCTAGGGTTACTTATAGCTCTTCAAAATGTACATTACACATATGTTACAACTGTGTTACAACTTATAGTAAATACTTCTAGAATATCTATCAAATCCTCCATGTTTTCAATTTGAATACTTTTAATTGGAAATTTATTTTCTCCATTAATAGTAGGGTCAATCCCATATTAGATTCTAAAATATACCTTTTGAAACTAATATGGTGATTTCAGTTACACCCCAATTATAACTTATGGTGATTCCAGTTACACTTCTAGAATATCTAACATATCCTCCATGCTTTCAATTTGAATACTTTTAATTGGGGATTTATTTACTTCATTAATAGCAGGGTCAATCCCATATTAGATTCTAAAACATGCATTTAGAAACTAATATGGTGATTTCAGTTGCACCTGTGTTGCAACTTATGGTAATTCCTATTACACTTCCAGAATATCTATCATATCCTCTATTTGTGCATTTATGAATTTTCATACTTTTTGATACACATCATTACACTAGAAAGATGTACATCAAGGTTGATATCTAGGGTGCTACTGGGTTACTGACTTATACCTCTTCAAAATGTGCATTAAACCTAGGTTACAACTGATGGTCATTTCACTGACACCTGTGATACAACTTATGTTGATTCCTGTTACACTTCCAGAATATCTATCATATCCTCCATTCTTTCAATTTCAACACTTTTAATTGGGGATTTATTTACTCCATTAATAGCAGGGTCAATCCCATATTAGATTCTAAAACATGCCTTTAGTTTGCAGATTATGAATTAGGAATTGAAGGATAATATATAACAAGAAATATGTACATCAAAGTTTATATCTAGGGTGCTACTGGGTTACTGACTAATACCTCTTCAAAATGTGCATACATCTATGTTACAACTGATGGTCATTTAATTTACACTTGTGTTGCAACTTATGCTGATTCATGTACACTTCTACAATATCTATCATATCCTCCATGCTTTCAATTTGAATACTTTTAATTGAGGATTTATTTACTCCATTAATAGCAAGGTTAATCCCATATTTGATTCTAAAGCATGCCTTTAGTTTGAAAATTATGAATTACATAAAAATGTTTAAAATGGGCATTACACTTATGTACAGTTGAAGATGATTTGAGGTACATTTTCATAATATCCAATATATCATTCAACTCAATGTCATATTATGTGAATATGTAAGATATCCTTCAACTCGGTGATTTTCATTTAAGTTACAGTTGAGTAGACAAAATCTTTATCTGTAATTTGAGTTCTTTTCAGCTTGCGTGGGTGAGTAATGCAGATAAATTGAAAAGTAAAGATAAAAGTGTTATCTTTATCTGTATTACTCACACTGGGTTACTGACATATACCTCTTTAAAATGTGTAGTACACCTATGTTACAACTGATGGTCATTTCGGTTACACCTGTGTTGCAATTGATGATGATTCTTGTTATCCCTCCAGTCCCTGTTTTGTTTGTACATGTTATAGCATGGTCAATCCCATATTCAATTTCAATACTTATATATTATGTGAATATGTAAAATATCCTTCAACTCAGTGACTGTCATTTGAGTTAAAGTTATGTTACAATTGATGGTCACTTGAGTAGACAAAATCTTTACATATACACATAATCTCTCTGCTATATGGAAAAATAAACACACTCCAGAATATCTATCATATCCTCCATGATTTCAATTTGAATACTTTTAATTGGAGATTTATCCTCCATGATGTGTAACTATAATAGATGAATGTTTTCCTCAGCTTTCATGTGAGAGTACTGAGAAAGAAGATGAAAAACATACTTAGCATAAATCAGTGAAATCATTCATCTTCTTTCTCAGTACTCTCACACTCAACTGATGGTTAATCCCATATTAGTTGGAGAAACTAATATGTGAATGTGCATATTTATTAGGAGTGGAACTTAAACCTGTGTTACACCTGTGGTACAACTTACGGTGATTCTTGTTACACTTCCAGAATATCTATCATATCCTCCATGCTTTCAATTTGAATACTTTTAATTGGGGATTTATTTACTCCATTAATAGTAGGGTCAATCCCATATTTGATTCTAAAACATGCTTTTAGAAATTAATATGGTGATTTCAGTTACACTTGTGTCATAACTTATGGTGATTCCAATTACACTTCCAGAATATCTATCATATCCTTCATGCTTTCAATTTGAATACTTTTAATTGGGGATTTATTTTACTCCATGAATAGTAGGTGAGTAATAATAGTGTGTGAGTAATGCAGATAAATTGAAAAGTAAATATAACACTTTATATATCTACATTGCTTACACCTATGTTACAACTGATGGTCATTTCAATAACTTTAATTGGGGATTTATTTACTTTATTAATAGAAGGGTCAATCCCATATTAGTTTCTAAAACATGCCTTTAGTTTGCAGATTATGAATTAGGTAAAACTATTTAAAATGGCCATTACACTTATGTTACAGTTGAAGATGATTTAAGTTGCATTTTCATAATATCCAATATATCATTCAACTAAGCTTCATATTATGTTCATATGTAAGATATCCTTAAACTCAATGACTGTCATTTGAGTTACAGTTGAGTAGACAAAATATTTATATATAATTTGAGCTATTTTCAGGTTGCATGGGTGAGTAATGTAGATAAATTGAAAAGTAAAGATAAAAGTGTTATCTTTATCTGCATTACTCACACTGGGTTACTAACTTATACCTCTCTAAAATGTGCATTACACCTATGTTACAACTGATCTGTTTTTCAGTTACACCTCTGTTGTAATTTATGGTGATTCTTTTTACCCCTCCAGCCCATGTTTTGTTTGTACTTATTATAGCAGGGTCAAACCTGTTAGTCACTAATTAACCCTAAAGGGGCGGTGAATATGGTGTGTTGAATAAAGTTTTTATTCTTTTCGAAAATTAAAACAATCTATACTTGATAATCATTTAGTTCAATAACCTAGCAATAGTACCAATTTGAAGATTCAAGTTAGTTGATCAAACGAATTTATTTCAACATTAATATATCATGCAAAATAATGAAATAACTATAGCATGCAAGATATTGAAGTAAGGAAACAGAGATAGAGAGAGAGACATTGACACCGCAATTTTTTCGAGGTTCGGTAACTCCTACTCCTCGCCTCAAGAACCCCTTCTTGAAACTTTTTCCGATCCTTTCACTATGGCTTTTCCTTCACAGGTAGAATAACAAACCTTTACACACAAGCTAACGAGCTCATGTCACATTCAAGAGAACAATCCTCTCTTGAACCAATGGGCCTTACTAACCCAAGATCACAAATTCGTGTATACAATCAATATATCACTCAAGAAATAAAAACACTCAAAACCCTAAGGTTTTTATGGAAGATTGATCAATATAAGCTCAAGTGTTTTTAAATGATATTTCAATAAATCTAAATGAATATTCTCAAATGAATAATTTCAATAAGTGTGCACAAGATAATAGAAATGACACTAGAGTTTAAAGCTTTCAAAATATTTGAGTTAAAAAATCAAGCTTCTTGCTTCTTGCCTTCAATGGCTTTTTGAGAGAGTGTTGGAGAGAAGAACCAACACTATAGTTTAAATCTTTCAAAAGATTGGAGTTGAAAATCAAGCTTCTTGTTTCTTGCCTTCAATGGTTTTTTCAAAGTGTGCTAGAGAGAATGATGAAGATGAAGAGTTATGAAATTTCTCACACTAAAATTCAATAATTCCAAAATACTCATCTCATCTATATATAGGACACATTAGGGTTTGAGATAGTGAATCTCACACTTGAAGAGGAGGAGAGTGAGTTTGGAAAAGTTGAGAGAATAATACACCAAGTAATGGGCAAAAACATTTTTTAAAATAAATTTTTGTCAAAAGTTGGGTCAGCCAGTCAACTGCCTTTACAATCCCAGTCGACTGCCTCCAATCAGAGTTTAAAATTATTTTTCCCAAGGGTTACTACCAGTTGACTGCCTCAAGAAATCCAGTCGACTGCCTTAAGAGCCAGCCGATTGCCTTAAATGACCAGTCGACTACCTAATACGATTATATGTTCTCAAAATCTCTGACTGTTCCAGTCGACTGCCCAATTTTGTACTGTCAATCGACTGGGTCACTGCCAATCGACTGCCATGGCTTGGCCAGTCGACTGGGTGAAACCCGACGACTTGAGATGATCATTTTTGTTTCGTTTAAAGTTCAGTTCTTTGATCACTTGAGCTTATAGGACTAATCAACGTATAAAATACATTTTTATAGTATTCGGACCTCGACCTATCTATCCCGGTCTTGAGTCTTCAATTTTAGCTTTTCGTTGACCATCTTGTCCTTTGTTGTTTTTGCTCTTTTGAATTCCATTTTTCGCTTTTGTTGTTAAGCATTCATTTCCGAGTATTTTTTCCCTGTCTTTTGCTGAAACATATAACTCAATTTTCATTAGTACCAAACACTCATAAATGGTTTGTGATCATCAAAACAAGTATTATCATCCGACCGTAAATTTCAAAGCCAACAATCTCCCCTTTTTTGATGATGACAAAACATTTCATGTTTGTCCGAAATTGGTGAAGTATCAAGTGATACTCCCCTTCAATTTATGCTTTGCATGCTCCCCCTTAATGAAATGAATTTTGCAATTATATAGGCATTAAGCGAAAATGACATAATGAAACACAATGCAACATTTCATTTCATTTTCATTTCAAGTACATGATGATTACTACAAAAGGCAAAACATGAAATGAAGCATAGAAGAACACACATAAAAATGACATACTTCTAAGCACGATACTTCTAAGCACAAAATCCTAATTTCTTCTGCGCTTATGGCAACATAAAAAAGGCTGGAGGTTGCGCTGAATGTCAGACATAGTCAAGGAAAGAGGGCTAAAAATGAGCAGAAAAGTCAGTGGTGAGCGCATCGACCTTCCCTTCAAGTCGCTCCAGAGTCTCGACATTCTTCTTTTGAGCCTCTTCGTTGCGCTTTACAACATCGATAATTTGACTCAGGAGCTTGGAATTAGCTCCTAACCCAAAATCAGGAATGTCGAAAGAACTACCCAAATAGGGGAAAGGGGAAGTCGAAGCGGCAGGAGGATGATAAGGTGGAGCAAAAGGTCCAGCCTGGTCCTGCGTAGGAAAACCTTTCAACGATACTAAAACCCCATTGGCATTCTTTGCAATGCGCATTTTCTTGAGATAGGTGGCATCCAGAAAGATGGGGGGCATGCTCGGTGGGCTCGCCAACAACTGGAACGCCGCATTTCTTGAGAAGGTAAGAAATATGAGCTGGAAATATGAGAACACCACTTCCCTTCTTTTGCCGCTCAAGGATAACGGCCCGAAAAATGAACCCTAAGTTAACTTTTGTGTCGGACATTATACAAGCAACAAAGAATGCCTCCATGCTTAAAACAAGGTTGCGGCTGCCGATGTTTAGCAAGATAGAGTAGGTGACAATGTTGTGGACAATTCGGGCTTCGGGAGTGAGCGCAGAGTTCGGAAACTCAGTAATTGTGTTGGTTTCCTTATCGATGCAAATGATGCACACGGCTTCAAGGGGGTCGAAAGAGCTAGATGAGTACCACACATAAGGAGTGTAGTAAGAAATACCGCCTGATTGAAGCCAAAAATGAGTATTGAGGTCGTCATCACTGAGGTCGATTTCAACACCGCCAATGGAGGAAGATAGAGAAGATGTGGGGGCTTACGGGGGAGATGGATTATGAAGTTTGGTGTAGAAGGCTCTGACGGCTCAAGGGTAATGAGGAATATTGAGCGAGATAAAGAAATCCCAGCCCATATTCTTGAAGAGATTGAAGGTATTGGTGTCGATTTCATAGCACAACCTTCGGGTAACAATACGGCAACGAGCCAGCTTTTGAGGTAGAAACTTGGTTTCGTAGGCATGAATATCATCGGCATCATCTCCAAGGAGATTAACTAGACTCATTAGCGCACAATCATCATCGGACTCGGTTTCGGCATCCTCGGGTAAGATAAGGGGCATATGAGGAAGAGAGTTGCCACCACGACGAGTTCTCTTGCGGGTTGGGTGACCTTGAGTAGGATTTGGAGCCATGAGAATGACAAGAATTAGTAGGAATGAAGACATGGTGAAGAGGATTCGGGTAGAGAGGGTGAAGATATGGAATATGTGGGTATATATATAAATGTGTATATATATATAGGCAAATGAGGGATAATTAGAGATTTAAATAGTGGGGTAATGAATGGGAGTGAAGAGGTGGCGTGAGATGTGGAAGTGGTGGAGAGTGATATGAGAGAAGTGGAGAGAAGACGGTTAAAAATCAAAGTTCACGCAAAGGCAGCCGACTGGCCAAATGGAGGCAGTCGACTGGATCTTAACCCAGTCGATTGGCCAAAATGGCGGCAAACGACTAGCTCTTAACCCAGTCGACTGGCCAAAATAGGGCAGTCGATTAGCTAATCGATATAAAAACATATAAAGTCTCTGATTAAACCAGTCGACTGGCCAAGTTTCCATAGGCAGTCGACTGACACCTATAAAATAATGAGAATTCAAAATTCTGAGGATATTTTAAAAGTCCAGTGCCCATAATGATTAAACTAATACTTCAATGTCAAAAGCGATACCAATTTCCCTACGATTTTTTGAAAAAGATTCCTCCAGGAGGGGTTTTGTGAAAATGTCCACTAATTGGTTGCTAGTGTCAATAAAAATTAACTCAACGTCTCATTTAGCTACATGATCACGTAAGAAATGATGTATAATATCGATGTGCTTCGTGCGTGAGTGTTGAATAGGATTCTTAGAAATACAAATAGCACTAGTATTATCACATTTAATAGGCACTTTATTAAAAATAACGCCGAAGTCAAGTAATTGTTATTTAATATAAAGAGTTTGAGCGCAACTACTACCGGCCGCAACATATTCGGCTTCGGCGGTAGACAAGGCAACGGTGTTTTGCTTTTTACTTGACCAAGATACAAGGGAGTGTCCTAGAAAGTGACATGTGTCGCTTGTGCTCTTGTGATCCACTTTGCATTCGGCAAAGTCGGCATCCGAATAGCTAATGAGATCAAGTGAAGTGCCCCGAGGATACCAAAGTCCTAGATTTATTGTGCCACTTAAATAACAAAAAATACGTTTCACGGCAAGCAAATGAGATTCTTTAGAACAAGATTGAAGACGAGCACATAAGCACACGCTAAACATTATATCCGGTCTACTCGCGGTTAAGTAAAGCAAACTACCGATCATGCCTCTATATCTAGTACTGTCAATATATTTACCATTTTCATCTTTGTCAAGCTTAATAGAGGTACTGATAGGAGTTATCGCATGTTTGGTAACCTCCATACCAAATCGCTTTAGCAAATCTTTAGTATACCTGGATTGGCTAACAAATAAGCCGTCCGAGATTTGCTTGATTTGAAAACCTAGAAAGAAGTTCAACTCGCCCATCATGCTCATTTCAAATTCATTTTGCATACTTGTAGCGAATTATTTACATAGAGAATCATTTATTGAGCCGAATAGAATGTCGTCAACATATATTTGGACAATCAACAAATTTTTCTTAATAGTTTTTGTAAAACGTGTGTTATCAACTTTTCCTCTTGTAAAACCATTTTGAGTCAAAAATCCACAAAGTCTTTCATACCAAGCTCTAGGAGCTTGCTTTAAACCATATAGAGCCTTAGTCAATTTGAAAACATGATTTGGAAAAAGTTCATTTTTAAAATCGGGTGGTTGCTTTACAAAAATTTCTTCTTCTATGACACCATTTAAGAAAGCACTTTTGACATCCATTTGATAAAGAGTAAAATTTCTAGATGATGCATATGCAAAAAGCATTCTATTTGCTTCTAATCTAGCTCCGGGTGCAAAAGTCTTATCGTAGTCAATGTCTTCCTCTTTATTATATCCTTGAGCTACCAATCTTGCTTTATTTCGAATGATCACTCCATTTTTATCCTTTTTATTTTGAAAAACCTATTTTATACCAATTATAGTTTGATTTTCGGGTTTAGGAACTAAATGTCAAACTTGATTGCATTCAAATTGATTTAGTTCCTCTTGCATGACAACGATCCAAGAATCATCACATTGAGCATCGTGGAAGTTCTTGGGCTCGATATGGGACACAAATGCCATGTGATTACAAAAGTCTCTAAGTTGAGATCTAGTGCTAACCCCTTTTGACGGATTAACTATGACTTGATCAAGAGGATGATTGTGTACAATCCTCCATAAATTTGGAATTGAGTTTGTCGAGTCATCATTTGATTGATGCTCAACTTCACTCTTTTCTTTTTGGCTACTTGATGAGTTGGAGATATTGAGATTATTTAAACTATTTTCAATCCCTACAACTTCATCTTCATCTAGGTCAACTCTAGGTGATGGTGGTGGTGGTGATTCATCAAATACAATGTGAATTGACTCAACCATGGTTGGAGTCCTCTTGTTCTAGACTCGAAAAGCTTTACTTCTTAAAGAGTACCCTAGGAAAATTGCATCATCCGATTTAGACTCGAATTTTCCTAAGATATCTTTATCATTTAGTATAAAACATTTACAACCGAACACTTTGAAATACCCAATATTGGGTTTCCGACCATTCCACAACTCATACGGAGTCTTACCCAATTTCATTCGGATGATAACTCTATTTATGACATGAAAAGTGGTATTTATCGCTTCCGCCCAAAGGTTTCGGGGAAGGTTGTGTTCATTTAACATAGTCCTAGCCATTTCTTATAAAGATCTATTCTTCCTTTCAACTACCCCATTTTGTTGAGGAGATCTTGGAGCCGAGAGATCATGAGATACACCAAATTCATCACATAATTTCTCTAGATCTTGATTGTCAAATTCTCTACCCCTATCACTTCTAATTTTCTTGATTTTCAAATCTTTTTCATTTTGAATGACTCTATAAAATTTATCAAGAATGGAGTGAGTTTCATTTTTATGAGCAAGAAAGTGAACCCAAGTAAATCTAGAGTAGTCATCGACTATAACAAGTACATAGAGTTTCCCGGCTAAGCTAGTCGTTCTCTCCGGACCAAAGAGGTCCATATGAAGTAACTCTAAAGGTCTAGAAGTGGTGATATCTTTCTTTCTCTTGAAAGAAGATTTCACTTGCTTACCTATTTGACATGCACTACATATTTTATCTTTTGAAAAATTAGTCTTTGGGAGGCCTTTGACTAATTCATTTTTCGATAAACGTTGAATGAGGTCCATACTAGCATATCCTAAACGTCTATGCCATAACCAACTATTTTCACTCAATGTGACAAAGCACTTAACATCTTGTTCATTTAATTCACACAACAACATAGTATATAAATTTCCGTTTCTCTTTGCATTGAACAATTGCTTTCCATCTTTCTCAACTATGCATGCATTTGACCTAAAGATAACATCATAACCTTTGTCACAAAGTTGGCTAATACTAAACAAGTTATGCTTCAAACCATCAACTAAAAGTACGTTATCTATAGCTAGAGAAGAAGATATACCAATGGATCCAATTCCAACAATTTTACCTTGTGAGTTGTCTCCAAAAGTAACGCTTCCTCCTTCATAAGATTTTAAGGACATGAATTTCGATTTGTCCCCCGTCATGTGCCTAGAACATCCGCTATCAAGAAACCATCTTTCTTTTGAGGCGAACTTCAAGCATACCTACAACACAACGTTACGTGACTTTTATTGGTACCCAATCTATTTTGGGTCCATTATGGTTAGAAAGAGATACAATAGTTCCTTTAGGAACCCAAAATGATTTAGTTACTGATTTTTCTTTTGCACGTAGAGATGCAATGGTTCCTTTTGGAACCCAAAACATTTTTGAGACAATTTTCTATTTCTTTCTTAGATAACATGCATTTGTTTTGTGACCTCTTTTCTTCCAATAGTAGCATGTAACATGATTGTGATCAATTGAAGTTGAGAGAGAAGATTGTCTTGAAAACATATGCCTTAATGATTTTATTTTCTTCAATAAGAGTGCATCTTTGTTGAATGCATCATATCCTAAGCCGCATTTGTCAAAAGAGTTTCTTTGTCTTCCTAGCATGATGCTCAAGTTTTCTTTTCCTTTTGTGAATATTGCTAAGAAGTTTATTTGATCATCAATAGTCTTTTTCAACAAAATATTCTCCTTTTCTATCTTAATACTTTTGTCATTTGTTGCATTTAAATCAACTACGGTGAGGCAAGTAGAATTACATGAAGAATTTAGATTTCTTAAGCAAACTATGTTTCTTAGCTAGTTTTTCAAACACATCATACAAATTTTCAAATGCATCTTGTAATTCATTATGAGAAAATAAAAGCTCATCATATGACAAAATGGATTTATCTAATGCATGTAAATTTAAATGTACCTCATCTTCATTTGCCATGAGGCAAAGATTTGCAATTTCCTCACCATTTTCTTCCTCATCCGAATCAGAAGAGTCATAGTCATCCCATGTTGCATTCATGGCCATTTTGTTTGGCCTTTTCTCGTTCTCCTTTTTGGGCTTGAAACACTCATTTCTATAGTGCCCAGGTTTTCCACAATTGAAGCAAGTAATGGACTCCTTCTTGCTTGTCTCTCCTCTTGGTTCGTTGCTCTTTAAGAACCTCCGACCTTTAGCCTTCTTTCGTTGAAGAAATCTCTTGAATTGTTGAGTGATCAAGGCAATGTCTTCATCTACCTCTTCTTCGATTCTCTCATTTGCTTCACTTTTAGTGGACGCTTGTAAGTTTATACCTTTTCTAGGCTTGGCGTCTTCTTCACGAGATTTTAAGGTAATTTCCCATGTAAGGAGTGACCCGAAAATCTCATCGAGACTCATTGTGCTAAGATCATGTGCTTCTTTAATAGCCGTCACTTTCGCGTCCCATTTGATCGGAAGGCTTCTAAGGACTTTGCGTGCCGCATCGGATCTAGGAACAATTCTACCAAGATGCTTCAGTCCATTCAAAATATTAGTGAAACGAGACATCATAAAATTGATATTTTCATCTTCCTTCATGGCAAATAATTCATATTCATGCATAAGTATATCAATTTTAGATTCTCTAACTTGAGTAGTTCCTTCATAAGTAATTTCAAGTTTATCCCACATTTCTTTGGCCATTGAGCAAGTAAAGACGTGATTAAATTCATTTGGACTAAGACATAAGTCTACGCTCATCATTGTCCTATTCGTTGGGCAATTTGGGGATAGTTTTTCCATCAACCACTTTGGTTATAGTGAAAGGTCCATCGACAATAACTAGCCAAATTTGATAATCAATAGCTTGAAGAAAGTCTATCATTCTAGTCTTCCAATAACTATAGTTTGAACCATCAAACCATGGGGGCCTATTGTTTGATCGTCCTTCTACATGAGTAACTATGTTTGAGGCCATGATCGTTCTCTAAGACGGTTAAGTCTAAACAAGTAGAGATTAGGCTCTGATACCAATTGTAAGTCACTAATTTACCCGAGAGGGGGTGAATAGGGTTTAAAAATTGATTTTCAAACTCTTTTTAATTCTTACTAGAAAATGCAACAAGATTCTATATTAATTTACAATGTAAATATACAATGAATAAATTAACTTAATTTCAACAAGCTATTTACCACAATATAAATTAAGCATGGATGAACATAAATTAAGGAGATAGAGATAGAGATATTGACACCGTGATTTTTACAAGGTTCGGTAACTCCTATTCCTCGGCTCAAAGAATCCCTTTCCTTGAGACTTTCCCAATCCTCACACTATGGCTCTTCCTTCAATAGGTGGAATAGCAAAACCTTTACAAAAGAGCTAACTAGCTCTTCACACAATCAAGAGAACAATCCTCCCTTGATACAATGGGATTCACTCACCCAAGATCACAAATTTTTGTATGTAATCAATATATCACTCAAGAAACAAAAACACTCAAAACCCTTAGGTTTTTATGGAAGATAGATCAATATAAGCTCAAGTATTTTTAGGTGATATTTCAAGCACTCAAGATATATATATTCTCAAAATATATTTTCAATAAGAGAATAAGCACAAAGCTTGAGTTTAAATCTTCAAAATGATAGGAGTGAAAAACGAGATTTAGATCTTTCTTGCTATCAAAAGATTGTTCAGAAAGTGCTTGAGAAAAAATAAAAGATGAATGATTTTTAGAAAATTTATCACACAAGAACCTTAGGTTTTTCAATCCATATCTCTTTCTTTATATAGTGCAACACTAGGGTTAGGAGAGTGTATCTCACCCTAGACAATATGGAGAGTAGGACTTGAAAATCAGCAAGCAAAATCATTTGTTTTTGGGCAAAAATATTGTTTAGAAATACTTTTCCTTAAAATACTGAAGCACCCAGTCGATTGCCTACCAGCACCCAGTCGACTGCCTCCATGCTTAGATTTGAAATATATTTCCCAACGGCTAGGGTCAGTCGACTGCCTCAAGAAGGCCAGTCGACTACCTCATGAGTTAGTTGACTGCCTTGGATAGGCCGGTCGATTGCCTCAGGCAATCAAATATGTTCATAACTCTCTGGTTTATTCAATCGGTTGGGTCCTTAACTGCCAGTCGACTGGGAACAGTTAGTCAACTATCTTGGACAGTCCAGTCGACTGCCTCATGCAGTCAAAACTGTTTATAGCTCACTGGTTCATTCAGTCGCTGGGTCCTTATTGGCCAGTCGACTAGGTCACAGTCAGTCGGCTGCCATTTCATAGCCAGTCGACTGGGTGACTTCAAGAAATATTTTCAAGGTCCATTTTTGATTCGTTTTGAGTTCGTTTGTTTAATTACTTGAGCTTATAAGACCAATCAACGCATAAGATACCTTGTGACAATATTCTCACCCCGACCTATCTACCCCAGGTCTTGAGTCCAGCTTTTGTCTTTCTTAGACCTTTTTGTCATTTTCTGAGTTTGCGCTTGAGTTTCCTTATCGCTTATTGCTTTTTGGTATTTTTGATCTTTCCGAATTATTTTACCTGTACTTGCTAAAACACTTAGCTCAAAGTAATATTAGTACCAAACACGGTCTTGAATGTTTTGTTAATATCAAAATAAGAGTTATTGTCCGAAATAGAATTTCAAGGCCAATAGTCTAGAAGTGGTAATGTCTTTCTTTCTCTTAAAAGATGACTTAACTTGCTTGCCTACTTGACATGTGCAACATACTTTATCTTTTGAAAATTTAGTCTTCGGGAGGCCTTTAACTAAATCATTTTTGGATAAACGATGAATGAGGTCCATACTAGCATGTCCTAAGCGTCTATGTCATAACCAACTATTTTCGCTAGATGTGACAAAACATTTAACATCTTGTTCATGCAATTCACATAGCAACATAGTATACAAGTTTCCATTTCGTTTAGCATTGAATAATTGTTTTCCATCTTTCTCACCTATGCATGCATTGGACCAAAAAATAGCATCATAGCCTTTGACACATAATTGACTAATACTAAACAAGTTATGCTTCAAACCATCAACTAATAATACATTATCTATAGAGAGAGAGGAAGATATACCGATGGAGCCGATTCCAATAATTTTGCCCTTAAAGTTGTCCTCAAAAGTGACATTTCCTCCTTCATAGGATTTAAGAGAATTGAACTTTGATTTGTCCCCCCCATCCGCTATCAAGGAACCATTTATCCTTTGAAGTGGATTTCAAACATATCTACAAAAATAAGTGAAGTTCATTGGTACCCAATTTTACTTTGGGTCTGCTAAGGTTAGAAAGAGATGCAATGGTTCCTTTTGGAACCCAAATCATTTTAGTTATTACTTTCTCCTTTTTACGCAAGCAAGCATTCACTTTATGTCCCTTTTTCTTGCAATAATAACATGTAACATGCTTATGATCATTTGAGGATGCATGATATGATTTTTTAGTAAATGTATGCCTCAATGATTTCCTCTTATTCAAAAGAATAACATCTTTGTCAAAAGCATCGTACCCTAATCCACTTTTGTCAAATGATCTTCTTTGTTTTCCTAACACGATGCTTAGGTTTTCTTTTCCTTTTATAAATTTTCCCAAAATATTGATTTGATCATCAATGGTATTTTTCAAAATAACATTTTCTTTTCTAGTTCAATATTCTTATCATCCGTTACACTTGACACAATAGAATTGGAACAAGTAGAGCTATATGAAAATTTTATTTTCTTGAGCGTTATGTGTTTACTTGCTAATTTTTCAAATTCTTCAAATGCATCTTGTAGTTCATTATAAGAGCTAAGAAGTTCTTCATATGATAATTTAGATTTATCTAAAGTATGGGAGTTTAGATATACTTCATATTCCTTTGCCATGAGACAAAGGTTTGTCATTTCCTCGCCATTTTCTTCTTCATCCGATTCACATTAGTCATAATCATCCCATGTAGCATTCATAGCCATCTTGTTTGGCATTTTCTCGTTCTCCTTTTTGAGTTTGAAGCAATCGAACTTATAGTGTCCCGGCTTCCCACAATTGAAGCAAGTTGGAGGCTCCCTCTTGCTAGGCTCGCCTCTTTGCTCATTCCTCCTTATGAATCTACCACCATTGGCTTTCTTTCTTTGAAGAAATCTCTTGAATTTTTGGGTGATTAATGCAATGTCTTCATCTACTTCTTCTTCAATTTGCTCATTGGCTTCATTTTCGGTAGAGGCTTGCAAAGCTATACCTTTTCTCAACTTGGTGTCTTCTTCTTGAGTTTTTAGAGTGATTTCCCAAGTGAGAAGGGATCCTAACATCTCATCAAGGATCATGGTTTTGAGATCATGAGCTTCTTTGATTTCGGTTACCTTTGCGTCCCATTTGATCGGAAGGTTTCTAAGAACTTTGCGTGAAGCATTGGATCTAGGAATAATTCTACCAAGATGCTTTAGTCCATTCAAAATATTAGTAAAATGAGACATCATTGAATTGACATTTGTATCATCCTTCATGGTAAATTATTCATATTCATGCAAGAGTATATCAATTTTAGATTCTCGCACTTGAGAGGTTCCTTCATAAGTTATTTCTAGTTTATCCCACATTTCTTTAGCCGAAGTGCACGTGGAGACAGGATTAAATTCATCTGGGCTCAAAGCATAATTTAGGTTAACCTTGGCTTTAGCATTAAATGACATAAGCCTACGTTCATCATTATCCCATTCATTTGGCAATTTAGGAATTGTTTTACCATCTACAACTTTGGTTATAACAAAAGGTCCATCAATAATAACTTGCCAAATTTGGTAATCAATAGCTTGAAGGAAATCTATCATCCTAGTTTTCCAATAGCTATAGTTTGATCCATCAAACCAAGGGGGCATATTGTTCGATTGTCCTTCAACATGACTGACTAAGTTAGAGGCCATGATCATTCTCTAAGACGGTTATATATAAAACAAGTAGAGATTAGGCTCTGATACCAATTATTAGTCACTAATTAACCCTAGAGGGGAGGTAAATAGGGTGTTTAAATAAATTATTTATTCTTTTCGAAAATTAAAAAAATCTATACTTGATAATCACTTAGTTCAATAACATAACAATAGTCCCAATTTGAAGATTCAAGTTAGTTGATCTAACGAATTTATTTCAAGATTAATATATCATGCAAAACAATGAAATAACTATAGCATGCAATATATTGAAGTAAGGAAACAGAGATAGAGATAGAGATAGAGAGAGAGATTGACACCGTAATTTTTTCGAGGTTCGGTAACTCCTACTCCTCGGCTCAAGAACCCCTTCTTGAGACTTTTCTCAATCCTTTCACTATGGCTCTTCCTTCACAGGTGGAATAACAAACCTTTACACGCAAGCTAATGAGTTCGTCTCACATTCAAGAGAACAATCCTCTCTTAAACCAATGGGCCTTACTAACCCAAGATCACAAATTAGTGTATATAATCAATATATCACTCAAGATATAAAAACACTCAAAACTCTAAGATTTTTATGAAAGATTGATCAATATAAGCTCAAGTGTTTTTAAGTGATATTTCAAGAACTCTAAATGAATATTCTTAAATGAATAATTTCAACAAGTGTGCACAAGAGAATAGAAATGACACTAGAGTTTAAAGCTTTCAAAATATTTGAGTTAAAAAATCAAGCTTCTTGTTTCTTGCCTTCAATGGTTTTTTGAGAGAGTGTTGGAGAGAAGAACCAACACTAGAGTTTAAAGCTTTCAAAAGATTTGAGTTAAAAATCAAGCTTCTTGTTTCTTACCTTCAATGGCTTTTTCAAAGTGTGATACAGAGAATGATGAAGTTGAAGAGTTATGAAATTTCTCACACTAAAATTCAATAATTCCAAAATACTTATCTCATTCTATATATAGGACACATTAGGGTTTGAGAGAGTGAATCTCACACTTGAAGAGTAGGAGAGTGAGTTTGGGAAAGTTGAGAGAATAATACACCAAGTAATGGGCAAAAACATTATTAAAAATAACTTTTTTGTCAAAAGTTGGGTCAGCCAGTCGACTGCCTTTACAATCACAATCGAATGCCTCCAATCAGAGTTTAAAATTATTTTTTCCAACGGTCACTGCCAGTCGACTGCCTCAAGAAATTCAGTCGACTGCCTTAAGAGCCAGTCGACTACCTTAAATGGCCAGTCGACTGCCTAATATGATTATATGTTCTCAAAATCTCTGATTGTTCCAGTTGACTGCCCAATTTTGTACTGTAAGTCGACTGGGTCATTGCCAGTCGACTGGGTGAAACCAGACGACTTGAGATGATCGTTTTTGTTTCATTTAAAGTTCAGTTCTTTGATCACTTGAGCTTATAAGACTAATCAATGCATAAAATACCTTTTTACAGTATTCGCACCCTGACCTATCTACCCCGGTCTTGAGTCTTCAATTTCAGTTTTTCGTTGACCATCTTATCCTTTGTTTTTTTTGCTCTTTTGAATTCCATTTTTCGTTTTTGTTGTTAAGCATTCATTTCTAAGTATTTTTTCCCTGTCTTTTGCTGAAACATATAACTCAATTTTCATTAGTACCAAACACGCATAAATGGTTTGTGATCATCAAAACAGGTATTATCGTTCGACCGTAAATTTCAAAGCCAACAAAACACATATTCAATTTGAATACTTTCATATTATGTGAATATGTAAAATATCCTTCAACTCAATGACTTGCAGTTATATTACAATTCATGGTCACTTGAGTAAACAAAATCTTTACAGATACACATAATCTCTCTGTTATAACAAGTATAAACAAAACAGGGGTTGGGGATAATGGAAACCTAAACACACTCCATATACAGCCCAAAAAACACAATGAGGTAGCCTTTAGCAAAATTCAAAATATAGCTTTTGTGGTTATTTACTCCATTAATAGCAGGGTCAATCCCATATTCAATTTGAATAATTTCATATCATGTGAATATGTAAAATATCCTTCAACTCAGTGATTGTCATTTGAGTTACAGTTATGTTACAATTGATGGTCACTTGAGTAGACAAAATCTTTACATATACACATAATCTTACTACTAAAATAAGTACAAACAAAACAGGGGTTGGCCCTGTAAAGAAGGATCCGCGATTAAACATAAATGGCGAAATGACTCATATTGGGATATTGGCCCAAGGATTAAATCATTTGGGATATGGCCCAAAGTTTGGTATATTTGGGGAAACCGGCCCAGGTAAAATATTAGTTGGGAGATTGGCCCAAATAATTGATTACTTGGGGAAATAGGCCAAATAAGTTTTTTACGCGAGAGCTTGAATTATACAGAGGGAGGTATGAGGAACTGATGTGTTTTATAGCTCGCATCAGGAACCCATAACCCTATATGCTGCTCGCGTGGCGAATACTACTTGGAATTTAAGGGAAATACTTAGGATGAGTAAATAGTGGGTCGCGACCTTATTTACACAGTCCTAAGCAAGAATACCTTAGAGAGGCAGATAGTATTCAGGGACATGACCAAGGCATACATGATTGGTCATGACCCATCAAAGCTATAACAACATCCTTGACTAATAATAAATCAGATCCGCGATGAAATAGGCGCGGATCACAGGGCATGACGCACAGCATGATTCGCGAATCCATTTCACGGATGTTACTGTGCAAGGTATTTATGGCATACAGTATTATTCGCGCATAAGATTACGCGAATCCGTTTCGCGGAGTCAAGGGCGTAAAATAATATTATGAATAGTATTTATATAGCAGATTGTTACGCAGGAATCATGTCGCGAGACAGGTGCTGACATGGTAATACAATCCGCGAGGACAGGGGCAAGTGATGACGTGGCAATAATTTCCGTGAGAACTACTGGATGCTCGTATCTATAAATAGAGGTGTAGGAGCTCACTTCAAGGGGGGGAAACTTCTTTCTTTTCGGAAACGAAGAGAGAAATTTCTAGACAGAGAAAATACTTTGTAATCACTTCTACGTGCTTTCATTTCTTCCACTTTCTCTTGCATTCTTCTGTAAAGAAAAATCAAAAGCAATAAAGGCATCAATATTATCATTTGGCTGATGAACTTGTACAGGAACTATCTTCGCATCACTTAACCAATCCAAACCCCTACATTAAAGGCGACTCTACTGGGGAGAAGATGTCATCTGCACAAGTAAAGCCTCGTCAGACTCGGCGGAGAGGTCGTCTACCTACCCGGCATACCGAGCAAGTTAAAGAGGAAATAACGGCACAAACACAAGGAGGTGAATCAATCCTGCATTGTCTTCGCGCAAATACTGGTACGGATTAGGCAGAAACCCCTCCAATGGCAGAGCCAGCACAAAATTTAGCAGGATTGCCATCGGTCCTATTGCAAACTCTTCTTAACATCCAAGAAATGCAAAATGCCATACTTCACTTCATGGAGGCCTCGCGCGTTTCAGCACCAAACGTTGAATCGCCAAGGATGGACAATTAGACTTTGCCAGAGGATTCAGCACGTGAACTTTTTCGCAAGTCAATGAGAATTGAGCCCCTGGAAAAAGAGTCATACGTCACCAAGGAACAGTTCCAAGTTATCTTGAACGAAAAGTCTGAAATAGAGGAAGTTGAAATCGCCCCACCATACCATCCTAGTATCATGGCATTGTCTTATCCAGAAAACTATGGGGCACCAAGTTTCCATCAATTTGATGGCAAAAAGGGAAATGCGAAAGAACACATAGCCAGATTTGCGGATGCTTTGGGACCTCACAGAAACAATGATTACTTGAAACTTAGAGATTTTTCCAAGTCTTTAACTGGAACAGCATATACTTGGTATACTGGCCTCGCTCTGGCTTCAGTGACTAGTTGGACGGACATGGTGCTCAGATTTTACACCAAATTCTTTCAAGCTGATGAGGAGGTCTCAATGATTTCACTTACCAGGCAAAGGCAACGTTTTGGGGAAGAAGCGGCAACTTATGTCAGGAGATTTCATGAAGCCACTTTGCAATGTCATGAACCAATTTCCGAATTGCAATTGATCAAAATTTGTATAGAAGGAATGTTGCGGGAATACAGGGTGCACTTGGTCAATCACGAATTCAAAACTTTTTCTGCACTTGTTGGTAACGCCCGCAGATTGGGAGAAGTTTTGACTCCCCCAACACGACCAATATCAGTACAAGGAGGATACCAATGGTGGCAGCTACGCAGAACAAAAAGCTCAGGGAAGAGCGTGTTGGGAGATCTGAACCTCCCCCTTTACCTTTCAGCGAAAAAGAGGCAGTTGCTTTGCTGAATCAATGGATTGCAGATCATGTCATATCACTACCTCCAGTGCAAAGGGTGCCACCGAGAGAGGAAAGGATGAAGTGCAATTACTGTCCTTATCACAGGACTATTCGGCATTCGCTGATGGGATGTTGGGCGTTTCGCGGTTTGGTACACCGAAAAATAGCATCAGGAGAGTTAGAAGTGGCGAAGAATGTAGTTCATGAGCCCTTCCCTGCACATGTAGTTGTAGTGACTGCCCAAGACAATACTGGGTATAGCGTCAAAAATGAGTGCCCACCAGCACGGGAAGCAAAGGAAAATGATAAGATAGACGTTTTTTTTAATGAGCTCCCGATACAGGAACATGTGAAGGAATTCTTGAAATAACAAACAGTAGCTGCTCTTAATCATACCATTGCGATACCTCAGCATGAAAGGACCTCCAGTAAAATTACATTTTCTGAAGCAGACAAACAAGTGCCATATGCCCACAACCGACCTCTGTATGTACCAGCCATGGTGAACGGTGGGGAGATGAAACGAGCCTTCTTGGACGGAGGAGCATCAGTTAATTTAATCCCGCTAGCCACTTTACGGATAATTAATTTTCCTGAAAGCAAGATCGTAAACCACACCATCGCAGTTACTGGTTTCAATGGAGACCAGTAGACCACTATGGGATTCGCGACAGTAGATCTCAAAATCGGGAAAATAAGAGGCCCCACCAAGTTTCATGTCATTCAAGGGGAACCCTCATACCAGTTGTTGTTAGGCAGACCATGGATACACGCGCATGGCATAGTACCGTCATCCTATCATCAAGTGATGAAAGCCAATTGGGGAGAAAGGATTATGACTGTAAAAGCATCCAGGAATCCATTTTGTGCATCAGAAGCCCATTTTGCAGATGCATTCTATTTTTCAAAGTACAGTGATGAGGATGGGCTCGGTGTTTTTGCTACACCATTACCTAAATGGAAAGGAGCGGATGATGGAAATTCAACTAAGCGAAAACTCAATGAGGTGAGTTGGTCGCAGGTCAAAATGCCCGATGGGTGGGTAGTGTACAAATTATGACGGGGTTGGGGGTCAGAAACTTGCACAGTTGGCACTGACCCCGGGAAAGACAATATTGAACAAGAAAAACTAAACACAGACCCTGAAGTGATAAAAGTGAATCCTCGACCAGAGCACGGCTTGTGTGAAGTGGACATAGGCGATGATACAGATCCGCGACCTACCTTCATAAGCAATACATTGCCATACAAAACTAAGAATGCTTTGATAGATTTGCTCAAAGAGTTTCGGAATGTGTTCACTTGGGACTATAGTCAAATGCCAGGCCTCAATATTGGATTGGTTAGTCATCACCTTCATGTACGACCAGCATCAGAGCCGAAGAAGCAGAAGCAACGAATATTTCATCCAAAGCTTGAAATACAGATCAAGGCAGAGGTAGAAAAATTGTTGAAAGCAGGGTTCATCAAGCCAACTCAACATCCAACATGGCTCGCTAATATTGTGCCTGTGAAAAAGAAGACTGGACAGATTCGCGTATGCGTAGACTATCGTGATCTCAATAAAGCCTACCCAAAAGATGATTTCCCCTTGCCCAACATTGACACTATGGTGGATGCAACCTCAGGACATGATATCTTTTCACTTATGGGCGGATTCAGTGGGTACAACCAAATTAAGATGGCGCCAGAGGATGCTGAGAAAACTGCTTTTCGCACCCCGATGGGGAATTTCCATTATACAATCATGCCATTTGGTCTTAAAAATGATGGAGCCACATATCAACGTGCCATGACAACCATATTCCATGACTTGATGCATAAGACGGTGGAGGACTATGTAGATGATTTAGTGGTGAAGTCCAAGGCGGTGCAGGATCATTTGGGTGATTTGAGAAAGGTATTGCAAAGATGTCACGAATATAACTTGAAAATGAATCCTCTAAAATGCACCTTTGGAGTACCTTAAGGAAAGTTCTTGGGATGTGTAGTACATCGGCAGGGGATTGATATGGACCCGACAAAAGCTAAAGCAGTATTGGAAATGGTTCCACCCACAACCCGAAAAAGGTTGAAAACTTTTATGGGAAAGATATCTTATTTAAGAAGGTTTATCCCATCATTGGCAGAAGTAACTCACCCATTTATGTCGTTGTTAAAAGAAAAATCTATATATAGCTGGGGAGAAAAACAGCAAGAGACTTTTGAGAAAATCAAGAGGATTTTGGCATCACCAAAAACAATGATAGCGCCAAAAACAGGGAAGCCATGGATCATGTACCTTACTTCTAAAACAAATTTTGTGGGAGCTCTCCTGGCCCAGGAACGTGAAGGAGAAGAAAAGCCTGTTTACTATATCAGCCGGGTATTGAAGGGACCAGAGTCGCGATACACCTCATTAGAAAAACATTGCCTTGCTTTAGTATTCGCGGCCCAAAAATTCAGACATTATTTACTGGCACATCCGTTGGAGCTAATCACAAAAAGCGACCCTATACGGTGTCTGCTCATAAAGCCCATACTCAGTAGAAGAACTGCCCGATGGTTGTTAGCATTATCTGAATATGAGATCACATGCTCCAGACCGAAAGCAATAAAAAGTCATGCCTTGTCATATTTGCTAGCCTTATTTCCCAGGAAAGCTGAACCTAAAGCAGAGGAAGTGGGAGTAGCGAGTGTGACGCAAGAAGCAGAATATACTTTGGAATTTGATGGATCATCCACGGAAAAATGAGGTGGGGCCGGTTTTGTATTAAGAAATGAAGAAACAAATGAGGAATTAGTGATGTCTTACAAACTTGATTTTCCTTGTACCAACAACGTAGCGGAATATGAGGGGCTGGCGCTGGGATTGATGATGGCCCAAAAACTGAAGGTGAAAATACTTCATGTAAGGGGTGATTCCAAATTGGTTATTAAGTAGGTAAAAGGGGAGTATGCTGTCAAAGAACCACATCTCGTGTTATATAGAACTCTCGTCCGTCAGATGATAAAAAGATTTGAGAAAGTAGATTTCCAGCACGAGCTACGAGAGAGCAATCGACGATCTGATGCGTTGGCAACATTGGGTTCGCGACTACAGTTCCAGGGGTTTGAAGCTTTTGTGCAGATAGTGCGAGGAACCAGCTCTGTGGTCAATAGTAAGAAGGAATTGGAGTATGAAGAATACGATTGGAGAACACAGATAATACAAGCTCTACTAAAGAATGACAACAATGCCTTGAGACGAGAATACCAGATCATAAAAGGCATATTGTATTACAGAGCGACTGTAGGAATTCTAGTCAGATGCGTAACAATGAACGAAATAGATGAACTACTACAGAAAACTCACAAGAAAATATATGGCCGGACAGATGTCAGTCTCTATCGAGTTTTGCAGCGAGAGGGTTTCTTTTGGCCATGTATGCAAAATGATGCAGTCAAATTACAAGGTAACTATCAGAACTGCAACACATATCCCTCCGCGAACGAAGGTAATGTGGCAGACACGATAGACTGGTGAAACAAATATCTACATTATCTCAAAGAATGAATTTTGCCTGAAAAAGATCACCCGCGGTTCAGAAAATTGGCTTCGCGATTTATCTTACAAGAGGGAAAATTGTTCCGTAAAAGTTTTGAAGGAAAACTGATGAAATGCGTAAGTGAAGAAGAGGCAGGGGATATATTAAAACAGGTCCACGTGTTTGGTCATCAAGGCCCTAGAAAAATGTTTCAACGGCTCCTATCAGCCAGGTATTACTGGCCAACAATGGAAAGGGACTGCAGCGATTTTGTCAGAAAATTTCATGTATGTCAGGTACACGGGGATCTTATTCATGCTTCGGGAACTGAATTACACAGTTTGGCAACCCCCTAGCCTTTTCACACTTGGGCGCTGGACATAATTGGACCAATCACGCTGCAGGCTCAGGGACATGCATGGGTTTTAGTGGCTACAGAATTATTCACGAAATGGGTGGAAGCTATCCCACTGCGACGGACGACAGCAGACAATGTGGTTCGATTCATAAAGGAAAACATCATCTGTCGATTTGGGATTCCAAGGGTGATACTGTCTGACAATGGGACCCCTTTTGTCAATAGTAAGGTCGCGGATTTTTTGGGGAGATATTCAATAATTCATCACAAGTCCACGCCTTACTATCCAAAAGGAAATTGACAGGCTGAAGCTTCTAATAAAGAGCTAATTCGAATCCTGTCCAGAATGGTGCATGATAATTAAAAGAAATGGGCAGAAGAGCTTCCAATAGCACTATGGGCGCATCGCACCGCATATCGAAGTGCAACAAATATGACCCCTTATGCACTGGTATACGAAGCGGAGGCTGTATTACCTGCGGAGCTAGAATCGGCTGCTAGAAGGCTGGCATACAAAAGCAGTTTAGAGGACAGGCTATTGGAGATAGAAGGATTGGAAGAAACTAGGGCTGAGGCTTTTACAAATCAGAAAGAATACAATCAGAGACAAGCAAAAGGCTACAACAAAAAGGTACGGTACAGATGGTTTAAGGTGGGGGACAGAGTGTTGAAAGTAGTACCAGCAATCATGAGAGGACAAAGGGTGAGAAAATTTGAAGCCAAATGGGAAGGTCCGTATGTGATTGCAAGTGAAGGTAGTAGTGGGTATTACAGAATGGAGCATGAAATCACCCGCGAGAAAGCAGGGCCCCTTAATGTAAAATGGATCAAGTTGTACCAATCTTAGATAAAAAAAAGTGAATGGTGATAAATGAGAACAATATCAGCACAATGTATATATAAAAAAAAAACTATATATATGGCATATATAAGTGCGTGGAGTATATCAAAATGTATATATATTCACTAGTACAAATCGCCGCTAGTATAAATCGCGGCTAACAAGAGAAGAAATGTGGAGATTTTCATGCTCCTCTTGCAACTCGCGGGAACGCATAGAATGTTCCGCGGAATCTTTAAGCCTCAAGGCATCTTGCTCTACAACAGCTAATAAAGTAAGGGCTTCTTCCACTCTTGACATACTAGCTTGGTACTCGGTAAGAGCTTTGACCTCAGCACAATGTTTTGCATATAAGCGCTCAATCTTTTCAAGATGAACCTCCCACCAAGTCACGTTCATTTTCATATTCTTCCAATCCTTGATACGGACACGACAAAGTGGCAAGGTTGAAGAGGTGAGGTCGCGGATACAAGTAGTAGTCAAGGAAGCAAAGGTATCCGCGATAATATGCAGAAATGTAGGTTGGAGAAGGGGATCATAGAGCTCCATGGTACCAAAAGTCTCTATATGACTACTGTAGACACGATCCAGAATGGACATATCGCCTGAGTAACATAAAAAGTTATGCTAGTAAACTTGATGCTGTGGAGGAGGGTTTTGAGCTAAAAGCACAGGAGTGGCTTGGGTAGGAGGTTGAGGAGGTTGAATTTGTTGCGCGGATGAAGTAGTGGGAATGGATGTATGGGAATGAGAAGGCTGATAAGGGTTTATATATGGTGCGGCAGTAGTATCAGGAATGGATGTGTGTATCTGAGAAGATTGAGGAAGTGGGATTTGTTGTGCGGATGATGAAGCAGGAATGGATGTATGTGTTTGAGAAGGTTATTGAGGATGCACTTGTTGCGCGGATGAAAGGTCAGGTCTTTTATGGGTTTGCAAGGAAGGTTGATGAGTATGTGGCTGCTGAGGATGAATGGGAAAGAAAAAGGAATCAGAGTTGGGGAATGTAAGGTTTTGCAAGGTATTGGGAGGCGAGGGAAATTCATTTAGAAGAGTTTCTGGATCCTCGAACGCTGAGACGGGAAACAAGGATTCAGGGCTCCTGCTTGACTTATCTGCAGAAAGAAAAAAAAATTTGTCAGCACCAATTGAATTTGATTTAAAAGTACTAAAATGAATAAAACTTACCTTCATTCGCGAACTAAACTTGATTTGCGCCAATTGAAGATTCAGCAATAGTCTCCATGTCAGCCTCAGGACCCCCGAAGAGTGACCTTTGAATTTGGGGCTCATCTTGAAAAGTAGCAGCAAGCTCAGCAGCAATATCACAAACGAGAGGCTCCATATGCTGAACATCTGTGTCAGAACCGGAAGCTTCAAGATCAATTGTTGCCGCGACCTCTATTGCTGGTACAGGAAAGGCATCATTCTTTTCAGATATATTTTGAAGATCTGTGGTTTCATTTTGTTCCACAGCATCATGATTTGGTGATGCCACGGATTGACCATGAGGGAGTGAGGTCGCGAAGAGTGGTTGAGCATCTTTACGAATAACAGTAAAAATGGGAAGATCATCCCCATCGTCTGAATCAGATAGCAAAATCTGCCTCGCGATTTTAGATATCCTTGGAGTCTTCTCTTGTACCTGATCTGGGAGTCCGAGAGTATATCAGTCACCTCGCGTTCGGAGTCATCAATGGAATGGTCGACTTCCGTCCCAATCCCGCGAGCTGAAAGCAGTAAAATTAAGTTTTAAAAAAAAAAAGCAGAAATAAGTAGTAAAGCATGAATAAGGGGATTTAACAAGTCAAAAAATACATGAGAATAGGGGATCTAAAGCATGAATATCCCCCACATCCTTTGCAACAGTATCCAGCAAAGAAGTTGCTTTTGTTCGCGGAGAGGATGTTCCCAAATGAGGTAACTCTTCCATTCGCGGAAAGGATGATCCGGCCTCACCTTGAGTAAAATCTGCGGTACCATCCTCGGCTTTAGGTGAATGAAAAGTAAGAGGTCCAACTCCAAATCTGTCAGGAGAGGAGATCAAGGCAGAAGGATTCGGCCTTCTGCGAATCAAAGGAATAGTATATACCTCGTCATCTTCGGAAGTATGAGCAGCATCTTCTATAATCTGAGCTTTGTGATCTCTTCTACTCTGGGACAAAGGAATATAATCCAGGGAATCACTCGTAGAATTAACTACTAGTGAGGGATCTATTGGATGGGGAACTCACGGTGGTGAAATCACAGCAGAACTCGCAGATCTCTGAAAACAAATAAGAAGGTTAAATGATAGTTGAAGAATAGTGACTAAGAATAAAAATAAGGTACAAAGTTAAAAAAAAAATCATTACCAAGCGCTTTGAAATAGGTTCCTCGCGAACAGGAATGGCGGTGGGAACTTCAACATGCTCAGAACGCTTTTGTTTAGGCGCGGGAGGAACCTTGGATTTACCTTTCCTCTCTTTCAAATTTTTCTGTTTCTTAGGAACCAGATTTGAAGTGCTTGGGGCCTCATGATCAGAAACTGGAAGGGCAAGCTTGCTGTAAAAACCGCGGGAACCGTGAGGTTTGTGTAACTTCAAAGTGGAGTCCCCCGCGAATATCTTTACAGGAGCAACTGGCCTTGGAGGACCCATCATAAATGATTGAAAGTCTGTGGTGACCTAGAACCAAAACTCTACATAAGCTGCGGTTCGGCCACCTGCTCGAGATCTCGTGGGAATAAAGATAGCAAAAGATAAATCTTGATATTTTTTCTCATAATCCTCGCGGAATCTCACCAAGGCTGCGTCATAGTTATCAGGGGAATCACCTGAGGGAGGGGCGACGTAAACTAGAACTGCTTTCTCAAAGCCCAGTTGACGAGCTACACGCGAAGGGTTGTAGACTGTAGTCCGCGAGAAAGAATCATCAAAAATTGGCAAACAACATTGGAATGAAAAGGAAGCAAAAATGAGTTCTTCATGGTCTTTATAACTATAGGTGGTCTTCTCCTCTAGAGGGTAAAAGGAGGGAAAATAGATGTCATCCAAAGGCATTGAGTAGGGTCTCCAGGAAAAATTCCGACTGAAGTCAATAAAATCTTTAAGTCGCTTGGTGGAAAGAAGGTCGGACCAACGAGCAGCTCGCGATATGGGACTAATGGTAGCAATGTTTGAAGATGAAGGAAAACTTAGAGGTTTGGGGGGATATTTTGGGAATCTTTCAAAAATAAAAAGCATAAGGAAAAGGCAAGGGACGTGGGTGCTTATGTCATACCTACCAACTGACCTAAGGAAATCGTTGGATAAGGTATCTAACTGGGAATAAAGGGTACCCAGGAAAAGGGGGGCTAAGGGAAGCCTAATGCCTCGCGACGCTATTGAAGGCATCAAGAACACCAGTTTATTGGGCCCATCTTCAGGACGTCCCTAAAAAATATAGCGGTCCAACCAATAGGCTAAAAATCCTGTCAGTTCAAAGTCGTCGTTGAATTCAGGGCCAGGCACCGATTCGCGGTCTTGACCGCGGAGAAGGGGCAGCTTTGGTTCATACTCCCTAAAGAAGTGATGACACCAATTCGAGTACTTTAACTTCGCACTTTTTATAAAAGGTGCCTCGTCAAGTATGGCACCATCCTTAAAACGGCTGCCTCTTTTCGCGGCATAAGCCGCGCAAGACTGGAGGTGAAAATGAATCACTTGGTCTGCTTCGCTGAAAGCTGGGGCATCGAGGGACCGCGAGTCAAAAACCGGAAGTCTAAACAGCACGTATACATCTTCCAAGGTTGGGGTAAATCCCCCCCCCCCCCCAAGAGGTTACAAAAGTATGCGAGAAAGAGCTCCATCGCGACACCAAAAGATTAAGAGCATCCGCGTCTCGACAGACAGACAAGTCCAAAAATAGTTTTATGGAGTCTAGTAAGCCTGCCTGTCTAAGAGTCTCGCGATGCCTATCCTGGCTGAGTATGTGGTTGGACCACATTCTCCAATGAGTACTAGGTGATACATGTCCTTCATATTCTATAAAAGAATAAAGGACATCACCCCTTTCAATGAGTAGGCGAAGAAGTGAAGTGGGTGGGATATTAGCAAAGGGGGCTTCGCCATCAGAGTGAATAAGCATGGGTTCATCCGAGGGAGGAAGGTTCTCAATAGAACTCCAGAAATGGTCATGGAAAACCTCAAAAAACGGAACCTTTCTCCATTCTGTTGGCTGGGGAACAGATGGGACACTCCCAGATGGAGGAACTAAGAGTTTGGGGGTTGAGGACTTGGCCATTTAAAAACTATGGGAGTAAGGGTTTAAAATTAAGACCGCGAAGGAAATGGGGGTTTGAGAATAAAATAGTGAAGATAAGAATAACACAAAGGAAGCTTTGAAGCAGTGAAACAGAAAAATAGAGGCAAGGGGAAAAAGTGGAATGAAATGGACAAGGGAGACTTATATATGGAGTAGGCACGGAAACCTAGGGGGTGCCATTAATGACCGCGGAAGCCGAACCGACGCCGAGGTTGCCGCAAATTCAAAAGTCGCGGATCAAAGGATAAAAAGAGTTTGAGAAAAGCAATAAATATAGGGGGGAAATACAACATGCACATGCAAAAAATGGGTCGAAAAATTGCGTACAACATATTCGCGGATCTGATTAATTGTTTGAGCAAAGGAGTTGATTTGCGAAGCCACAGGTTATTGCACTTTAATACTTGGCCAAGTATCAAAAGTGCAATGGGGAAAAATGTAAAGAAGGATCCACGATTAAACATAAATGGTGAAATGACTCATATTGGGATATTGGCCCAAGGATTAAATCATTTGGGATATGGCCCAAAGTTTGGTATATTTGGGGAAACCGGCCCAGGTAAAAGATTAGTTGGGAGATTGGCCCAAATAATTGATTACTTGGGGAAATGGCCCAAATAAGTTTTTTACGCGAGAGCTTGCATTATACAGAGGGAGGTATGAGGAACTGATGTGTTTTATAGCTCGCATCAGGAACCCATAACCCTATATGTTGCTCGTGTGGCGAGTACTACTCGGAATCTAAGGGAAATACTTAGGATGAGTAAATAGTGGGTCACGACCTTATTTACACCGTCATAAGCAAGAATACCTTAGAGAGGCCGATAGTAGTCAGGGACATGACCAAGGCATGCATGATTGGTCATGACCCAGCAAAGCTATAACAGCATCATTGGCTAAGGATAAATCAGATCCGCGATGAAATAGGCGCGGGTCACAGGGCATGACGCACAGCATGATCCGTGAATCCGTTTCGCAGATAAGATTACGCGAATCCGTTCCGCGGAGTCAAGGGCGTAAAATAATATTATGAATAATATTTATATAGCAGATTGTTACGCAGGAATCATGTCACGAGACAGGTGCTGACATGGCAATACAATTCGCGAGGACAGGGGCAGGTGATGACGTGGCAATACTTTCCGCGAGAACTTCTAGATGCTCGCATCTATAAATAGAGGAGTAGGAGCTCACTTCAAGGGGGGGGGGGGAACTTTTCGGAAACGAAGAGAGAAATTTCTAGAGAGAGAAAATACTTTGCAATCACTTCTACGTGCTTTCATTTCTTCCACTTTCTCTTGCATTCTTCTTCTGTAAAGAAAAATCAAAAGCAATAAAGGCATCAATATTATCATTTGGCTGACGAACTTGTACAGGAACTATCTTCGCATCACTTAACCAATCTGAACCCCTACATGCCCTAATGGAAACCTAAACACACTCCATATACAAACCAAAAAACATAATGAGGTAGCATTTAGCAAAATCATCTTTCGTTTTAAGTTATTCTTGTAGTTATTGTAAAGGTATCTACTTTAATTTTAAAGTATGTGCCTTTACAATAATTACAGAAATAAATTAAAAAGAAAGATGATTTTTAGGTATGATAAACAAGAATGAGATGTTTCAATCACCATGCAAGCAATTACATTAAGAAACTAAAAGGGACAAACAAATTCTAAAATTTTCAGAGAGAGTTGGGGATTCGGCGGACCTATTGAGACCTAGTAGCAGCGAGAGTTGGGTTTCGCCGATTTTGCCCACGTTCCTTCGATTTCTTCAGAGATGTTTCAATCACCATGCAAGCAATTATATTAAGAAAGTAAAAGAGACAAACAAACTCTAAAATTTTCAGAGAGAGTTGGGGATTCGGCTGACCTATTGAGACCTGGTAGCAGCGAGAGTTGGGTTTTGCCGAGTTTGCGCACATTCCTTCGATTTCTTTAGATAGGGTTTGGGATTTTGGAAGAGGAGCTAGTGAAGATCCCCGAAAACACCCAAAAGCGCTTCGATTTCTTCATATAAGGTTTGGGATTTTTGAAGAGGAGCTGGTGAAGATCCCCGAAAACACCCAGAAGCAATTTGGTTTTAAGGTTTGAAAAAAAACTAGGGTTTGATTTGAGTATCAATTTCAATGGCGATGGGTTGAAATTGGTAAACCTTAAAACTGAGAGAGAGAGAATGTGTAGTATGGGGGAGGGAGAAAGAGAGAGAAATGTTTGAATTCTTCAGAGAGCTCCACCGAAAATGGGGAATGGGGTTTTGGTGGGAAACATTGTGATGTACAAAGCATTAAATGGCATGTCTTCTCAAGCTTTAGTCGTCGTTGCGTTTTTCCCAATGCATATGGAGTACTAAGATTGAAGTTAATCAAAGTAAATGTATTTAGAATTATATAACTAAATCATGTAAAATTACAATTATGTCCAAAGCAAATGAATTCTACAGTAAAAAAAAAAAAATTTACTTCGCTTATGTGGCGCTGACATAAACAATTAGGACTCACATTGAGTTATTGGATGATGTGGCGCCTTGGATCCGAATTGGAGGGGATGGCATTGGAGAGGATTCCTTCCCCACATTATGGATCACATGTCATCAAGAGGACCCACACATTTGGCAATCACAGCTTCCGGGTGCTTGCTTACCCTACTCTATAGTAGATGATGTTGTTGCCTTCTCCTTGGAGGGGCTAAATTTGAATTCAAATGCAAAAGATTTGTATAATATACAGGCTCATATATAGAGTTTGATCTATTGCAGTTTCATCATTTTGTTGCATTGCCACGTGGAGGTTGTTGGTTCAAAACTAGATGCAGCCTCAAAATTTAAGGTTGTGTGGTATACATTTGAAATGGATTTTAAGGCATCAAATAGTTGGATTACTCTCTATGCGTGACCAAGGTTCATTTTTGTGAATAATATCATATAAAATATAGCAATTATATCAATGATTATTATGATTCATGTAGACGAAAAATTCCTATGGGCGGTTTAAGATTGCAATTATATTATATATTTTTGTTTATAGTGTACTTTAAATTGGATCATATTTATTCTCTCTTCTCAATGTTATATATCATTCGAAATATAGTTTACTTAATTCCTCTGTGTGTGTATATATATATATATATAACATTCAATATTTGCCCTGCCTTTTAAGAATAATAAGTTGGAAACTCATCTTGTTAAATAATCTTAAAACTTTCAATACCATCAAGCAAAATTTTGTTTTACTTGAATTGTGTGATAAAAAATAGCATATACTAGTAAATTTATAAATTTATTTCTTATGTTTGTGGAAAATTGAAGAAATTATCAATTGCAGTGTGATAAATCTTGTCTCACATCTCGCTGGATGGAAAATGGGATATGAATGGATTGAGTATTAATTTCGTCTTAAAACTTAACGTATGATAGTCAAGCATTGGAGGCCTGAGCATCTGATAATAATCTTAATTCGTTACACCGCATTCACTTACGTATTGATACAAATTTAAATAAGTTACACCGTGTTGGAATCTATATTTACATCTTTTTGCACTAAGAAAAATTATGAAAGCAACTATGACTTTTTTATGCTTTTTACAAGGCAAATAATGAATTGGATACTTGCAAAATAAAAAATTGCGGTCACATCTCATTCCCAACTTGTGGTTCTAAAACCAAACTTAATCACTTCAATTACAAGACACCTTGCGCTCCCCATTGACCCTACCTCTCCTTAGCATCCAAGTAAGGTAGCAAAATGTTAGTATGGGAGAGAGACATGGATGTGTATGTGTGTGCATATATATATATAAGCAAGTACAACCAAAAACAAAAAAGAAAAAAAAAACATCATGTCGAAAATATCTTCTGAGATATTTTTCAGAACTTTCATTAAAAATCATTTTGTATGTCGACAATATCTTTTTTAGCTTTTACTAATTTTTTCTGAGGACATGTTTTTTTAAAACTCTTTTTCCATCTCAATCGATATTCTTTATGATATTGACATTTTGAAGATAGGTGGCAGAAATTAATGGACAGCCGAGATGACTAGCACATATCCCCCTACCTTTCAAAGGTATTTATAAGAAGGAAGACGAATATTCCTCTGTTATATGGATGTGCGTGTAATATTTACATGTTTAGCCTAAACTTAAATATTTTAACACATTAAAAAACTTCATAAAATATTTTGAAATTAAAGACTTATAAACCTAATAAAATTTGTCAAAAATAGATGTATATGTTATTGCAATAGCAACTGCAAACACTATAATAGAGGATGCGGACACCCATGTTTACGACTCCTAAGAGCTTGTTTGGTTCGTGTTTTTGCTTTCGTACTGTAAAATTTACAAAATAGAAGTATATATATTTTTACTGTGGAGTGTTGAGAATGAAAACTGAAAACACATTTGGTACATATGCTTTTGTTTTCGCCACTTATTTCTATTTGATTTTTTTTTTATTATAAAAAATAAAACATTAGTCCCAAACATATTTCTGTTGTGAAAAATGAAACAAAAATAAAAAACAAAAAATAAAAATATGAACCAAACAAACCTAATAGTATACATCCTCACTTTGTTCAACGTTCAAATTTAATAAAGTTAGTATTTTGAGAATTACGTAGCATATATAATCCATATATAGAAGAAAAGAAAGAAAAAAAGGAAATTGTGTAGACAACGGAAAAGGACAAATATGATCCATTTCTCCGTTATCTTGAATTAAGTTACATCCAGTGGCAAATCATCATACATAAAAAATAAGTTTAATCCAAACCAATAAAACTAATGACTTGGGGAAACATAATATGCGATAGGTCTGTTTCTAAAGCTTGGATATAAATTCTCTCTTATATAATAAAGAATGATCTCTTGCTCCCGATAAATAAGAAATTCATAGTCATTTTTTATAATAAACATTGGATGTAATTTAGATAAATAAAGGAAGTTACCATTTGGAATTTAAAAATCGTTATAATATATATATACATATAAACTGCAGTTACATGGATATGATCTCTTGCTCCCGATAAATAAGAAATTCATAGTCATTTTTTATAATAAACATTGGATGTAATTTAGATAAATAAAGGAAGTTACCATTTAGAATTTAAAAATCGTTAGAAAATATATATATATATATATATATATAAACTGCAGTTACATGGATATGATACTATATCATAAAAGACCTGTACTTTCAACATTCTGCCATCGGAAATGCAGATCCGATATTGTCCCCAAGGCGGTAGCACTTGATATTAACAGGGTATGGACCGAGCTAAATACTGGTGTCCTCCCCACCCATGAAATAACAAAGGGTATACAAAGCTACTTCAAATTCTGGGCTCACACCAACCATAGTGCTCGAGACAGATTTTAGAACACCGTTCCATTCAAATTGTATAGTAAGCAACTGAGTCTCTGAGTCAGGCTGCAAATTGACACAAATGTACAAGAAATAAGAAGCAACTATTACAGTACAGGCGGATTACAATATATACGTACGATAAAAGATCAAGAGATACACATGGAACATTTAAGAGAAATCGGCAGTTAATCCCATTTTGATAGGAAAATCATGTAGATGAACCTCGATATCTAACTGCTTAGTACAGCTGCTTTCGGGGGTCCTTAAGTTCTGATGACTGTAATTCAGAACTGTACCCATGGAACAGCTCCTACCAACGGGACACACGGATTCAAAATGCACATATACAACTCACAGGCTTATTAAGAAAAACCACAACTATCTTCGTTACCCGAGTGCATAAAATTGACTATCTTCCGACAATGTAGCAAAGCTTCAGGACTTCTCTTTTATTTCGAAAAAGGAAATCCTGAACAAGATAGGACATAAACTAAACAAGCCTTTTATGATTGGTTGACAATGTCACAACCAACATAAGCTCATCACAAAAATTAATCATTATATTTATATGTTGATATTTCTTGTCATCCTCAATTCTTACCATCACAAACCGAAGGATGGCAGCCTAATAACTTAAATCGGTTTTATAGCTCATCCTGTATAAATTATTACGATTCACTAATAGTTTTACAAACAAAAATTTCATACTCCTACATACAAACAACAAATGGAGCTTCAGATATTAGGCACAACCCCACCACTGCAAACCACAAAATCATGTAATCAAATCCCCACATTTTAAAAAAGTAAATCTTTACATCCCCTGCTTAAGCAACACAAGACTTAAATATCCTCACAATTTAGAAAGGGGATTTCAAATTTGAAACAATAATTCATAACTTATATCTATGCACCCACTATTTTATCAACACAAAACTATAGTATCCCTAATTCAATCAACACAAGCTCGGATTAAAATAATAATAATAACAAATAAATAAAAGCAACTACTACAAGCCACAAAGTGAAGTGATCAAGTCCCCACATTCTATATAATGGTTTTAAAATTTAAAACTAGGAACTCATAAAATAAATCTTCATATCCCGTATTTAATCAGCAAAAACCCAACTACTATAATCCACAAAATTGAAGTAATAAAATACATATATAAATACACAGACCTTCTGGGGTCGCATTTGATTCCATGATCCACCACTTTCTGAATCCTCCTTCCTGCAATAGCTCTGTTCCTGCACAATCAAATGCATATTTCATCACAATTCCACCCAAATTTCAAAACCCAATTTCAGTACCCCAAACAACACCCAACACCCACCTCTTTTCCCCACTGATTCTGCTTATTATACCCATGAGTACGCTCATTCCTCGATTCATCGTCCTCTTCCCTTGACACCACCTGCGCATTGTATCACCCATCACTACAGAGTCCCAAAATCGCTGAAACCAAAAAAGTGGGTTATGCCCAAAATGGGGATGCTAACCTGCGCCCAAGTAGATCTGGACCGTTCATCGCGGGACTCGGACTGGGACTGGGAATTGGTGTCATTGTCTCTTTCGTCGTGACCCAGGGCTACTTCGAGCAAGCCTTTGATAAGACCCTCCATTACAGTGATAGTCTCATAGTGTTTGGAGAGAGAAAGGGACACGGTTTTAAAGAGAGAGACACGGGGTTGATCGTGATCTAATTTAAATCGCTGACTATATGGATCTACATATATGTATATATGTGAGATATTGTGAAATCCGTTGAATAAAGTTAGTATAGATGGATTGGCGGCTAACCGCAGTTTGTGGGATAGGAGAAATAAGTGTGGAGGGTTTTATTACTTTTTGCCGACAGGTTAGGATCACACATCTGTTGACAAGTGGATGGTCTGATTTGTAGTTGTTCTTTCTATAATAAAATAATAATAAAAATTATCGGGCTTGTAGTACCATCCAACGGTCCAGATGAAGCCATTAGTTTTGTGGGCCTTTCTGCGGGTTCCAATTATTGATATTGACAAAAGGTTAAAATGGGTGGAGAAATATAAATTTCTATCCAGCTCACTTTTTGTCAAAGTCTACCCACTTCAATTTGTGAATACCAATGCGAAAAAATTACAAACCAATTATTTATACAAATATAAAATTACATAAAGAACCCCTATACTAATTTGCACAGTAAAATATAATAGCACAAATTCATTCCATAATAAATAATATCATAATATTCACTGTCAATAAAAAAAATTCATATAAAATTAAAAATATCATAATATTATGGACCTACTATGATCTAATATCACAAATTATTCACTATCAGTAAAATAAATAAATAAAATTATCTTCTTAAAATACTTAATTTTCAAAAAATAACACTTTTATGACCTAATATCACGATATTTGAATTCAAATTTTTTTTTCAATTACCATACAATAAAAAAAAAAACCATTTCTATAGTCACGATATTTGAATGGGAAATTGTTTTTACCCAAAATATACTATAAAAAATACGCCCAAAATTCAAGTATTTCCTTTCATATTGAATAAATTTTTATTTGTAGTAAGAAACACAATAATTTGTAATGGGACAACATTAGTTTTGTAGTAAGAAAGTGTAAATAGTGAAATTCAACAGGCCCAAAATGTGTTTTCAAAGCCCAATACTGATGTGGTCCATATATGAATAATTAGCCCAATATTGATTAGGACGGGCCCATCATCCCTTAAAAAATGGGAATTAACAACCCACTACCTAGAGGTAGTGGGAATTTAACATTAAAGTGGGTCATGACTCACTATTTTGAGGAGCATGATCCTCTAAAATAGGAAAGCTTGTATGAGAATCAGAATATAAATATAGTCATTTGAGCATGAATAAAGGGATCTTTTTTATGTGAGTGAAATTTGACACTTACATTTGGCGCCGTCTGTGGGAAAGATAAAATATTTGTCCACTTGCAACAATTTTATTTTTAAAAAAAAAAAAAAAAAATAGTGTCCACACGCTCAACAAACAATGAAGTCAGGTTCGAAGAAGTCATGAGGATGTTGGAGGCTGTGGAGCAAAGAAATGCGGCCCTCGAGCAGCAGAATGCTGAGCTACTCCATCGAGTGACTCAGGGCCTTTTTCCTCTCCAAAATTCCAATCCAGTAGAGTGCACAGATGAGCCAGAGCCCTTCAACTCCCATCACGAGCAAGACGCATCAACCGCCCGAAGAGATAAAATGCTGAGGGAAGAAGAAGAATCCTCTCACCCCATAACAAGGGGAATGCCAGCAATGCATGTCCCAACCCTGAACGACCTGCACGAAATGGCTGCCAAAATCCAGAGAGACGTGATGAAAGATTTGAAATTGCAGACCCCTGATGATCTGGCCATCCATGCGACAACGGACATGACTCAATCTCCATTCACAGAAGAAATTGAGGCAGCAGAATTCCCGAAGAAGTTTGTACTGCCAACTTTTACACTATATGATGGTACGAAGGATCCACTCGATCATATCTACCAAGTGCAGACCAAAATGACTGTTTATGGGAGAAACCAGACATTCCTATGCAAAGTCTTTTCAACCAGCTTGACGGAAGCACCACTTTTGTGGTTCAAGAAGCAGACTCCTGGATCCATTAGCAGCTGGAATGACCTCTGCAGACGCTTTATCGGTCAGTACTTCAGCAACCGGAGGCAGAGGAAAACGATATCGAGCCTTTTCACCATGACCCAAGAAAAAGGAGAGAGCCTCAAGAATTTCTTATCCATGTTCAACGTGGAAATGTCTTCAATCTATGACTGCGACCAATTGTCAGCAGTAGAAGCATTCCGTATGGCGGTCATCCCTGGCACGAAATTCCACTATTCACTGGTAAAACGGCCTCCTGTCAACATCGGTGAGCTCAACTCCAGAGCACAAGGGTATCTCAGAATAGAAGAGGAGGAAGCAGTCAGACAAAAAAGAGCCTTACTGGTAACAGTAGAGGCAAAATCCAAAGAACGGATGAAGGATCAAAGGCCTCAATGACCCGATCCACCTCAGCAAACTTCATCATCCAGAAATTTGGACAAGCGTCAACGGACGGAAGAGAGAACCACTCCGCTTAAAACCAGCCTTGGAAAGCTCTTCCAAGAAAACAAAAACAAAGGGATTTTCAGACCACCTCCACCGATCAGACAACCGATGGAGCTGAGGGACATGACCAAGCACTGTGCCTTTCACAGCGAGTATGGTCATCATACAAATGACTACAGAAATCTTCGAAGGCAGGTAGAGGCAATGATTGCCAAAGGGGAGCTTGCAGATTACATAATGAAGGATCAGCCGGGACCAGACAAACCACACAGGATACAGCCAAATAGCACTACATCAGGACAACCGGTGAGGGTTATCCACATGGTCCAAGGAGGTGAAGAGGTGTTGCAGGCCGAAGGAAGCAAAAGGTCCAAGTTGAGAAAAACACACAAACTCAGGCGAATCGGCGAAGTCTGCCAAACGACCCTCATCCAAGGAGAATCAAGGATCATGTTTTCAAAGGCCGATATGCAGAATATTCAGACGCCCCACGAAGATCCTCTGGTAATCACTCTTCTGGTAGCTAATTGTCTGATCAAACGTGTAATGATTGATCCAGGAAGCAGCACCAACATCATGACAAAATAGGCCTTCGATAAAATCAGAATTGATGTATCGCAGCTTCACCCGGCTCGGTTTCCTCTGGCCGGTTTTGACGGACGACGCGTTGAGCCGATAGGTGTAGTCCATTTGTCAATATCAGCGGTACGCCGAACCCTGAAAGAAACTTTCGTCGTGGTGGACGTCAAGCCCTCGTACAATCTACTACTGGGACGAGGGTGGATCCATCGGATGCAAGGTGTTCCTTCGACACTCCATCGGGTCATGCGGTGTCTCAACCCAAATGGAGTGGAAGTGACAGATATCCCTGGAGACCAAGTAGCAGCGAAGGAATGCTACTCAGTATCCATGAAGGATCTGAACCCAAAAAATAAACAAGTGTTGGAAGCTCCAGAAGAGCCCCTGTACAACGAGAAATAACAATTACAGTCAGACCCTTCCTCAGAGGGTTAGGAGACTCAGGCAACAACGGAACCCCTAGAAGAGGTGGAAGTTAGTCAGACGGACCACACCAGAGTCACATTTATCGGCTCATACCTCCAGAAAGAAGAAAAGGACAGGCTGATTCACTTCCTCCGACTAAACTCAGACGTGTTCGCTTGGTCTCATCTCGATATGTCGGGCATGGATCCTTCGGTAGCTCAGCATAACCTAAATGTTGATCCAGACGTCAAACCGGTAAGGCAGAAGCAGAGGAGGTTTAGGATAGAAAGGAACCAGATCATATCCAAGGAAGTGGGAAAGCAGTTAGAAGCTGGATTCATAAGGGAAGTGAAGTACCCATCATGGTTGTCAAACGTTGTGGTAGTCAGAAAGAAGAACGGAAAATGGAGGGTCTGCGTGGACTTCACCAATCTAAACAAAGCATGCCCGAAGGATTGTTTTCCCCTGCCAAAAATTGATCAGATGGTAGATGCCACTTCAGGATATGAAAGACTCTTTTTTCTTGATGCATACTTCGGCTACAACCAGATCTCGATAAATCAAGTCGATGAAGAGAAAATAACCTTTATTACAAAGGAAGGTACGTACTACTACAGAGTGATGCCTTTCAGACTTAAAAATGCAGGTGCCACCTATCAGAGGCTTGTCAGAAGAATATTCAAAAGTCAGATGGGGAAAACAGTCGAAGCCTACATAGATGACACGATGGTAAAAAGAAGAAGGAAAGGTGACCATGTCAAGCACCTGGAAGAAGTGTTCGATGCACTCCGAAAATACAGGATGAAGCTCAATCTAGCTAAGTGTTCATTCGGAGTCTCATCCGGGCAGTTCCTCGGTCATATCGTCAACCGAACAGGAATCGAGGCCAGCCCATCACAAGTCAAGGCTCTGTTAAGCTGCAAAGAGCCAAAAACGCAAAAGGAGGTCCAGATTCTAACAGGAAGGGTAGCCGCACTAAGCAGGTTCGTATCCCGACTGACAGACCGCTGCAGACCATTTTTTCAAGCAATTAGAGGCGGAAAAGGAAACATATGGGGACCGGAACAGGCCGAGGCCCTTCAAAAATTGAAGCAGTATCTCCAGAATCCACCAATCCTCGCCTCACCAAATCCAGGAGAACCATTGCATATGTACCTTGCAATATCAGCAGCCTCAACCAGCGCAGCACTTGTAAGAGATGACAAAAAGTGCCCGAAACCAGTCTTCTTCAGCAGCAAGTCCCTATCTGATTCGGAAACCAGATACACTACGGCGGAGCGAGCCGTTCTTTCTCTAATCAACGCGAAGAGACGACTGAGGCACTATTTTGAAACCCATCCAATCGTGGTGCCAACCACCATGCCAATAAGAACCATCATGTCCAAACCTGATCTGACGGGAAGAATAACCAGATGGGCGCTGGAACTCAGGACATTTGACATCACATTTGTGCCACGAACAGCTATCAAAGGTCAAGCCTTAGCTGATTTTCTCCTATAGGCAGAGCCAGAGTCAATCCTACAGGATCCAGACGAACCCGAATGGACACTCTATGTAGACGGATCAGTTGGTTCAGCAGGTTCGGGAATTGGGCTTGAAATTATAACACCAGATGGAACCCGAATCCAGCAATCAGTGCGTCTGGAGTTTCCTGCCACCAATAACGAAGCTGAATACGAGGCACTTCTAGCTGGGCTGCGACTAGCTCAGAGCCTCTGTATTAAGAAGCTCCGTATTTTCAGTGACTCGCAACTGGTGGTGAAACAAGTTCAAGACGAGTACGACGCAGGGGAAAAACTACAGCCCTACAAGAAGCTGGCTCAGATGGAACTGGACAGATTGGAGCAGTATTCCCTCAGTCAGATCCCTAGGGAGGAAAATGAAAGTGCGGATCGGTTAGCCAACATGGCTTCAGTCAATGATCAAGATCTGACCAGAGTCGCCCCGATCGACTATCTTGATGTCCCAAGCATCCACTAGCCAGATGTGGTGTGCGTAATACCTTGGGAGCCGAGCTGGATGGACCCTATAGCAGAATACCTCAGGAACGGCACATTTTCTGATGATAAAGCAGAGGCTCAGAAAATTCGCATGAAGTCGGCCAGATATGCCTTGCTACACGGCCAGCTATATAGAAGATCCTTTGGGGGTCCCTACCTTCGATGCCTCACACCTTCGGAGGCATCAGCCATAATGAAGGAAATCCATGAAGGGTCATGCAGAAATCACTCAGGGGGACGAGCTTTGGCCCATAAAGTCCTAAGCCAGGGATATTTTTGGCCTTATCTTTCCCATGACACTGAAGCCTATGTCAGAAGATGCAGAAAGTGTCAGTTCCATGGAGACTTCATCCATCCGCCACCAGAACTGCTTAACCCCATATTCAGGCCGCACCCGTTTACGCAATGGGGGATCGATGCAGTTGGACCACTCCCCATGGCTCTCAGATCAGTAAATCAAGCACTGATCGCAACTGATTATTTCACAAAGTGGGTTGAGGCAGAATCTTATTCCACCATCACTCACAGGCATCTAATCAAGTTCATATGGACCAATATCATCTGCAGATTCGGAGTGCCGAGGGTAATAGTGATCGACAACGGAACAAATTTGGATAATCAGTGGACCAGACAATTCTGTAATGAACATGGGATTCAGTTAAGAACCTCATTGGTCGCATACCCTCAAGGAAATGGCCAGGCCGAAAGATCCAACAGAACCATACTGAATACCCTGAAGAAGAAGCTAGAAGAGCATAAGGGAGTTTGGCCAGACAAACGTCCAGAGGTATTATGGTCTTACATAACAACGTCAAGAGTCCCTACAGGAGAGACACCATTCTCAATGGCGTATGGGACAGAATCAGTCATTCCAACAGAGCAAATAGTGCCAACAGCCAGAACAGAGCTGTATCAGGAGGAAATAAACTACCAACAGCTGGTTGATGGACTGGATCTGCTCGAAGAAAAACGAGATCAAGTTGCCATAAGGCTAGCAGCCTACCACCAGAGGGTCAGGAACACCTTCAACAAAAAAGTCAAAAGACGAGAATTCCAGGTGGGCGATATGGTATTAAGAAAGAAGATCGGGTTAATCAGAAAGCTCAGGGAGAATTGGGAAGGACCATACACAGTCACAGAGGTCATAGGACGTGAGGCTTACCGCCTCAGGAATAATGACGGCAATATGGAACCCAATTCACAGAATGCCTCACGACTGAAGAGGTATTATCCTTGATATTTATTTCGTTCTCACAATAATTAAGCAGAGGCATCTGAGCCTAGCTTTATTGATATCTTTAAAAAATTTCCATGTTCGTTAACCTGACTCAGTCAGATGTTGTTATCTTTGTAATTTCTCGGTTATAATAAAATATGGTCATCCTTCTTGCAATCAAATAGCCTGAAACTAAAAATATTTCCTAAGTGGTGAAATGACAGAGGCTTATAAGCCTGACTCACTCTCCCAGAGGAATGAAACTAAAAATATTTCCTAAGTGGTGAAATGACAAAGGCTTATAAGCCTGACTCACTCTCCCAAAGGAATGAAACTAAAAATATTTCCTAAGTGGTGAAATGACAAAGGCTTATAAGCATGACTCACTCTCCCATAGGAATGAAGTTAAAAATATTTCTCAAGTGGTGTAATGACAGAGGCTTATAAGCCTGACTCACACTTACACAGGAGAAAGTATTAAAATAGAGGCTAGTTAGCCTGATTCACATCAACATAAACAAATAAAAATATCCATTGATAAAGCAAAAATTGATGTCTTGTATTACAAATTGCTCGAAGGACAGATTACAAAGTACAACATTACAAAATAAATATAGAAAAGCCTAAACTAGCTTGGACCGCTAAAGTCCTTCCCTAAGGAATCTACATGTGTGGTCGGAGGGAAAAACTCTATAGAGGGGTTGAGAGGGTCAGCAGGAAGATACCCTTTAAGGAACTCAGTAAAAAGATTCTGAGCATCGCTAGGTTCAGGGCTGGCATATGGTGGCTGCACCCCTAACTTCCTATCCATGGCATCAAGATCTTTGATCTTCCTCCTCGCTGGGTCCTTCTCTCCAACAATGAAGTCCTTCCTCCAGAATTCACCAACCACTATATTATTCATCCTTGAATAGTGTTGGTGCATGTCAAGCCCTCCTTTCTTGCACATCTCCAAGGCAGATTGGGATATGCCGAACTGGTGTTGAAGAGCCTCATGATCCGATGCTAGCTTCTCCTTTTCACTGGATAGCTTAGCATTAAGCTCTTTTGCCTGATCCAGTTCTTCCTCTAGTTGAGCAACCCTAGAAGGGAGGTCCCCTAGCTAAGCCTTCAGCTCCTTCTCCTGATCATCCTTCTCAGCTAAGTCTGCCTTCAGACTTTCCAGCTCCTTCACACCCGCCTCGTGAGCGAGGCATAATGCGTTGACACTGAAGAGAGCCTAGAAAGGAAATTGCAAGGCAAAACGGGTCAGTATTGTATACAAAAGCAGGAATAAAACATGGGATCAAACAGAGACATACCCCCAGTAACAACCCCGGAGTTTTACGCACAATGCGGTCAGGGTCGGCCTCTCTCTGTGCCTCAAGCTCCTCCGGCGTCTAGAGCCCTTGTGCCCGAGTTATCATGGTAGACATGGATGTAAGGCTGGAGGTGGACTGGTCAGAGGAAGCAGAACTCTTCTCCTTACCCTTGTGTTTCCTTTTCTTACTGGGTCTATCTTCCCCCACCGGTCTGGTTCAGGCAGAAGAAGGTTGAAACAGCTCAGGGATAGTGGTCTGCACAAGTGCAGACCTTGAAGCATCGCCCGCTAGGGCGACGGTCACAGCCTGAGGATCAGAATCCAGAGGCACTTGTCCTTGACCAGTTGGAGGTGCAGCTATTTCCTCCATATCATCATCATCATCCTCAATCACTGGTCTGATCGGATCCATCATGATCTTATACTTGGCTCCTAACCTGGATATACCCTGCAAATTGGCAGGAGTAAGCAGGTCAGTGCAAGACATACGGTCCGACCAGACCTTAGACTTTAAAAAAGAAATACGGGCCTCTACATCCTGAGCCACTATGTCTGCATCCCTATAACCTAAAGACTTATAAACAAAATCCGCTTTGAGCTGGTCACACCCAGAACAGAGGCAAGATTCCTTGTGGATAAAAGAAAAGGGAAGAAGGGTCAGACGCTTAAAAACACTCGGGATCGGCCATCTCCTAGAATATGGGTAAAACCAAGCCCCCTTTACTAAAATCATCTTCTCCTTCCAGTACTTATCTATTTTCTCAGTTCCATGGTAGATCGCCCAACCCTTGAAGGGGTAAAAGTTGTACCTCCCCTCACAACCCTTCAAGTCCGTAATTTTATAACTAAGCAGAAGATCTGCCAAACCCAAGGATAGCTTTTTCTCTCTGTTAATCAGGATCAACATTGAAATTATCCTGAGGAATTTTGGGTTGACTTACAGAGGGGCTATTCCTAGGGTGAAGAAAATGAAGTGAAAAAAAGGATGAAGAGGAAATCGAAGCATCTTTATCTGAAGCGCCGACAATAGCACTTCATCCGGACCCACTCCGTCGCCCATCCAGAAGTCATGAGAAGGATCATACTCCATCAGGATCACCTCTTTTGGGATCTTACAGTCCCTCCTCAGACTTTTAAGGTTCACAGATTTTCTTTTATGAGCCTCAAGTGGTTCGGCTACAAATGGGGCTGACTCATTAAAGGGTCCAACGGGAATGCCTTCAGGCGCATCGGTTCCTACTGGATTGGATATAACAGAAGTCCCAACAGGAACGGTATCAGGGACATCTGCCTGATTATTCACCCCCGAAACATTTACTCCCAAGCCAGATAGGTCCCGACGACTAGGTATGGGCAAAGAGGAAGAAGGAGATGATGAAGAAGATGGATTTGCAGAAGGGGGCTGGGAATATCAGACCCCCCATATTCCTAAGGAATATTCCTTTCGGTGGATCTTGAGGCACTAGTATCAGACATGGTGAAAAGAAAATGACAACTTACACAGAAAACACTGGCGGGATGAAAGAGGAACTTCCGGTAGCCAAGATAAGAACAACGGTGAAGATCAAAGCACACTTTTAAATCACATAAAAATTGAAACAAGAAGAATCAAAAGTGAAGCCCACAAAAGGGTTTATATAAAGTCGGACATACCAACAGCCGGCATTAAATGACAGAGGGGGAGCGCCGTTTCCCATGGCCACAAATACGGTGAAAGCGGAACAGGCAGTCGTTTTTCTAAAATTTTAAATCCACACGCCTTTTCGCAATGATGAGGATGATGTCATCAGGCACAGCTGTAAAGCAATCAATTCAAAGTAATTCGGGTCAAGCCCACGGATCCGTATACCCGACCCGAATGGGGCTAGTGTAAATAGTGAAATTCAACAGGCCCAAAATGTGTTTTCAAAGCCCAATACTGATCTGGCCCATATATTAATAATTAGCCCAATATTGATTAGGACGAGCCCATTATCCCTTAGAAAATGGGAATTAACAACCCACTACCTAGAGGTAGTGGGAAGTTAACATTAAAGTGGGTCATGACTCCCTATTTTGAGGAGCATGATCCTCTAAAATAGGAAAGCTTGTATGAGAATCAGAATATAAATATGGCCATTTGAGCCTGAATAAAGAGATCTTTTTGATGTGAGTGAAATTTGACACTTACAGAAACACTTACAGGATTTCATTACAAAAATTTTAAATGGGTTTCAGTTTAGAGAGAGAATGTGTTTTATTTGTAGAAAAAAATACAATAATTTGTAATGGGATCACATCAGTTTTGTAGTAAGAAACACTAACTGGATTTCATTGCAAAATTTTCAAATGTGTTTCTTTTTAGAGAGAGAAAGTGTTTTATTTGTAGTAAAAAATAAAATAATTTGTAATGGGATCACATCAGTTTTGTAGTAAGAAGCACTAAGATTTCATTATAAAAATTTCAATTGAGTTTCCTTTTAGGAACAAAATTCATCTACTGTACAAAATGTCTCCAATTAGCATCCTACGGTTCAGATGAAGCCACGCATTCGGTGGGCCTAGTGCAGCAAAAGTCAAAGCTTGATTGAAATTCTTTTTACCGCTTGCAATCTGAAACTTACCATACTCCATATATTAAATAGATATATATATGCTGAATATACATAGACATTAGACATATACACATATAGATACAGAATCCCCAAAATTTTGTCCCCCCCCCCCCCCCCCCCCCCCCACGGAGTTGTGCTTAGAATATCTATACTAATAAATCTAAAATTATATTTAAATTTCAAATATAATTATAATTGCACTTTACCTCTACCATATTAATCTCTTATTTAACTATTCTTATTTCGATTTAAACTTGAAATTATCTAGAAGACGGTGAATTAAGCCTAGATGGGGGATGAATAGGCATTTTATAAATTTAATGACCAATTAAAATTATTTGCAGAATATTTAAATTTAATCAGAATAAATATGTTATTAAAAAAAATTCCTAGAATAATAATATTTATCAGAGATAAAATAAATTATTATTGAAAGATATATTTTAATAAAAATAATAAATTATTATTAAATATATTTTGAATGAATATAATAAAGTTTTATTAAAATTAATTTTCTTTTAATAAAAATAACAATTTGGTGATGTCCTAAAATCACTATTGTGATACGTAAAGTATGATTAATGTGTATTCAGGTTATTATAGTAAAGTTGAAACAAACGCACTGATAACCTAACATCGATCGATTAAAACACCACCAAACGATCGAATCACCACCGATCGTTCGCTTAGTACGAATCCGCTACCACTGATCTAGGTCATCCAATTGTGCATAAAAATCACAACTGTTGTAGCACAATTGGATAATCCCAAAAACTAGAAAGAACTAGAAGATGAATAATCAATCAACATTTATTATGTTCAAAAATATGAATTTTTTCTGAAAAATATATATTAAGTTCCAAAATATGATTTGCTGGCTTTGAAATTTATTTTCGGCAAACAATACCAAAATTGATGATAACAAACCATTAAAGAGTGTTTGATACTAATGAAAAATCTAGTTCATGTCTTCAGCAAAAGACAAGTGAATGACTCGAAAAACATGCTTGGAAAGAAACCTTGCATAAAAGCAAAACGGAAAGAAAAATATTGAATCATGAAAACGGAGAAGGATCAAATATTCAACGAAAAGGCGAAAGTCGAAGACTCAAGACTCGAGGTAGATAGGTCGGGGTGCAATCATTGTAACAAGGTATTTTATGCGCTGATAAAATCTTATAAGCTCAAGTAATAATTTAACCGAACTCAAAATGAAAGAAAAAATATTTAAAACAAGTGTTCTTTGAAGCCATAATCGACTAAGTCTTACCATGTAGTTGACTGAACCATGATGAAAGTTAGAGTTTTAAATCAAATTGAGATGTAGTGGACTAAGTGCACCAAGTAGTCGACTAAACCATGTCGAATGTTAACTAGATTTTCATCACATAATTGAGTCGACTAAAGCCTATTAGTAGTCGATTAATCATAACCCTCTAGTCAACTAAGTCCCCTCCATGTAGTCGACTAATTTCTCACTTCATTGAGTCGACTAAGCCTCTTAGTAGTCGACTAATGACCTTGATATCTAGTCGACTAAGTACCTCCATATAGTCGACTAATGACCTTGATGTAGTTTACTAAACCAAGACGATGAATTGTGAATCAATTGTGATGACCATTTAGTCGACTAAAGCTTCACCTGGTCGACTAAAGGACTCGATGTAATCGAAAAAATAAATGTGTTTTTTCGCTTAGGGGTTAGAATTGGGGTCTGTAATATGAAGTATGCATTTCTGTAATAAAGTTCACCCTATTTTGTAATACAAGAAAACCAATGACTAGTGTAATAAACGGTAATGGATTTTGTAATACATGGATATGATTTTGTAGTATGAGTTAGCAAATTTCAGAATGAACGATATATTCGTAATTGTGGGGATGGCCAATGCAAGTCCCACTCCTATAAATGGGGTTTTCATTGATATAACTTTCGAATCATCTTCGTGGGTTATGAAACGTGGTACCCTTTGTACACCACTTGTTTTGAATACAAGTGGATTTTTAGTATGGTCATGTAACTTGTAATCAACTATGGCGGGATGGTCACCGTGTTTGCGAATAAAACCGAAGGGTTCGGGAAACTTGATACAGGCCCTAACCCCAAATGATCGAAAAAATAAATGTGTTTTTCCGCTTAGGGGTTAGAATTGGGATCTGTAATATGAAATAAGCATTTCTGTAATAAAGATCACCCTATACTGTAATACAAAAAAACCAATTACTAGTGTAATAAACGGTAACGGATTTTGTAGTACATGGATATGATTCTGTAGTATGAGTTAACAAATTTCAGAATGAACGATATATTCGTAATTGTGGGGATGACCAATGCAAGTCCCACTCCTATAAATGGGGTTTTCATTGATATAACTTTCGAATCATCTTCGTGGGTTATGAAACGTGGTACCCTTTGTACACCACTTGTTTTGAATACAAGTGGATTTTTAGTATGGTCATGTAACTTGTAATCAATTATGACGGGATGGTCACCGTGTTTGCGAATAGGACCGAAGGGTTTGGGAAACTTGATACAGGCCCTAACCCCAAATGAAGCAAAACATAATTGTGTTTTTCCGCTTTGGGGTTAGAATTAGGGTCTGTAATATGAAGTATGCATTTCTGTAATAAAGATCACCCTATATTGTAATATAAGAAAACCAATGACTAGTGTAATAAACGTTAACGGATTTTGTAGTACATGGATATGATTCTGTAGTATGAGTTAACAAATTTCAGAATGAATGATATATTCGTAATTGTGGGGATGGCCAATGCAAGCCTCACTCGTATAAATGGGGTTTTCATTGATATAACTTTCAAATCATCTTCGTGGGTTATGAAACGTGGTACCCTTTGTACACCACTTATTTTGAATACAAGTGGATTTTTAGTATGGTCATGTAACTTGTAATCAATTATGGCGGGATAGTCACCGTGTTTGCGAATAGGACCGAAAGGTTCGGGAAACTTAATACATGCCCTAACCTGATACTTGATAATGGGATCACATCAGTTTTGTAGTACGAAACATTAACAAGATTTCATTACAAAAATTTCAAATGAATTTCATTTTAGAGAGAGAATGTGTTTTCTTTGTAGTAAAAAATACAATAATTTGTAATGGGATCACATCAGTTTTGTAGTAAGAAACACTAATGGGATTTCATTGTAAAAATTTCAAATGTGTTTATTTTTAGAGAGATAAAGTGTTTTATTTGTAGTAAAAAATAAAATAATTTGTAATGGGATCACATCAGTTTTGTAGTAAGAAGCACTAAGATTTCATTATAAAAATTTCAATTGGGTTTCCTTTTAAAGAGAGAATGTGTTTTATTTGTGATAAGAAGCACAATAATTTGGAATGAGGTCACATCAATTTTGTAGTAAGAAGCACTAAGATTTTATTATAAAAATTTCAATTGGGTTTCCTTTAAGAGAGATAAAGTGTTTTATTGTGTTTTTTACTACAAATAAAATACTATTCAATATAAATGGAAATGCTTGAATTTTGAGTGTATTTTTTGTATGATATTTTGGGCAAAAACAATTTTCCATCCAAATATCGTGATTATAGAAATGTTTTTTTTTATTTTATTGTATGGTAATTGGAAACAAAAAAATTAAATTCAAATATATTGAAAATTAAATATTTTAAGATTATAATTTTATTTATTTAATTATTGATAGTGAATAATTTGTGATATTAGGTCATAGTAGATCTATAATATTTTGATATTTTTAATTTTTTATTTCATATGAATTTTTTTGTTGACAATGAATATTATAATAGTATATATTATAGGATGAATTTGTGTTATTATATTTTACTGTGTGAATTAGTATAGGGGGTCCTTTATATAATTTTAATTTTTTATGAAGAGTTGGTTTGTAATTTTCGGGAGTTGGTATTTAAGTGGGTAGACTTTTGAATAGTATAGGATATTGTATAATTTTTTCCTAAACAACCCTTGTACACTATTTTTATTTTTTAGTGGGCCCTAGCCGGAGAGGGGCTGTGCAGGAGAAGATTATTTTCCGATTGTTAGAGGGTGTTTCCAATCTAAAACTCTATTGGATGAAAAAGTGATTGTCTGTAAAACAAGTGGAGTGTTAGTTTCATCAATAAGCTTAAATTTTTAGTTTGAATTGCGAATCATCTATTCCATTATACTTGGTATTAGAGTCAAACTCAATTATTATTCCAATGTCACGCAAAGCACCTAGGTTGAGTCTAGTTCCAGATCGGGCAGCTAAGGTGATCGATCGCAACTAAGACGTTACAAAAGTTCGGATGAGAAAAATATTAAAGGTCTTTGTTACACATTGAATGAAAAAGTGATTGGAATATAAAAATATAAATATTAAAAAAATGTCTAACTATCAAGAATGATTTTCCTGAAATCTAAACCCCAAAAAATTATTAATTTCACTTGATAATTTAATTTTTTTAATCAAATCGCTAAACATCTCACCCGTCACGGATGCTCAATAGACTTAGGAATTGTGTGTTATATCATAACAAGTGTATCAATTTATTTTCTATATATATACTTCACATGTTTACTCGGATCAACTTATTAAGCATATCTAACAGGTATGCACCAAGTTTCAGTTTTTTTTAGTCAAAGAGCAAGCAGCAAATCTTTTAAATTAATTTTTCTTTTTCTTTTTCTTTTTTTTTTTAATTGGGAATTTCAAATTTAATGATGACAACTTTTTTTCCCTATAATATCTATACTCCTTCGTCCCGATTTAAGTATTCACATTCATTATTCAATCCATTCCAAAATAAGAAAAATCAATGTCACTTTATTTGATCAATTTATCAATTTACCCTTCAATCATTCAAATTGTAAAATATTTTAACTACAAACATCACATTACTTGGTTGGATCAAGGATAAAATTAATTTTTCATTCAGTATCACACCAATAAAAATTATATCTCAAAAAGTTAGATTCCAAAATATGATCATATAATTTAGGGTAAATTGCAGTAACACCCCCTGAGGTTTAGGTCAATGTCACAAATATACCGGTCAACGCGATACTTTGCAATGACACCCCTTGAGGTTTGGTTTTTCTTGCAATGACACCCCCTGGGCCTGTAAAATGACTAGAATACCCATTTAATTGTTTCACTTATTACATTAGGGTAATATATAAGTGTGAAATTACACATATGCCCAAACACTTCACCCCTCTAAAATTACTAATTACACTTCCACCCCTTATTACAAAATATATATATATATATTATGAAAATTACAAAATTCTAAATAAACACAAAAAATTCGAAACAAACAAATAAAATTCGAAAAAATATATATAATTTTTAAAAAATATATAAAATTTGAAAAAACATATAAAATTCAAAAAAATATATAAAATTTGAAATAATATATAAAATTCAAAAAAAAACATATAAAATTCGAAACAAATATATAAAATTCGTAAACAATATATAAAATTCGAAAAACATATAAAATTCTAAAAATATATATATAATTCAAATATATATATATATATATATATAAAGTGTGAGTGAAGTGATTCCTACCACATTTGGAAATTCAAATTATTTTGAAATTTGAAATAATTTCAAAATATATATATATATATATATTTGAAATTTTCATTCAAATATATTTAACAGATTGCTAAAGTATTTATTTTGAAATAAAAGAAAGAAAAAGTTCCTTAGTTAAGATATTTCTATCACTAGACTTTCCTTTTTTATTATTTAAAATTTAAATACGGTTATATTGATTCCTTGTTTTTAGAAGTGGAAGCAAAGAATGACATATGGAAGAAAGTGATCTTGCAAAGGAAAATTTTATGATATTTTTTTACCTTACATTATTTTTATTGAAAAGGAAGAATTTTAGGAAGGAATAAAGTTGATATTGCATGATTCTATTATAAAATTCTTTCCTCTTTAGGAAATGTTAGATATAGAATGGAGAAAATGTGGTAAGAAAGATTTCCAAAATAATTTGAATTTCCAAATGTGGTAGGAATCACTTCAGTCACACTTTATATATATATATATATATATATATTTGAATTTTATATATTTTTTAGAATTTTATATGTTTTTCAAATTTTATATATTGTTTACGAATTTTATATATTTGTTTCAAATTTTATATGTTTTTTGAATTTTATATATTGTTTCAAATTTTATATATATTTTTGAATTTTATATGTTTTATCAAATTATATCTATATTTTACAAATTATATATATATTTTCAAATTTTATATGTTTCTTTCGAATTTTTTGTGTTTATTTAGAATTTTGTAATTTTCGTAATATATATATATATATTTTCGTAATATATATATATATATTTTCGTAATATATATATATATATTTTGTAATAAGGGATGGAAATGTAATTAGTAATTTTATAGGGGTGAAGTGTTTGGGTATATGGGTAATTTCATATTTTATATATTACCCTAATGTAATAAGTGAAACAATTAAAAATGCATTCTAGTCATTTCACAGGCCCATGGGATGTCATTGCAAAATATCGCGTTGACCAGCATATTTGTGGCATTGACCTAAACCTCAAGGGGTGCTACTGCAATTTATCCTATAATTTAGATTAGAGGGAGTATGTAAAAGTAAATAAAACAATTGACCATATCAATTCGATCTGATAATATTTTTGTGGATACCATGATAAAATGAGTATTTATTACAAGAGAGGGAGATGGATTAATTGGCCAGTATTGCATCACATCAGGCCTGGCCCCGGGTAGGCGATCTAGCTTGGGCGTCCGGGCTCGGGGCTTTAAATTTTTTTTTTTTTTAAAGAATACATTAATATTTTAAGGATTAAGTGCATTAAACTCTTTTTTTTTCCGTCATCAACTAACTCCCCTGAACTAAGCATTGTTCCCCTAAACTATGTAAGTGTTGCATTTAAGTCCATTCCGTCATAACACCGTTAGTTAAAATTAGGATAATTTGCACTCAGATTCCCTGAAATTTTGGTCAATTGCACTCATCCCTTGAGATTTCATTTTTCTTACAATAACACCCCCTAAAGGGGTGAAGACCCCATGAAATGATTCTTGTACCATTGCTTTAGTGTAAAAGATATGTTGGTTAAATTAATAGACCAAACAACCCTTGTGTCTTAAGCTCAATTTGAAAAACAATTCAAGTATTTTGGATACAATGATTTTTGAAATATTATCACCTTTCTTTAAATTATTTTTCTTAAATTGTCATTTTTGTAATATAGGCCCCAAAAGTTATCATTTTTTAATTTTTTCCTAGAACTAATATTGTGACATTTTACATTAAATAATAATAATACATTTTATTTATGATAATACTTTCTTCTTTTTTTTTTTTTTTGTATTTTAGAAGGTGATACATGGATAAAATTAATTTAATATTTATTATTATTCTTTGTGTAAAATTAATTTAAGCTCTTACACTGTAAAATAATAACAAACTTTATTTTTGTAATTTTTTATATTTTTATAAAAATATGACAAATGGTTTATTATTATTATTTTTTTGTAAAGTTGACAATTTTTACTTATTATAATTTTTATATTATAAAATGTGATAATGAATCGAAATATTAGAGAGTCTTTGTGTTTTTATTAGTATTATATAGATAGATAGATAAATATATTCAAATTTTTGTATTTTAAGTTATATTATTTTTCCTTACCGAAATATATATGTCTTATATCTTTACTCTATATCTTATGAAATATCCATTAGAATTACATTTCAATTAATGTATATTAATTAAATAATATTTTTTTAAAAATATATGAAAATATTTATAACCTCTTGTCTTATATCTTTAGTACTCTATATCTTTTGAAATATTCATTAGAGTTACATTTCAAGTAATGCATATTAATTAATTATTATTATTTTTTAAAAGTATTGAAATATTTTTAACCCATTTTCTTTTACTCTATATCGTTTTGACATACTCCATAGTGTTGCACTTCAACTAATACATATTAATTCATTAATTTTTATTTTGAAGAAAATGTTTGAAAATATTTCCAACCACTCACATTTTAGAATAGTTGTTATATATATATATATATATATATATATATATATATATATATATACATTATAGGGTTTTTATCTTGGAGCATAGAGGTAATTTCACCACCTAAATATTTGTCTCATGAAATAAGGGAGACAACACAAGAGCATTCCAGTCATTTCTCCCCTTCAGGGGGTGTCATTGCAAGGAAAATGAAATCTCAGGGGACGAGTGCAATTGACCGAAATCTCAGGGGATTTGAGTGCAAATTATCCTAATTTAACTAACGGTGTTATAACATAATTAGGTGAATTATAAAAGTTGTGATAATTTAGAGAATTTTGTGTAAAAAGTGTAGTTCAGGGGGTTAGTTGAGAGAGAGAAAATAATCCAGGGAGTTTAATGCACTTTACCCATATTTCTATAATCTTGAAAAAAGTATAATTAGTTTTCTGGTCAATTCAAGGGCGTCATTTTGTTAAAATAAAATTTATTTTATTATAAATGTCAAAAATAAAGTTAATTTGTTTAATAGCCCAATTCATACTAAATCGAAATTCAATTTAAAATTTTGGGCCCCAAAATTTTATATTTCAATTACTATTACTATAGATTTAAAGGAAACAAAAAAAAAAAAAACAATCTCAATTTTTTAACTTAATGAAACTAAAGGTTAATACAAAGCAAATAATTATTCTTATTAGAGTTAGAAGATTCTTATCACACTCGTACAATGTTTGACGACTACACTTAAGACTTTTGTGACTGCCACACTCGCACAATAGTAATAATTTCACACGACTACACATAGATGGAGGTTATTTTACCGCACTCACTCAACAACAACAATTTTTCACAACACCAAAATGAAGGTCTTTTTTAATTTTTTAATATTAATATATTTGATGTGTTTTTAATAAAAAAAATTACCCTTACAATTTTTTAAATACATAAAAGGATCTCACATTTATTCTCACAAAGGACTTTCACTTATTTTCGGAATTTCAGAAACTCCCATCACATAACCAATTCCGGCACTAATATAGGTTTTTGAGTCACAGATCACGCCTCTTTCACAATTTCACACCCATTGTTTATAATGGGTCCATTTTCCTGGCTTAAAATATTACACACCGTATAGCAAACATTAATTGTGTTTTCGCAATTTTATTATTACATAAGTTGATAACATTTTATCCTTTATGAATTTTAAGTATAGTTATGGTCGATATTTATGACAAAGTCGAATATAAAAAATGATAAAAAAATTAAATATATATGTATATATATCCAATGAAATTGGGAGAATATCAATTGTTTAAAAAAAAAACTCAACTTATTAACAATGTTATAATTTAAATTTAATATTTCGTGAAAGGAATTATTGGATTTAGTTGGTTCAGAATGTTTTTTATTTCTGATTTCTTCTATCATTCTATATTAATGTTTTTTTTAAAGGTAAAGATAAGATTATATTAAGATATAGAGTAGGTTTTTTGAAATGTAAAGATAAAATTATATTAAGATATAGAGCAGGTTTAAAGCGTAGTAAATGAAAACCAAACCGTCACCAAAATGAAAAACCATTATATATTAATGTTTACATATGTACTTTATAGCCATACTCTCATTTCTCCAAACTTTCTTAAATTCTTAAACTTCATACTATACCATCTCCACATTATTCCCTTATCTACTAATATTTTTTATCCTCTTATAAAAATGAACACACTTGAAAATGCAGAAAAATACATAATAATAATTGGGGTAAAAAATTGGATCATTTATTCAATATTTCATCACCTATTTATATACAACTTGGTCATTGAGTCAAATCCCCTTTCCCAAGTTTATCAATCCCTTAAATCGTGGGATTTGATCAAACTCTCTTTCCTTATGGACTCTTTAATCCATAAATATGACAATTCATTAACTTGTGGATCACTTATTTTCTAGAATATTCCATAGACTCATTATTTCTTCAGCCCACTTGTTTCTGGCCCATCCGTCTTTGGCCCATCTGTTCTTCGGCCCATCAGTCCAGTGGCCCATCCTGGTTGGGTCATGTATTATTTTGACTATTACATAGGCCCCTGAGGTTATGGGCTTGAGATTCTCTTTTAAAGCCCATGACCGAATAAATGCAAAAAAAATATGTATATATACATTAATAGCTTTTATGGGGGAATGAAGGCAATGAGTTGTCATGCCATCATTAGGCATTAATGATATTTCAAAATAAAGGGTCATTACTTCCACAATTCTCGCACCATGACGGCTCATCGTGGTTTCGTGGCCTTCGGACTTCGTGCAGTCATTTGGCCTCCTTCTCCCCTTATATAAAAACCCCTTCAAAGTTACTTCATTTATTCACTCCTCATTTTACAATTACACTTTGCTCTCAACTCTCATCTCTGAAGCACGTCCCTCTCTACTCCCTGAAATCCTCTTTGTTTGGTCAGTCCCAGATCCTCCAATAGTACGGTAGCCTGCTTCCATCTGATGCTTTCCCTGACACATCACTATTATTTGAGTAAGTCAGACAGTTTCTTCTTCTTATTTTAATTTTCACCTCTGCCTCCCTTCTGTCTCTTCTACCTTTCTTAGCATTATGTCTGATAGCGACGACACTCGGTCGGTAGAGGAGGTCGTTCTGTCCTCTACCACTAGTACCGATCCCACCAGTAGTGACAGTTGTCAGTCTAATCGCCAAGGGACCTCAAAAACAACTCCCCAAAACACTGACCTTCCGGGTTCATCAACGAACGAACCTGTGAATCCCAAGCCCTCTGAACCGTTTGTAGTGGCCCCACTTAAGAGAGTCCGACTTGAAGTAGACGTTAAACATCTTCGGGCTGAGACCCAAGTACCCGGGGATGTTGATGTATCCCCTTACCTAGGTTACCTAGACTTTACCAAGAGTCAGGGACTAGCACCCGATAGCATTCGGCTATCGGTAGTTCACCTTAGGGTTTTAAGATTCCCCCTTCACCCTTTCTTCCATTACGTCTTCTTTATGTTAGGCTTACATCCTCTTCAACTGAACCCGAACAGCCTTATGATTATTTCCATTATCCTGTTGTACAATAGGGATCTGGACCTTAACCTAGGTTTAGCCGACCTGCTCCTCTGTTACTTCTTCCAAAATGTCAGAGCGAGTAAGGGGAGATACAATCTCTTTCCCTTCCATGGTCGGAGTATATATACTGATACCGAACAGTTTAATAAGGGATAGAAAGAGAGAATGGTAGTTGTGAGTGGCAATTGGTCTTACCCGTTTTCTGGTATATTCCCAATCCCAAATACGTTCGGTGTCATCCGTCTGCCCATCTACCGCCCCCTTCATAAAGTCTTTTGCCTTTGCGAACACTGCGACCTTCATCGGGGGGGATTATGCCTAAGTAATTCCTGGGTTATGAGGATAGGGACATTCCCCTTACTTTCATAAAACAACGTATAGGCCTCCTGAAGACCCATGTCTGGGGCAAAGTTTGATATGTTACTGACCTGCTAACTTTGGAAAATCTGGAGTCAATTTCTAATTTGGGCGTTGTTGTTGACAGGATGGACTTGCCTGACAAGCCTCTTTCTGCCAGACGCCCTCAAGTTCCCGAAGGGGTCACCCTGGTTGATGTTGTACCACTATTAACAGCACCACCGGTGGCTTCGGTACCTCCTCCTGCTCAAAGCCCAGTAGCGCCACCAGCTCAGAATCTGGTAGTTCCACCCCATCCTCCAGTTATTAGGACCCGGTCCAGTACAGGTGGCGGAGTGGCCAACAAGAGGGCCAAAACTCAAGCTGATAATGCTTCTACAAGCAATACCCCCCAAGCTCCGGAGGCATCCCGTACTTCAATTCCCTGGAAACCGAAGTTCCTTTTGCCAGATGGGACTCCGGTCTGCGCCGATCAAATTACCCTTACCCAGCCAGAAGCTCTTCGGGCTATGGCAAAAGGGATCTGGACACTAGCTGATAGGGTCGCTCAATCCAAAATCTCCAGGACTGATCTGGCAAAGAAAACTTCCACAATGGTTATGGAGGTATACACTTGTTTTTCGTTTTGGAACTTAGTTTATTGCCTATTGCCACATTATACACTAACATGTCTTCTTCATGCAGCTTCTTTATGGGATTCAGGCTTACAACAACATCGTGGAGTCTGACGTTAAGGAAATGGCCAATATGAAGGCCCAGATCAAACAAAATGATGCCCATCGGGATGCTTTAGTCAAGGAGGCAGATGGCCTTCGCCAGACCATATAAGAGCAGAAGATCCTTATGGAGACTAGCGAGGCGGAGAAGCGGGCTCTGATGGCTGAAAAGCTAGCGTTGACTGCTGAGCTAGAAGAACTAAAAACAGCTAACAAAAAGGTGGCAGCTGAAAAGGCAGAATCAGATAACCTCCTGGCTCTTGAGCGGGCCAAAGTGGAAGTATGCCGCCTAGGAGGTCTCGATATGTACAACCAATACTGCGTCATCTGTGATCTCCGATCGGCTAGAGCTTGGTGAGAGAGTCATGAAATGGAGCATATTCCTCTGGCAGCTCGGGAGTTCAAGACTGCAGAAGAATTCGATGCCCACATGGGACTGCCCGTTCCTTACAAAACCCCTCCCGCCTCCGAAAATGAGAAGCGGTTCACCACTATTTTGAAGGGAGAAGAATATCATCCTCCCGATCAATAAAATAGGCTTTAAGTTTATCTGTACTCACCTATTCTAAAAGGGTATTTTGTACTTTCTTTATTTATCAATGAAAATAACTTTTCTCACTTTAGTGTTCATTTTTGTTTTTCATGCAATATTTATTCTTTGGGCATATGGCCCCCTGACACTTTCTTCATATCATGTTTGAAATTCAACACTTAAGGAATTTTTAATAATGGAACCTTTGGGCATTTGGCCCCTCAAGCTTTATCTTTGTCCTCTAGATAGTTCAAATCAGGTTTGAATTTATCACTTAGGAAAATTTTAATTAAACATGGAGCCTTCGGGCATCCGGCCCCTGAGGCTTGCTGTTTATCCTCTGGTTAGTTCAAATCAGGTTTGAACTCAAACACTTAGGAAAATTTTAATTAAACTTGGAGCCTTCGGGCATCTGGCCCCTGAGGCTTATTGTTTATCCTCTGGTTAGTTCAAATCAGGTTTGAACTCAAACACTTAGGAAACTTTTAATTAAACATGGAGTCTTCGGGCACCTGGCCCCTGAGGCTTTGCTGTTTATACTCTGGTTAGTTCAAATCAGGTTTGAACTCAAACACTTAGGAAAATTTTAATTTAAACATGGAATACTCGTATAAAAATAAAATGTATCTTTATTGAAATGAAATTGAGAATCATGAAGCTAAGATGCCGACATCGGGCATAATTACTTTATCACAATCAGAAGAAGATGTCATAAGAGAGACAAGCTTTAGTGCATCAGCAAAAAAGAAACTTCTTAAGGATAGTACCTCTTGAGCCGATAATCGTTCTGAGAATTGGACTCGATGCGGCATGTTTCATTCTTTCGTACCCGATAGGCTCCGCGTCCGATGACCTCTACTACTGTGTAAGGCCCTTCCCATATCTCTCGCAATTTACCTACAATCCCAATCTTTCTTCTGAGTACCATATCGCCTACCTGGAATTCTCTTCTCTTGAATTTCTGATTGAATCATGCCCTGATCTGTTGCTGATAGGCAACCAGTCTTATCCCGACAACTTCCCTTCTTTCTTCTAGGAGGTCCCGATCATGGGCTAGGTGCTAATTGTTTTGTCCTTCCTCCCAGGCTTGACTTCTTAGAGTAGGTACTCTTAACTCAGTTGGGATAACTACTTCGGCCCCATACGTCATAGCGAAAGGGGTCTCTCCCGTTGGTTGCCTCGGAGTATTCCGATAGGACCATAATACCTCGGGCAATTTCTCCAACCAGGCCCCTTTTGCCTCTTCAAACTTTTTCCTTTTTCCTGAGTGTATCAAAAATAGTTTTGTTTGTCCTTTCAGCCTGCCCATTTCCCTGTGGATAACCGATGGATGAAATGTTTTGATTGATTCCATGTTTTACCAAGAATGCTTGAACTTTCCTATTATCCAAATTGGGGCCATTATCCATCATAATAGTTCGGGGTAGACCGAATCTACAAATGATGTGGCTCCAGATAAACTTTATAACATGGCTTCCTGTGATAGTGGGGTAAGCCTCAGCTTCTACCCATTTGGTAAAGTAGTTTGTAGCCAAGAGAACATGGGTGGTAGATCATATCGCTTGCGGGAGAGGACCCACAATATCCATACCCCATCGGGCAAAGAGGTGAGGGATAATTCTTGGGTTCAGTAACTCCGGAGGTGGATGAATGACATCTCCATAAAATTGGTACTTTTTACAGTGTCGGGTGTAGACTTTAGCGTCCCTTGACAAATAGGGCCAAAAGTATCCCTTGGTGAGAACTTTATGGGCTAAAAATCTTCCTCCGGAATGATTGCCACAGGCTCCTGCATGAATCTCTTCCATGACTGTCGAAGCTTTGGAGGGCATGAGACATCTCAAGTATGGCCCGGAGAAAGACTTGCGGTATAGTTGGCCATTGTAGAGAGCATATCTGGCTGCCTTTATTCTTATTTTCCGGGCTTCTGATTTTGACTTGGGCAATGCCCCAGTCTTCAAATAATCTGCTATAGGGTCCATCCAACTTGGCTCCTATGGAATGACCATTACTTATTCGGGGGACTCCAAGATTGATCGGATGATGAAGTCCATTGGTACAGTACGAGTCATACCTTCTCCTGTCGTGGAGGCTTGATTAGCCAGATGATCTGTTACGGAGTTATCCCCTCTAGGAATCTGTTCAAAGGTTATTTGTTGAAACCTTTCAGCCTCCTTTAAAACCAAACTTTTGTACGCTTCCATTTTTGGCTCTCGGGTTTTACACTCCCCATTTAACTACCATATGACCAACTGGGAATCACTTCGTACCTCTGCTTTATGTACTTGAAGGCTTTGGGCCAACCGGATTCCTGCAAGAAGGGCTTCATATTCGACTTCATTGTTAGAGGAAGGAAACTCCAATCGAACAGACTGTTGGATTTTAGTACCATCTGGTGTTACGAGCTCTACACCGATCCCTGCTCCGTTGGTGTTTGATGATCCGTCCACGAACACAACCCAAAAACCAGGCTCACTTTCTTTTAAGGAATCTGTAGTTTCTGTTTCCAACAGGAAGTCAGCTACCGCTTGTCCTTTGATGGCCGTTCCGGGGACATAAGTTATGTCAAAAATCCCGAGTTCTATTGCCCATTTGGACACTCTCCCAGATAACTCAGGTTTCGCCATTATGGATCTGATCGGGGTTGCAGTTGGTACTACTATCGGGTGTGCTTCAAAATAATGCCGAAGACGTCGCTTAGCATTGATCAGCGATAGTACCAGTTTCTCCTGCTTTGAGTAGCGAGTGTCTGTATCAGTAAGGGATTTGCTGGTGTAGAAAACTGGTGTCTGGTACCCCTTACCCTCCTTGACCAGAGCGGCGCTGGTAGATGTTGCAGATATGGCCAGATACAGGTGTAGCGGCTCATTGGCTTCTGGGGTTGCCAGTATAGGAGGCTTTGTCATTGAGTTTCTTCAGGGCTTTTGCTTGTTCTGGCCCCCAAACCTCTCCTTTCGCCGCTTTTATTGCTTGAAAGAACAGCTTACACCGATCGGTTAACCAAGAGATGAATTGACTGAGGGACATTATTCTTCCAATTATCACCTGGATCTCTTTCCGAAATTTTGGCTCTGCTGACTCCATGAGTGTTTTGACTTGTGTCGGGCTAGCTTGAATTCCTGTCCGATCAACTATGTGCCCCAAAAATTGGCCTGATGACACCCCGAAGGAACATTTTGATGGGTTGAGCTTCATTTTGTACTTTCTGAGGGTGTCGAACACCTGCTGCAGATCGGTCAGGTGATCACTTTTTACTTTTTTTTTTACCACCGTGTCATCAATGTAAGCTTCTATGGTGGATCCCATCATGCCCTGGAAAACTTTGCTCACCAACCTCTGAAAGGTTGCACCTGCATTTTTTAGTCCGTAAGGCATAACTGTGTAACAATATGTACCTGATTCAGTGATGAATGCTATCTTTTCCTCATCATCGGGGTTCATTCCTATCTGGTTATATCTAGAGTACGCATCGAGAAAACTCAAGTGCTCGAACCCTGTGGTGGTATCTACCATCTGATCGATCTTTGGTAAGGGGAAACAGTCTTTCGGGCATGCTCTGTTCAGATCGGTGAAGTCCACGCACACCCTCCATTTCCCATTTTTTTCTGGACCACAACAACGTTTGCCAACCAGGACGGATACTGTACATCCTTTATGAATCCTGTTTGGAGAAGTCGATCAACCTCTTCAGCTATGATCTGGTTCCGTTGTGCCCCCATCCGCCTTTGCTTTTGTCTGACAGGTTTTGCCCCGGGATCCATGTTAAGGGAATGCTGGGCTACTGACGGATCGATGCCACTCATATCCATATGTCCCCAGGCAAATATGTCAACGTTAGAGCGTAGTAGGGCCTCTATTTCTTCTTTCTCCTGCGAGCTAAGGCCAGAGCCTATATAAGTCAACCTTTTGGGGTGATCGGGGTAGATCTATACTTCAAGCAAAGGTTCAGCTGCTATTGATGACCCCGCACCCTCTTCCTGTAATTGCTATTGGTCATTCAGTACTAGCTTGGGTTGTGGCCCTCGTTCTGGTTCAACCCTCTTTTTCAGACTTTTCATGGTAACAGCATAACATTCCTTGGCTGCTACCTGATCGCCCCTAATGTCAATCACATCAATTCCATTCGGATCGAGGCATCACATGACTTGATGCATAGTTGACGGGACTCCGTGCATCCGATGGATCCAACCTCTCCCCATAAGGAGATTGTAGGAGGGTTTGACATCTACCACCACGAAGGTTTCACTAAGCGTGCGCCTTGCTGCTGTTACCGGTAGCTGAATCTCTCCCACTGGTAGGGCGTTGATCTCTAACTTCTCAAAGGCCCACTTGGTGATAATATTGGCGCTGCTTTCTGGGTCAACCATCACTCTCTTGATCAAGCAATTCGAGACCATGAGAGAGATAACCAAGGGATCGCCATGTGGAGATTGAATACCCCGCATATCTGCGGAGGAGAAAGTTATATAGGTATCCTCTTTCGGGCTTCGGAACTCGCTGACTTCCCAAACCCTTCTCAGCTTCTGAGCTTGATGCATTTGAGATCCATGGGCTTCCTCTAATTCTGATTGACTTGTGTTGGCCACATATTGACACCTAGAGGGGGGGGGGGGGGTGAATAAGGTCAATTAAAAACTTTGAGTCTTTTTCGGTTTGACTTTGTTTTAACAAAAGTAATCTTTGTAGAGCTCTAGTCAAACACTTAGTTAGATAGATGATCCTTAAGTGACTACCTCATTTCATACTTTGAATTATGAACAATAAATTGCATTACCAAATATATACATAATGGATTCAAGAATGAGAACTAGTTCAAGCATTCATTACAACTTAATATGTATAAGCACTTTTCTCACATATGTATAGAAATGATGCAAAGTGCTATTTGTCATAAAGAATACTTAGAAGAGTTTACAAAAAGTAATTAAACATTTTGTGCATATAAACTCTTAAGAAGAATGATATATTCAATATGCTTTGTTTCAAACACTTGGGGTGCATATGAACATATTATGGTAAGGTGTGTTGAATATGAATTTTATCAAACACTTGGTGTGCACATGGATTATATCTCAATGATAAGATAGTCTAAGCTATAATCTAATCATGTTCACAATTTTAATTCATTTCAACTATCTATTTTCCTAACCTCTTCATGGATACACAAACACAAGCAATTCCATAGCATTGATATATATAAATCTCAAGATTATAAATGGCAATTGCTTTTAAAGTAAAGAGATAAGGGTTAGAGAAAATGCACACCATAGACACCGATATTTTTACATGGTTCAACCAAATCTTTGGTCTACTCCATGCCTTGAGATAACCTCTCAAGGATTCCACTATCGTGCTTCTCTTTCAGGGGATAAGCAAACCCTTACATGCCTTATTCTTCCGGGTGAATAGCAAACCCTTACATGCTCCTTCTTCCGGGTGAAGAGCCAACCTTGCTCACTCTTGCGGATGGAGAGCCAACCTTCGAACACTCTTGCTTCCGGGTGAAAAGCCGACCATTGCTCACTCTTACGGGTGGAGAGCCAACCAAATCCTCTCTTTTTAAGGTTAAGAGAAACATTTACAAAGCTTCAACAAGCCATTCCCTTGCCAAGACAACTTCTTGGACTTTCACTCTCAAATGAATAAGAATTGAATTTGAGTGTACAACAATATCTCTCAATAGATGGATATAGAAATTCAAAGCTCACTTCCTCACATACTTAGAGTCATAAATGAAATACTCAATTGAAAAGCTCAACTCAAGTATAAAGAATGAATCACAAGAAGAAAATATGAATGATGTTCATGTGGTGATTCATGTAGGAGTTTTCTACCCAAAAATAATTTCAAAATTGAAGCACAAATGATAGATTTTTCATACTCCTATCTCCCTCTCTTCTCTTAACCATTTTTGGCTCATATAAAACATATATATAGTAAAGAAACACAATATAGCCGTTTGGGGGTGTTTGGGGAAGTTTTGGAACACTTTAGATCCGAAACTAGCCGTTAGAATTCAAATTCCGGATGAGGCAGTCGACTGGGTGTTTTGGGGCAGTGGGCTGGGTCTTCAAAAATTCATTCCAAAATTTATTTGTAACTCTCTGAATCAGCCAGTCGACTGGCCTTCTTGGTCCAGTCGACTGGGTCAACAGGCAGTCGACTGGGTGGTTACCCAGTCGACTGGGCTGTTCAGCCCAATTTTGACACAGTTCACTCTTTTGGTCATAACTAGAGTTCCGTAACTCGGATAAATGTTTTCTTTAGCGTTTTGGAAATAAGACTTCAAGAGATTGATTTTAGGATTTTGAATCACTCCATTTAACCCATTTTTGAGTGCGATATGGTCGTTTGAATGTGACACTTCATTTCGAACTTCTAACCCACTTGATGGTTTTTCATGAAATCTTTTAGGATTTTTCCAAAATGACTTAGACACACTCCTTGGATGTATTAGAAACTTATTCAGGTCCTTGACATACCTAAAGTCAATATTGAGATCATAAAATATTTTTCCAATTTAAACAAATTCTCAATATTAGACAAAAACTTTTCATGGTTTAACAATTTTGTTCAAAACTTTAATATGCATCTAGAAACCATTTCAAGTGATATGAGTTAAGTTAATGGTTCTAGGACAACATCTTTGTTGAGTTCTTCCATAGCTTATGAAATCTTGAACTAACTCAACTTTAGCAAAGATTAAATGATGTTCATAGTCTAATGCTAATGATGCAATGACTCATGAATGATATGCATGATCCTATATGCTATATGGTCAAGAGTTGAGATTTCAAATAATTTATTTCAAAAATAACTTTACATTTAATCTAGCACTCACCCAAGACTATTTTACCCATTTCTTTGATCTTCAATTTCTTTAAGCTTTGGGTTGATGCCCCATCCTTGTCTCCAATGTCTTTTGAGCTATAAGCATCTTTGTTTGATCTTCTCATGGATCCACTAGCTCTCTTGAGTTTATCTTGAATGAATAACCTATTAAGCATAACTCAAGTAGACATTAAATTCACCACATTCAATGGTTTGTTATCATCAAAATGTCATGTTTACCCATGGTGGAAAATCTTGGGTCAACAACTTGGTCCTTCGTGAACCATGTGAATGATTCTTACGAGTTGTCCCATTGCCCCCTTGGCGGGTGCATGAGGTGGTTGATCTGATCGGGTTCCTTCCTTGGCAATATACTCGGTCAACTCTCCTTTTGGTATCATGGCTTCCACCTATCTTCTAAGGCTTCTGCACTCGTTGGCGTGGTGTCCTTAATCGCCATGGAAGGCACAGTGTCTCGAGATATCTCTCTGATCCATCGGCTGTCTGATGGGTGGTGGCGACCGGTAGATTCCTTTTACCCTTAGCCTCCTAGTACAATTTGGCCAGGGTAACCTTTAAGGGATTGACTTTGTCTTCAAACCTATGGCATTTCTCTGGGACTGGGGAAGGTGTAGGAGGAGCGCTCGGTCGCTTCCGGTCTGGTGCCCGATCCTTTATCCTGGAAGGCTCTGTTGTTCTTGCCTCTACGCTTGCAAATGTTCGTCTTCTTTGTTGTATGGCCAACTCCTCTGTTATTCGGAGGTGCACTTGTGCCCTGGAATTGAGCTCTCCGATGTCTGCTGGTGGCCTCTTGACCAGGGACTGATGGAACTTGGTTCCAGGGATCAGGGTCATTCTGAAGGCTTCGACAGCCGAATGCTGGTCACAATTATCAATTGAGGACATCTCGACATTGAAACGTGAGACAAAACTTTTCAGGGACTCACCCTTTTCTTGGATCATGGTGAACAAATTAGAGATAGTTTTCTTCTACCTTTTGTTACCGAAGTACTGGGCTATGAATAACTCGCAGAGTCTGAGCCAGCTTCTAATGGATCGGGGTGGTTGTTTTCTGAACCAGAACAGGGCTATTTTGGTTAGGCTGGTGGGGAAGACTTTGCAGAGTAAGGCCTCGTTTTCGTTGTAAACATTCATCTTGGTATGAATGTGGTAGATGTGCTCCATTGGATCCTTCGTGCTGTCGAAGAGGGTAAAATTCGGTAGTCTGAACCTTTCCGTGTAGGGCACACTAGTGATCGCCACGGTGAAAGGGGTCTGCACAACATTGATGGACGCATCGGAGGCCAAATCGATAGGGGTCTGGACCTTTAGATCCTTCAGCACCTCCCTCTGGAATCTGGTCATAATTTCATCCAACTTCTTCATGGTCAGAATCTCCTCGGGATTGCGCCCACCAAGCACTTGTAGGGATGATTCTGCGTGCTCCTCCCGATCGTTGTTGGATTTTACTTGGCGGTTGTCCCTTTCTGACCGGTGGCCTATGGACCGATCCTGCTGGCTGGACTGTTCATTGTTTTGGACCCTTGAGGGTTCTAAAGCTGGGCTAGTTTTGCAACTAATTCAGCGTTCTGCCTCTCCAATTCGGCGGTCCTCTCCTCCAAGGCTCACCTAATCGGATCCTCTGCCTGATGGTCCTCGTTTGGAGATAAATTAGTTTGGTGTGAACGGGTGATTACCGCCATGGGTGGTATGAGTCTCAGCTTTTTCGTAGAGAATGGGAAGCTTATTGAAAAAGGTTTCAATAATGGTATTTCCCACAGACAGTGCTAATTGTGTAAATGCAAAAAAATACACAATAATAATTGGGGTCAAAAATTGGATCATTTATTCAATATTTCATCACCTATTTATATACAACTTGGTCAATGGGTCAAATCCCCTTTCCCAAGTTTATCAATCACTTAAATCGTGGGATTTGATCAAACTCTCTTTCCTTATGGACTATTTAATCCATAAATATGACAATTCCTTAACTTGTGAATCACTTATTTTCTAGAATATTCCATAGGCCCATTATTTTTTCAGCCCACTTGTTTCTGGCCTATCCGTCTTCGGCCCTTCTGTTCTTCGGCTCATCCGTCTTCGGCTCGTCAGTCCAGTGGTCCATCCTGGTTGTGCCATGTATTATTTTGACTATTACAACACTATAAAACTTATGTACAGTCTCCACATTTCCCTCTTATATAGGTTTCTAATTATCTTTTATCTCTTACAAAAATAAACACACTACAAAAAATATCTAATTTTAAAATTTCTAAATAGTCTACAATTTGTCGGAACTTTCTTGAATCCTCAAACTCCCTTATAATACTCTACAATTTCCCTTAAAAACTATCGAATTTTAAATTTTCTGACCAATCTACAATTTCTCCCAACTTTCTTAAATCCTCAAACTAGTATGATATTCTACAACCTCCACTTTATCTCTGCCATTGAGAATTACAAAGATTGATACAATACGAAGGTTAGAAGTTTCTAATCATTAAAGAACAAAAACTAAAAGCTTTTTCATTTAATAAAATAGGAAACAACGTATAGAAAAATTCAAAAAAAAAAATAGACATTAATAAGTAGTATATATTTTTAAAAAAATTGTGACTTGGATCATAGCAAAATGTGAACGGTTAATGAAGTTGTAATCCATTGGATTGATTTGAGAAGTATCCAATTGAATGTTGTATTGATTGGATCAATTCGGTTTAAATAGTTGCTTTGGGCTATACATTGGGTTAAGATCTGTTTCTATTTTATATTACGTAAATGCAGAAAAATTACAAAAATAAAATGAGTTGAAATCCAATGCCTTTATTCCTCGTTCGGCCATGTATATATACAATTTTGTAGATAGGTTCAGCCCATCTGCCAAATCTATTAAACCCTTAATTGTGGGATTTTATATAGCCCCCTCCATCTATGGATTTTAATTTCTTGGAGTTCACACAATTCTAGAAGATGTCATGGGCTTGGCCCATTGGATCATATGCCGGCCCAAACTATATGAACTGTAAAAATTCACTATTACACTGGCCCATGAGGTTATGGGCATATAAATCACTCTATGGGCCCATGACTGAGTATAAATATACATATACATGTATCTTGCTTGGGAAATGACAATGATGATGTGGCTTTTGAAGTTGGTTAACAATTATTTTGAAATTCAAATGGATGGCACACGATCTTTTATTCCTCGCACTTTTGGGGCTAAAATGACGGTGCATGTCTTTTGGACTTCGTGCGTGACAACTGACCTCCCCTGGTTATTCTATAAAACCACGTATTGCCATTTTGCACTCCACACTCTCAAACTCTTTGCAAATATAACTCTCCCTCTCCAATTTCAATCGATCACGGCTCTTAGCCGGGCTTTGCCTTTTTTTTATCGGGAAATGTTTGACGGAGTAAACTTCAGACCATTCCGAAGACTTTCGCACCTATTGCTTCTCTTTTTGCGTAAGTTCGTTTCACTTAACTTTTGTTTCTTTCTTCTTTCCTAAACACTTATGTCATCTTCTACCCTTCTGTAGTGAAAATGTTCGGTAGCGACGATACTAGGTCGATAGATGAGGTCGTTTTGTCTTCCGGAACTGATCATTTTTATTTTTATTTATTTTTTATTTTTTATTTAATCATTTTTTGCTAAAATGATTACACAAGCCAAGACACGGCAAAATATATATTTTTTATAAAAAAATAAAAAATGAATAAATAATTTGCTAAACATCTATCTTCATTTCTTGTAATGAAACATGACTTTTAGATTATAAAACTACCGATTGTAATGTCATTTGTTTCTCAAATATATAGCGAATATTTTTGTGATAAAATATTGTCATTTAACCCTTTTTTATAAAGGAAGTTATGAACATATGATTTATACATCTAAATTAATTAATGATTCAATAGTGAACTTTAATATTTAATGTGTGATAATGTCATATCTTGTGTTTAATTTTTTTTAGTTTATTAACATTGTATATAATACAATGATATTTCTCATATTATAAAAAAATTGATAAAATTATTTGTATTTTTTTTATATAAATTTATTTTTTATTATTTAATTTTTGTCGTATTCCCGTATCCGTATCATGTCGTATCTGCACCCCGTGTCCGTATTCGTGCTACATAAATTTATACCCAAGATTGCCCATTCTTTTATGATGTTGGACAAGAATTCGTGACACCCGGACATTTTAATAAAAATTGTAATCAGATATAATATATATATATATATATATATATATATATATATATATATATATATATATATATTGAGGAGGTTTAACTTAGGCCTCGTTTGGATATCGGTCTGATTCGGTCTGATCTGGTCTGGTCTAGTCCGGTCTGGGCGATGTTCTAAAAGTCTATTTGGCAAGCGGTTTGTTCTGATGGTCTTGATTTGAGAAAACTGGAACCAGACATGTTTAGCAAACTGTCTGGTTCCAAATATTTTTTATTCATTTATTTTTATTAATTTATAAATATATTTTATTTAATTCATTATTTATATTATTATTCATTAATTTATTTTTATTTTATTTATAAATATATTTTATTTTATTTTATTTACTATTTATATTTATTATTATTTATTCATTCATTATTTATTATTATTTTTATGTATTATTTAATTCATTTTTTACTATTCATTATTTGGTTTATTTTTATTCATTTATTTTTATTAATTTATAAATATATTTTATTTAATTTATTATTTATATTATTATTTATTCATAAATACATTTTATTTAATTTATTAAATATATTTATTATTTATTAATTTATTTTATTTATTATTATTATGTATTATTTAATTCATTTTGCTTATTGTTCATTATTTTGTTTAGTTTTTTTATTTTTTTATTAATTTATAAATATATATATATATATTTTTTTATTTATTCATTTATTTTTATTTTATTTATAAATATATTTTATTTTATTTACTATTTATTCAATTATTTTTATTAATTTATTATTTACATTATTATTTATTCATTCATTCATTATTTATTATTATTATTTTAATTATTATTTAATTCATTTTTTATTATTCATTATTTTGTTTATTTTTTAATCATTTATTTTTATTAATTAATTTATTTATTTATTCATTCATTTTTATTTTATAATTTTTTATTTTTTATTTATATTATAATTTATTTATTTATATTTTATTCATAAATATATTTTATTTTATTTATTATTTATTTATTTATTAATTTATAAATATATTTTATTAATTTACTATTTATATTATTATCATATTGATTTATTTATTATTTATTATTTATTATTAAATTTATTTATTTATTATTATTTTTATGTATTATTTAATTCATTTGTGTGGAGATAGGGTTCTTGGGAGAGTGGAGGCGATATGGATTTTGGTTGATTTTGGTTCAATGATTTTTGGGCAATAATTTGTTCTGGTTCAATTATTTGAGGAGTTTGGTTAAATTATTTGTAACCAGACTAAATAGAACCGACAAAAATTTTGATCATTTGGTCCAACTTGATCTAGCTATATTTTTTTAGACCAATGCAAAATAAATATCGTCTGGTCTCAAAAAATTATGACCAAACTAAAAAAATAGGACCATAACCAATAAACAAAAATGACTTTAGCATTTGACTTGTACTTGTACAAGAGGTGGAATATATTTTACGGGGTTAGTACTGATACCTTTGGAGAAGTCGAGGAAGCTCTTACGGTCTTACTCGAATACTCGGTGTCTTTTACGTTTGCACGCTTATTCCATCAGACAATATTGCATTTTTCAAATGCATTTTTATTCCTGAAAGACTGCTGATATTGGCACCACGTACCGCCCTTTGACAAATAGGTCATTTATCCTCAATCAATATTTAATTGTGGAATGATGTATCTACATTATGGTTTCCACAGATAGAATGTTAGGGGATACAAGTATATTGCAGTGTATTTTCACATTTATGTTTTTTTTCCTATATATTTATTTTTTTCATAATATTTGTTTTTGCCATGTATATTTCTTAATTTGTGATGTAGGATGGTTGACTACATCTTATTTCTAGAATTTTCTTTTAATTATAATTTTTTATTTTTCTTTTATTCTTTATTTTTTAGTTTCCTTCTAGGACTAAATTTCCTATTATTATGAGATTTTCTAGATTTATTAGTTTTCTTTTAAAATAAGTTTTCTTATTCACCGATATTAGGCCCATGGAAGCCCATGACCCATTAGGATTTCTTTGCCTATAAATACCATGTAATTGTAGAGAACTAATTCATTCATTCAATAATATCATTCAAGAATTCTCTGCAATATTTTAAAAATTCTTTTTTGACTTTGAGAATTTCAAAGTCTTAGTTTTTTTTTTGGTTCCTAGCTGAACCTCTATTCGCTTCCGCTATGTCAGTTGGTATTAGAGCCTTGATTTACCCTGGGTTGTTGTTAATTACTCGTCTTGGTAGCAACCACTTTGTTGACAAAGATCGCAGAGTGAAGGTCCCTTGGACAGCCAGACAGACTCAAGAAAGGCGATTTGACCTACGATGCAGTCAGATTGTAGATTTTGGGATCGATGGCAACCAGGTTCGTGATTCAATTTGGGATCGTGTTGGAGTTTTTCCTTGCAACCAACCGAAGATAAGTTATGTTCCTGTTCATCCACGAAGGCCTCCAGCCTATCCAGATTATTCTGATGATGAAAATGCTGGTGATTTTAATATAAAACTTGATCTATTAAATTTTAAAGATAATTTCATTATCGAAGATATTTTAGATTGGATGGAGGAAGTTGAAGAATTTTTTGAGTATTTCGACATACTCGAAAATAAGCAAGTTTCTCTTGTGGCTTTTAAATTCAAAGAACGTGTTTCGGCTTGGTGGGCACAAACGAAAGATTATCGGAGGAGTCAAGGAAAGCAACTGGTGAGGTCATCGTATAAGATGAAACGATTGTCAAAGGCTAGATTTCTTCCACCGAATTATGAGCAAATTATGTTTGAAAAATATAAAAGTTGTAGACAGGATAATTCATCTATCAAGGAGTCTACAAATGAGGATAATTATGTTAAAACAACCATTGATTCCGAGATTGATGAAGAGCACAATTTTGTTGTTACTTCACCTATTGCAGATGAAGTAGAAGTTGGTGATACAATTATGAAACCAGTTGAAGAAGTCATGGTTGTGGCTCAAACTGAGACTCCTTCGATCGATGAAATTTATAAGAAAGAAGATGCATTGGAGGAAGAAGATGTTAACTTTAATTTGTGTTGTGATGAAATACAACCTTTGTTTTATTCATTTGAGAATATTTCATTCAATATCAATAACTACGTCGATCCATATTTGAAGGAGGAGGAGAAGAATTGTCACAAGTTTCAAAGACTTGATATCTCAAATAATTTCTTTTATTTTGAGATACCAAGGATAATTGAAATTTCGTTACAGCTTGTGATAATCTGGAACTGGACTATAAAGAACCAGACATTTGAAGAATTACGATCAAGTTCCCAATGGTATGAATTATTATTCATACTTCTATATGATCCACATTAAACTCGAGGATGAGTTTTTTTAAAGTAGACGGGTCTGATGTAGGACGGTTGACTACATCTTAGTTCTAGAATTTTATTTTAATTATAATTATAATTTTTCTTTTTCTTTTATTCTTTATCTTTTAGTTTCCTTCTAGGACTAAATTTCCTATTATTATGAGATTTTCTAGATTTATTAGTTTTATTTTAAAATAAGTTTTCTTGTTCACCAAGATTAGGCCCATGACCCATTAGGATTTCTTTGCCTATAAATACCATGTAATTGTAGAGAACTAATTCATTCATTAAATAATATCATTCAAGAATTTTCTGCAAGTTTTTGCAAGTTCTTTTTTGGCTTTGAGAATTTCAAAGTCTTAGTTATTTTTTTTGGTTCCTAGCTGAACCCCTATTCGCTTCCGCTACGACAATTTGTGGAGGTACAAATGCCCTGTTTGGATTGGCTTTTCAAACGCTACGTTTGGCTTCCTGGAGGGAAAAGCTGTTTTGAACGGTGTTTGGCAAAAAATTTAGAAAAGCTTTTGGGCCTTAGAAGAGCATTTTAAAGAAGTTGGGTAGGGTTGTTTAAAACCGGTTCCGGAACCGGTTTTTTTGGTTCCTTAAAAACTGGAACTAGAACCGAACAGCAAAGGTTGGTTCGGTTTCAATTCCTTCTATTTTAAAAAATAAAATTAAAAATACCAAATAAAAAAAAATTATAATTAAAGAGAGAATTTCAAAATTTTAATTATTACAAACCCAAAGTTAATTAACACATATCAATTATAACTTATAATTTTAAATATAATATATATATATAAACGTAAGAATATAACACTTATAAAAACAAATATATATATATATATATATATATATATATAAATGATTCGGTTCCGGTTCGTTCGGTTTCAAATGGGTAAGGACCGGAACCTAATCTAAAATTTCGGTTCTTTGATTTTTGGAACCGGAATTGAACACCCCAGTTCCGGTTCCGGTTCCGGTTCAGTTCTTGAACACCCCTAGAATTCGGGGTACTACTTTCTCAAAACATATTTTGCTTCTTTTTTTCTTCCATAAAAAAGCAGACGCAAAAGTTATGCCAAACATATACATGATTTGCAGAAGACTATGATTTGCAGAAACTCTTATATGTATCTCTTTTTGTCCACTCCCTTGGGTGCTCTACTTTGCATTTAGATGTACTTTAATTTCAATTTATTCACTAAACAAGTAGATTAGTAGAATTATCCATATGAACCATATATGAAATCACCCATTTGTTTGGAATAAGCTATCGCTATTAAATTTAAATTTAAATCCTACTGTCTCTGTGCATTGCATTTATAGTTGGACTTTAATTCAAGATACAGTTTTTTGAGCTCAGCTGTAGACCTAGTATTCCCTTCCAGGTGTGTCATGGTTTCGCAGTCGCAGTATTAGTTGGTGTCTCGTTGGCATAGTTCGCATTAACAGTATCAATTTTGTAACGATTGCGGTATTGGTGTAACGAACTCGGACAATATCAACCTTAAAAATGAGTATCGGTGTTAAATAACGGTATTAAGACTTTCTAAAAATATTACGAATCGGGTGATACGCGTCGTAACAGACCGTTATTGCGAACCATGATTGTTGTAATCATGGTAAGAGTATATTGAGCCCGAACTTATATCGATTTTAAATACAAATATCGGTGCTACATAAACGTTACTCATTATAGCAGAAAATGGGAGCTTGAGGAGCGTTACTCACTGGACCCCTCCCTCTGTCCATGATTTATTCAACAAAACTGAATTATGAGTCATATATATAACAAAAGTGTATGTCCAACTCAATATTTGGAGGGGCATGTTAGAATATATATATATTAAATATATATGTATATATTAAGCCCATTGTGAATAGCCCGGCTTGTTAAACAACTTGATTCCTATTCCAAGTCTACTTGGTTCTCCATTATAAATAGAGGATTCACCTATTGTAATTATTCATTCATTCAATACAGAAATTCTTCATCTCTTTCTTTTCTTATTTAATTTATCAAAGAAAACATGGTATCAGAGCCTTGTTATTTCATCAAAGTCTTCTTATCTTATTTTCCTGTTTGATTATTATTGTTTCCGCATCATACATCATACTTATTCTTCAACACCTAATTAGAGATCTGTTTTTCTTTTCAACACCTAATCAGAGATTCGAAATCTCAGAATCGTTATCGTACTTATTCGCTAGAACCCTAATCAGATCAAAAAAATCTCAGAATTTTCTACCTCCCAAAAGCCTCGAAATCAAAAACCAAGTACACCAAAAGGATCACCTTGTCTAGACAAGCGAACCCCATTCGCCGTGAACCCAAACTCCATCTCACACGCCTCCACGCGCCGTTAGAAGATCGGCGCGTCTGCATCCTCGCCATCACGCGCCGCACGCAGATTCAACCTCCAGAGCGCGTGTGCTTCACCGGAACCCTACCACCGGCACCCATCGCCGGAACCCTACCGCTGACACTCATCGCCGGTCATCTTCTTCGCGACATTCACCTTTTTCCGACGCCGATCACCTTCTCCGGCGACAGTTGTAGATTCCAGCAAACTTTCCAACGTTTATCACCTTCTCTGACACCGTTTGAATTTTCAGGCGACTTTTTCCAGATTCCAACAAACTTTCCAGCATCAGTCGTCTTCTCCGGCGACGTCAACTTTTTCCGACAATGTTTTCCAAATTTCGGCCATTCTACGTGTCCCCTCCAGATTGCGATACATGTCACCTCTAGATTGTTCCACGTGTCACTACAAGATTGTGCCATGTAATCAGGTTCTTACAAAATTACAGTTTTTCCCTTATTCAATCTTTAGTGCTTTCCAGGCTCATTTTAACTCTGATTTTAGCAAATGAATAGTCGATTTCAACTAATTGGACCGCTCCGGATGCAACCGTACAGTCAGATTTGTGAGATTTAACTTCCATTTTATCTTCATTCATATTTTACATTATTATGGATCGTTCCGAAGTCTCTCATCCCATCTCCACTATTCTCAATGATTCCAACTACAGTTTTTGGGATCAAGCTATGACCAATTTTTTTAAGGGTCATAAATTTTGGCGTCTCATCACTGGTGATGTTACCAGACCAACTCGAGAAAAAATTAAACTAATGTTAAGTTTACGGAACACCTCGATGACTGGGATAACAAAAATGGCCAAATGCTCACTTGGTTTAGTAACACATCAGTTTCGTCAATTCATCAACAGTTTGGTCGTTTCACTACCGCTAAAGAAGTGTGGTTTTTCTCAAAATTCAATACACCACCACAGATCTTGCTCATCAGTATCAGCTTCTGACCAATCTTCATGTTAAGAATCAACAACCAGGTCAGTCTATTAATGATTTTGTGTTAGAGATATATGCTATTTAGGATCAACTTTCACTTTCTGAACCAACTTGGAGTTGTGGTGGGCATTAAGTGTGTGCAAAATATGTGGTTAAAAATAGCACATTAACGACACTTTAGATTTTACCCTTCTACAAGCGCACTGATCAATTATGTATAGTTTTGCTTGAGTAGGGGAATATCGATCCCACAGAGACGAGGATTATTCACTTTAATAGTTTAAAAACACTGAATTATAGTTTTCCGAAAAGAGTTGATTTTATGAATTATCTGATATTACTTAAATTAATCTAAACAGCAAAGTAAATTGGGTTGCGATTCAGAAGGAGAGAAAATTAGGGTTTCCTCACTCCATCACTAACCGCATAACATAGTCCAAATTCCATTTCAATTGTATACGGGCAATCCATTGATTGTGAATCAGGTCACACTGTGCCAGTAGTTTGACCACAAAAAAGATTACTCTCAACCGGATCGCGACAACCCATCTCAAGACTAAACTGATTAGTACATGCCAACTACTAACAGAAAGTAAATTAAAGCAGTAAATTAAAGAATGAAAAAAAACTAAGGCATGTCTATATCAATTTGTCAGGGCATGACCTGTGTCAACCTAGGGTTTTGAGTTTTATGACCACCATTGTATAGAAAATCACAGATTAAGAATCCGAGTTCCAGCCATAGTGAATAATTGTGATTGTGTAAGATAAATATATTCAAAAAGTCTAAGACAAGAATCAATTCAAATATATAAACTTATTTCACGAATAAAAATGGTCTCTCATCTAACACAATCATCACAGTATAGTCATAGCTTCCCCTTTCTATAAGTGAATATAAAATCAGAACTACATCACTTGGCTAGGGTTTTGCGAGAAAACCCTAGATACCGAATTAGTTGATCATGGCTGAGAGAATCTGCATTGTTGGTGTGGAAACTATCTCCATGACTTTCTTCTCTGGATCTCTAGGTCTTCAATGAATGGACGTGTATCTCCAAAATAGAACTAAAATTAACCCTAAAAGCATTTTCTTCTAAACCATAATCCTCTCATATTTATAGACAAGTGAGGGAAATCCTAATAGTTGTCATTTTCTGTAATTTCATAATACATTAATAATCTCTTAAAATTAGATGTAAATATGTGTATAAGATTGTACGTATAGGTCTGGAATCACCAATCACTTGAAATATCGAAGTAGGGACAAAACTGAAAAATTCTTAAACAACTTCAGCATGTCGAGGGATCACGTGACCAACATGTAAGACCTACGCTCCTGACGTACGCTTGGGCGTAGGTCTAGAGCGTAGGGTCCAAAACCACAGCGTAGCTTAGGAGCGTAGGTTGAGTCCAATTTGCCTATTTTCTCTCTGGTGACGTAGGGTATAATGCATTTTTGTTGTAAAAACCCGTCTTTTCATATTTGAGCTAGACTGGCCGCCTTTGACTCTCGATGTTTTTCGATGAAGTAATAATATTTGAAAATGACATTTTTGCCATTCAGGTGAGATAATGATGTCGAGAAATGACTATTTCGCCCTCCAGTAACTTTTTTTTGCTCTGACGCACCTATTGATTCTTTTCTCAAGATAGAAACGAACACGAACTCAATTAATTCACCGAGATTAGCTCTGTTTCTTCGTTAAACTCCTGAAACATGCTTACACACATAAACAAGATAAAAATACCAAGTAATGGAATGCAAAGACATAACAAACGCAAGATAGGGGCAAAAAATAACCAATATTGAGCACCTATCATACCCCCAAACTTACATATTGCTAGTTCCTTAGCAATAAACTCAGAGAAAACTATATGTGATGACTTTTATTCTTTCTAACCAAATCTCTTGCTTTCGTGAGGGTCAACGATTACACTTAACACGTGTAACAAGCCTTTTAAACCCCTAGGTTGCCCCTAGTGGACGAGTGAAGTCTCGTGAAGGTTTCCAATGATGGTACTAACAAACACCTCAATTCTTTTGTAACTACACATTTATGAATTCACAAACACAGTTCAAATAAGCTATGATACAACACACAAGATAATATGAATACAAATATTCCCACTAACTATCAAACAATAATTATATCAAGCTTCATGCTATGAATGGTCCCCACTTAAGTGAATGATTTTGTTACTTTTTACTTAAAATCCTGACAACCTTCCGTGATTTTGTGAACATTCAACTACAATATTTCAGTTTCTTTTCTCCTACTTAATTGATCAAATTTTGTCATCTTTCATTAAAACGTAATTTTTCAACTTTCCATTTTTCATCTCTTTTTGTCTTTCTAAGCTACGGACTTTTCAGTGAGGATTTTCAATCCTAACCAACTAGGTCTGAGCTTCTTCCATGTGATTTATGTTCATCAGTCTTCTCCCCTTTAAACGCGAACAATGATATTGGTGATATCAAAGCCCAGTTACTCAGATCAAAGAACTGTTTTTTGCATTTTATTTTCTCAAAAAAAATTCAATTTTTCTCTATTTCAACAAAAACAACTCCCCTTCTCCCCTTTAATTGCGGCAAAATTAATTTTTCAACTACATAATAAAAAATCAACATATTTCTCATAGTGAATGTGTGTTTGTGTTTATAGGTCAAAGTCGTCTTTCTTAATTTCAATTTCACTCATTCATTCACTCATGTAAAACCACATCACTTATTAACTTAATCTAATCATTATTCTCATGAGCGGAAACATCAGATGACATACTACTCATGCATCATATACACAAACTTAATCAACTGTAAATGTCAAACATTCATGCATAAAAACAAAGAATTGTTCCAAAAAAAAAATTATTTATTTTTTCTCAAAAATCTTTCTTCCTTGCAATACTATACCCTTACCCCAAAAATTAAATCAGACCATGTCCCCATGGTCAAAAATAAAATAGGAGAACAGATACATGTACCTTTGAAGCTCAATTCTGGATTCCAAAGCAAAACACAAATCCTCTCCCCCAAACTTGAATTGGATCACCTGGAAATATTATTCATAAAGCACACATACTCAATCATAGCAATGGAAAAGAAATCACATCATAAACATCCAGAAATCGATACATGTTTTCAAGGAATCAAATAAACTTTTTTTTTTTTTATGTCAAAAAAATTAAAAAAAAAAACTGATTTGGCCTTAAGGCCCTGTTTTGTAACTGGTTTTGGTACCAATTTTTTGGTTTTGGTACGAAATAGTGGTACCAACCCATGTTTGGTAAAATTGGTGTTGGTACTACTATAGCGCACCAAATGGCACTATAGCGTACCATATCTCACCATTTTTGGAACCATCAAAGTGGATGGTTTTGTATGGTGCAGACATTATAGCAAACCCACTATAGCACTGTAGCAACCCGTAGCACTGTAGCACTGTAGCACCAAATATAATATTTATATTTCAATATTAATATTAATATAAATTTTAATATTATAAATTATAATATTAATAATTAATATATTAATATTAATATTATATTAAAATATATTAATATTAAAATTAAAATATATGAATATTAATAATTAATATTAATATTAATATATTTTAATATTATAATATTAATATATTAGTATATTAATATATTTTAATATTACAAAATTTTAATCATTTTAAAATAAAATGTGAAATTATCCCAAGTTACAAAACATGGTTTGGTTTCAGAATTTCAATCCATACCAACTCTACCAAACATGGTTTGGTTTTTCAGCATCACTTTTTCTCACACCAAAACCATCTGCACCAAACATGGTTTCGAACCAAAATAAAATCACACCAAACCAAATCCAACCCAACCCAAACCAAAACCAAAAACTAACACCACACCAAACTGTTACCAAACGCAACCTAAAGGCCTATAATCCTAAAATAATAAAAATAAAAATAAAAGAAACAAATACGTGGCCTTAAGGGTTTACCATCTCTATAAATAAAATAACCTAAAAATTCGAACCCTAAATCCTAGTCCGCCTATTCTTCTTCATCGCTCGACACGACACTCTTCAACCATATCCGGTAATATGCAGTTTCTTTCAACTTCTCTAAATCTTCCTCCAGATATATTTCCATGAATGTCCACCGCATCTCATCCAATTCCTTCATTCTATCACCCAACTGCTCAGCAATGATTTTCGATACTAAAAACGGGTATGGAAAATGATAGTCACATTTATCAACCCCCGCCCATTCTCGACTCACAATTTCTCGAGCATACGACATCTCAGTCATAATCAAAGTCGGAACACACACTTCATACCCATGAGTTAGGCATACAAAGTTTGAAGCATAGTGTGATCTCTTGCACTTGTTCGATTATTAGGCCAAAGTTAAGTCGCAACAACACAATTCAAATAAAGTAGATCCGACTTCAACCACCAATTTTCACATGTTTTATCCCCAGAATCTGAAACCGCACACAATTCCCTCACCATATCTTCATCCTTATGTAGCCATACTACCGGATGCTCCTTCAAAATTCCATGTATATTCCATGCATCGACAATACTTTTTCTTCCAATCACAACAGGAGCACTCCACTGAGTCACTTTAGCCCTTATCACCTCAAATCCTAGCAGTCCCGAAACTATCATATTTTCATAGAATTTTTAGACCAAGCCCGGATACACCTTTTTGCCCGCCGATTTTTCTAGACTCTTCAATCCTCGTTCTCTAAGGATTTTTTGTTCGGGTGCAACTAAAACTTGATTCATCCTCTCCGAATTAAATATCTCCTCAAATTGCAACCGACACTGCAAAAACGATTTTGGTGTGGTTCGGCTTCCCTTTCGACTCGTAGCTTTGTTATTTGTGCTCTTCATGACCACATATGGTTCTGTCTCCTCTATGAACTCTTTCGGGTCAGAATAATCTTCATTAGCATTATCCATACTAACCCTCCTCCAAATAGAAAGAATAAAAGAAGAATACCCAATCTAATGCTCACACTTTAAGAATTGTGAATTATGAATTGTATCTACCCTATGGATGTATTTATATATGAATGGAGTATAATTAGAAGAGAAAAAGGATTCAAAACCCTTAATTGACTAGGAAAGGAAAAGCAATAACTAATATAACTTCTATTTGCACTCTCCTTGTCAGATTAGGATTACTCTAAAAATTCTAAAAAAAATTTACTCAAATTTCTAAAAATAACTTAAACAAATCTAAATACAAGTATAAGTACAAATCAGGCCAAAACATCCCAAAAAGGGAAGAATTTTTCAAATTTTCTGGCCCAGCCACTAATTACATTACGCTTGGGCGTATGGTAGGGCAAAATTTTATTTTATTTTTATTTTTTTTAGAATCAAGAATCATGACACGTTTTCTAATAACCAACGCACCCCCAAACTTAAACGCACACATGTCCTCATAGTGTGAAAATAAAATCACACATACTCAACGTAATAAACATAGTAAGGCATGCATATCAGTAAAAATGATCAAAACTGTCATTTTATATAAAAGAAAAAATATTATAATCAGCTAGAGATGATCGTTAAAGCGGTCACAAAAGATCGAACATGGTTCTTCGCTCTATGATTAATCTCTACCGTGGTCAGCTAAAACAAGAAAATCCTAAAAACAAAATAAAATAACCAAAACTAAACTACAACTACAAAACATCATCCGGAGGTGGGTATGGTGGTGGAACGGTCACTCCCATATGTTGCATCATAATATCCCACCGATCTATCATCTCATGATGGTCACGTCATCGAGCATGCCTCTCCTCTATAAATGCACGCTCCAATCCCTCAATACGTCTAATCAACTAGTCGTACTGAGTCTGAGTTATCATAATAGTACCCCAATCGGGGCTTGTGGCGCATCATCTCCTATAACAACCTCATCGTCCTATGGCACCTCCACCTCATGTATCTCATCTTCTGCCTGTGGCATCTCCACAACATCCTCTTGTGCACTCGACAGTAAAACTCCTTCAAACCTGCGCCGATGAGAAAATGTCTCTGGACCCTTCTTGATCCACCCCTTGTTCCGCGCTCCCTTTCCATACGCAACTAACGGTGCAAACTTATCCTCGGCATCCATCTACAATCTCTGATCAAATATCAACTTCATCACAAGGCAGGGAAGAACCATCTGAAACTTGGCAGTTTCGACCTTGTTCTCTCGACGCAAATGAATATAATGCCGAAATAAAGTTTGCCAAAGGGCGTGTGGAATAGAGTACCAGTGACCAAACTCAAAAGCATATTGCAGCACCGAAAATGGCAGGTAGCACATGGTTTGATGGCTATGTGGTAACACATTGGACCGGACTATCATATCCTAGAGCCACAATATTGGATGATAGTTGGACTTCTTGGTCCCATTACGCCTATTGTCAGCCCATTGCCCCTCAGTCTGTAGTCTCACCATATCATAAAGTAGCGAAAGTGGGTCTAACATAGATGATAACTGCTCCTCTAGCTCCGCGGGGCACTCATGTGGAATACCCCACGCAACAGCAATACTCTTGGGAGTAATCTCAATCTCCCGCCCCTGTACCACTGTCACTAGTCCAGTCCCTTTGTTATAATACCTCATATGAAGCCAGAACTCACTAATCATGTCAGCGCAAATATGTGGTGTAACTGGGGCTAGGATCGGTAATAATTTGCGCTCCCTCAGTACGCCAATGGTCCAATATGGAACTGGCTCTATCCGCTCAAGTGGGACAATAGCAAAACTACATTCCTGACGAAAACATTTCTCTAAAGCTCGGTCCATCAGTGTCTCCATGAAGACCATAGGGTGCTTCCATCTGTAAGAAACAAGATCACCCACGTCATCATCAACTGCCAGCTCATGATACAGTACCTCACTGTGCTCAGCATCCTCTAACTCTGCCTACCCATCCTCACTATAACCACTATTAGTAGTCTGCTCATCAGATGTCTCTGACTCATGTGGTAGTAGTGATGGCTCAGGGACTGAAGATTGTGCCTAGGGCCGTGATGGTGCCCTCGGTGCAGCAGGTGGAACTGTCATCCATCTAAATCGTAAATCTAACTCAATGCCCTCTATCGATGCAATCAGCCTCTCAACCTCCTCATCTGACGAATCTGCCGCAACATACACCGGTCTCGATGCCCGGGTACTACGGCATACAGTTCGCGTACTCTCCATGGGCAGTGATCGTGATCTATCTCTCTGCACTCCCCAACGTAGATGTTCCCTCAGCCTCCTTCCATGTTCCTTTTACGCGAGCCATTCCTACAGAATTCAGATTTTTACGAAAAATGAGCGAAAATTGTCCGGACACCGAATCAAATGCATAACTATATCTAAATTATTCTAATACGATGATTAAACAAGACCTCATCTCACAATTTTGATATTCAACCCGTATCTGAAGCCGGAGACCCAACCTTTTGAAAACGGAGTAAATCATGATTTCGATCGGTCTCGTTCGTCAATACTAGTTTAGAATAGTTATATTAAGTAATTGAAACAAAAATAATGGATCGAAACTTACCAAATCGCGAGAAATGGAGAATTCCCCAAAATTGGATTCCTGAGACTTTTTGAGTTCTTCACGTGAATATGTACACACCGCTCACTAATCTGATGATCTGCCGCTTGGGAATGATAGGAAATATCGATATTTGGTTTTAGGAACAAATGAAAGTCAATTTGGTGGAGAGGAGAGGGAGAAAAGCAAAATTTGAAAATGAAAAGTCGCGGGACTGTTTTATACAGTCTCGTGACCTACGCTTGGGCATAGGTGCCAAAGATAAATTGTTGGTTTCGGCCATTTTATTGTTCGTTCTCGATTCTCGAACACTTGAACCTCCCCTGTATACACCTATTGACTTGATTGACTTCGATTCATCAAAATTTGGCACTTCATGGACAAAAATACCCCTCCAAATGATGACGACTATTTCGGACTCGATCTTAAAATTTTACAAAAACTGAATTAAACTACTATTTTACAACTACAAACTAAGATCAAAAGCTACTTTTATCACTTAGTACCAATGTTTATTATCGTTGGCTCGACGTTGCCACCTCTCAGTATTCAGGATTAAGATCATCCGGCTCTGGTGTCGGTTTTGTTAAATCAATTGTTTCAATGACACTCTCTGTCGGCACAACTTCAATATAATGCTTTAAACGCTGACCATTCATAACAAATCGTTTTCTATTATCAGGGTCATCAAGTTCCACCGCTCCATGGGGGTAAACCTTAGTAATTATGTACGGCCCGTCCCATCTTGACTGGAGCTTACGGGGAAACAATTTGAGTCTTGAATTGAACAACCATACTTTCTGGCCGACCTCGAAGCTTTTCTTTCTGATATGTCTATCATGGAATGCTTTGGTTTGGGCTTTATATATTCTAAAATTCTCATATGTGTTGTTCCTCAACTCCTTAAACTCTGCGAGTTGGAGTTTCCTCTGAGCACCCGATCTTTTGATATCAAAATTCAATCTTCTAATCGCCCAATATGTTATGTGCTCGAGTTCCACAGGGAGATGATACGCCTTACCATAGACCAATCTGTATGGTGACATACCAATCGGTGTCTTGTAAGTAGACCTGTCAATGGATCGGATCAGTTAAATCCAAATCAAATTTGTTAAGAAATCATATTATCGGATTCGGATCCTAATCGGGTTATCGGATTTTATTTTCAATCCATATCTAGTTAATATCGGATTCGGATCATAATCGGATTATTGACAGGTCTATTGATAAGGATGACAAAAACTCCCGATCCGCAATCCGAATCCGATAATTAGACGGATTTTCACTTAGTTAATTCATATTCGAATTTATTCATTATAGAATATCTAGTCCGAATATCTAATTAAAAAAATACAAAAATCAATAAATACTGAAACACTAAAATTATTCACATTTTTAATAATTGTATTTCTGATCAATCATTATTAATAAATAATAAAATAATTAACAACTAACATTTATATACATGTACAGTATTAAATATATACAAATAAAAATATCAAATATATATTTATAGATATATAAATATATTTTATATCGGATCGGGTTATTATCGGATCGGATTGACATAAATCCAAATCCAATTTGTTAAGAAATCGGATTATCGAATTCGGATCTTAATTGGGTTATCGGATTTTATTTTCAATCCATATCCGGCTAATCGGATCGGATTCGGATCGAATTCGGATCAAAATCTGATCCATTAACAAGTCTACTTGTAAGCGATCATGTATGCCCATAGTGCATCATTTAGCCTTCTCGGGTAATTCTTTAAATCAGTATCCACTGTCTTTTCAATAATGTTCTTGATCTCCCTGTTCAAAACCTCTACTTGACCACTCGTCTGTGGGTGATATGGTGTTCCAATTCTATGAGTGACATCATACTTCTTGCACAAGGCCGGAAGAAATTAGTTGTCGAAGTGGTTGCCGCCGTCACTGATCAACACTCGTGGCATACCAAATCTAGAAAAGATATTGGATTTAACAAACTCCTCAACCACAATGTGATTCGCATGCGACGTGGCAACAACCTCTACCCATTTAGAAACGTAATCAACTCCCACTAATATATAGTGCTTATCGCTGGCTTTTGGAAATGGTCCCATGAAGTCAATACCCCAGATGTTAAACAACTCAACCACCAAAATAGGATTTAGTGGCATCATGTCTCGTCGAGATATGGATCCCAACTTTTGATATCTTAGACAAGATTTGCAAAACTCAAATGCATCATTGAATATGGTGGTCCAATAAAAACCGCTCTGTAAGACTTTGTGAGCTGTCTTCTGAGCACCAAAGTGCCCTCCACACTCTAGCGTATGACAGAATGTCAGTATGCCTTGAACTTCACTTTTTGGAACACATTTACGAATTATCTTATCCGGACAATACTTGTACAATCGCGGATTGTCTCAGATATAAAATTTTATTTGGTTGAAGAAACGGTCTTTCTCATGCTTAGACCATCCATTAGGAATTTTACATGTGGCTTTATAGTTGACAATATCTGTGTACCACGATATATGTTCCATAAGAGCCATATTAAACAGATGTTCATCCGGGAACTCATTCTTAAGAGGAGTGTCATCCTTTGTGGACTCGACAACAATTCTTGACAAATGATCAACTACAACATTCTCCGTACCCTTCTTGTCTTTGATCTCCAAATCAAATTCTTATAGCAATAGAATCCATCGAATCAGTCTGGGCTTGGAGTCTTTCTTGGTTAGTAAATGTCTTTGTGCGGCATGATCTGAGTACATGACCACCTTAGTTCCCAATAAATATGACCTGAATTTGTCCAAGGTGAACACCACTGCCAGTAACTCTTTCTCGATAGTTATGTAGCTCATGTGAGCTTTGTTCAGAGTTTTACTGGCATAGTAAATCATATATGGCAACTTATCTTTTCTTTGCCCTAGCACAGCTCCGATTGCATAATCTGAAGCGTCACACATCAGCTCGAATGGTAGAGACCAGTTCGGTGGATAGATAATTGGGGCAGATGAGAGTTTAGTACGCAATTCCTCAAAGGCGTGAAGACATTCTTCGTCAAAGACAAAGACTACATCTTTAGCCAGTAAATTGGATAACGGTCAGACGGTTTTGCTAAAATCTTTAATAAACCTTTTATAAAACCCGGCATGGCCCAAAAAAAAGGGTATCTGCTTCACACATGTGGGAAGAGATAATTTTGAAATCAACTCAACTTTTGCTTTATCGACCTCAAATCCCTGTTTTGATATAATGTGGCCAAGTATTATTACCCCTTGAACCATAAAATGGTTCTTCTCCCAACTAAGAATTAAATTGGTCTCTTTACACCTTTCAAGTACTAGTGTTAAATGCCTCAAACAGTCTTCAAAAGTTGCCCCAAAGACTGAAAAGTCATCCATGAACACTTCCAAAAAAATTTCTACCATATCAGAGAAGATAGACATCATACACCTCTGGAATGTTAATGGTGCATTACATAAAACAAAAGGCATCCGTTTGTACGCGAATGTTCCATATGGACAAGTGAAAGTGGTTTTCTCCTAATCTGTAGGATCAATTGCCACTTGATTATAGCTGAAATATCCATCCAAAAAGCAGTAGTAGCTCTGTCCGGCTACTCTTTCCAGGATTTGATCGATGAATGGTAATGAAAAATGATCTTTCCTGGTGTTAGAGTTGAGCTTTATGTAGTCGATACACACACGCCGCCCCATGGTCGGGCGTTGAAGAATCAGCTCACCGTTTTCATTAGGCACCACTGTGATTCCCAACTTCTTCGGGACCACTTGAGTTGGGCTTACCCACTTACTATTAGAGATCGGGTAAATGATTCCCGCATCCAGCAACTTCACTACTTCCTTTCTTACTACCTCAATCATGTTCGGATTCAATATTCATTGCATCTCCCGTGACGGTTTCGCCTCATCTTCCAAATAAATTCGATGCATGAAAATTGATGGGTCAATCCCTTTCAAATCAGCAACACTTCACCCAATTGCTTCTTTATTCTTGGTCAAGACCTCAATCAGACTTGATTCCTTTTCTGTTGTCAACTTTGATGAAATAATTACATGAAGAGTTTCGTCGGGTCCCAAGAAAACATAATTCAACTTTTCTGGCAACTCCTTAAGTTCTAAAACAGTTGAAGTTGTAAGTGATGGAACTGGGGGAGTACTTAAGACTATTGGGAGTGGTTTCACTAGTTCTTGCATCCAAGGTTGAGCGTATAATGCAGTCTCAATTTTATCCAACTCCTTGTTTTGCCATTCCATATATGCATCCCAATCTTCAATTTCTTCATTCGGCATTTCATTTGCCATAAATTCTTCAAGCTCGTCTTTTTCCAAAATTTGAGTCGCAAAATCATATATAATATCATCTAAATCATCGCACTCATCTATCTGGAAACATTCCATAGACTCAGGTAATTGATGGCTTCCCTCAAACACATTCATCCTGACTTTCATGTTCCTAAAGGTTAGATCCATAGCTCCGGTTCGGCAATTTATGCATGCATTTGTCGTGGCCAGAAATGGTCTACCTAAGATCACTGGGATGTGTTTTTTCAGGTCTGGGATAGGTTCCGTCTCCAAGATTACAAAATCAACTGGAAAATAAAACTTTCCCACTTGAACTATGACGTCTTCCAAAATACCTTTTGCCTGCTTGACAAATCGATCGGCAAACTACAGTACAACCTCTATGGGACTGAGTTCTCCCAACCCTAGCTGTTTATAAACTGAATAAGGAAGCAAGTTAATACTCAAACCTAGATTAAGAAGGGTTCTACCAATTTCCTGGTCACCGATAACATAAGAAATAGTGGGAGCATCGGGATCTTGGCGAAGTATTGCTTAACAACAATGAACTCACTTGCTTACTCAAGAGTATTTTCTTCAGATTCTTTGTTATGTTTTTCCTTTTCTGTGTACAGAGATCCTTGAAAAATTTAGCATAAGATGGGATTTGGGCAATTACGTCTAAGAGCGGCATATTAATCTTGACTTGTCGAAACGTATCCAATATATCAGATTCTTTCATCTTCCCATACTTAGTCGATTTTCTAAGACGTTGAGGAAATGGCGGTGCCTCCTCGTAGTTTACCCTATATGGCTCATCAAGCAATGTCTCGTCGACACTCTTATCTACTGGTAGTTTATATATCTGAACTTCAACCTCTCCGCTCTCAACCTCTTTTTGTTATGCTTCTTCCACTTCCTTCTTTTGAGCTTGCTCAGCTTCTTTTCTTCTACGCAGCCTCTCCTCATGTTCTTTTTCCACTCTGCCCTCTACTACCCTTCCACTTCTCAAAGTCGTAATTGCTTGAACAGATTCATGATTAGCATTGGTAAAAGATCTAAGTTCTTGCACTTGCTGGATCTTTGGGTTAGCGGTAGGTTGACTGGGCAACTAACCTGGCTCTTTAGTATTTCTTTGATTTGCCATTTATCTTAACTGCATGGTGATTTGGGTTAGTACTTGAGTATGATCCCCCATCTGATTTTGGAGATCCACCAAGGTCTGCTCTATCCTGTTATTTTGAAAGCCGGGTGGTGGAGCTTGGTTTCTTTGAGGTTGGAACTGATATTGGAATGGTTTGATAGCCTGGTTGTTATTGAATGGCTGAAGAGCCATAGAATTATTATATGGCTGTTTGGGTTGGTAATTTAATTAAGAGTTTCAAGTCATTATTCTTGGTTGAGATTCGAATGATTGCTGACTCTGTTAGAACCTTGGTTGTGAGGTAAATTGTTGCCTTAGTTGAAAATGGGATTGAGAATTAGACCAATGTCCTTGTTGAACTTTTTCTGGAAGATTCTCCACATTTGTAGACTTATAGGACAGGGATGGATGATTTATATTATTTGGAGAGTATGAGTTGGAGAACGGGGCATTATTGGAGTAATTCCATACTGCATTGACATCAGTGGCTATTGCGTCCTCACACTCATTTTGAGAATAATCTGGTTCAAACTCAAAAGCTTCTCTTTTAGGGGAATAACTTTTTTGGGTAAGAAGTTTTTCAAATCGCTCTAACCTCTTCGCTATCAATGCCACTGGCTTTTTCATATCATGATTAACCTCAAATGTTTTTTCTGATCTTTTATCTAGTTCACCTTTAGACCTCATATCAGATTCATACTGAAGGGAATTTTCACTGATGTTATCAAACATCTCTAAAAGCTTTCTTGCGGGTTTCAAGGTAAACTGACCATGTGTAGAGGCATCTATCAGATTTTTGTGTTCTCACCTAGACCCGTGTAAAAATTTCTAGCAACATCCTGATAAGAAAACCTATGGTGGGGACATTTATACAAAATCTCATTGTACCTCTCCCACGCATCATGAAATTGCTCTCCTGGCAATTGCCTGAATTGCTTAATCGCATCTTGGGCTTTTAAAGTCTTTCCTATGGGAAAATGTTTCTTTAAGAATTCTTGCTTAAGTGTTTTTCAGTCAAGTTTAGTTGCTTTAGTCAATTTAATGTACCATCTTTTTGCTTTGTCTTTTAAAGACCATGGGAATAAACGCACTCTTAGATCATTTTTAGTTAAACCATCATACCCAACGGTTGATGCAATCTTTAAGAATTCATTGACATGCTGGTACGGATTTTCTATCATGAGACCAAAGAACTTTGGGAGCATGTTGATCACACTCGTCTTGATCTCGAAATGTTTTGCACCTTCCTCTTTTGGAAATTTAGCATACGATTCATACGCATCCGGTGCATAGAATCCCTTCAATGAGATATATGGTCCTTTCCATGGATTGACTCTCTCGTCACCCATCTCAACCTCTTCTATCTGACAACGTTCTTCAATAGATTTTCGTAAACGCCTTAGAGTTCTTTCGATCTCTGGGTCGTATACTATTAACGCAGAATTTGAATTTCAACGCGTCGATCTATCGGACATACACTAAAACTTTTTTTGTTCGAAATTTTTTTTTCTTCCTTTTTTAATAAATAAATAAAGCAAATTAACTAAACTACTTCTAAACTAATCTAAACTATGATCAAAAAGCAAAGCTAAAAATTAAATGCAAAAACCAAGCAAAATTGAAACTCACAAAGGGTCCAGACGCAACTTCAGCAGCTTTGTCTTTTTCTTTCACGCTCTTCAATTGTACCTGAAAATCACACAAAAAATTCAACTTTAGCTTTAATCTACAATAACGCAATGCAGATAAACTACTAAAGTTATTGAACAATGCCAAGTCCCCGGCAACGACGCCAAAAACTTGATGAGGGTCAAATGTGTGCAAAATATGTGGTTAAAAATAACACATTAACGACACTTTAGGATTTACCCTTCTGCAAGCGCACAGATCAATTGTGTATAGTTTTACTTGAGTAGGGGAATATCGATCCCATAGAGATGAGGATTGTTCACTTTAATAGTTTAAAAAAACTGAATTATAGTTTTCCAAAAATAGTTGATTTTATGAATTATCTAATATTACTTAAATTAATCTAAACAACAAAGTAAATTGGGTTGTCATTCAGAGGGAAAGAAAACTAGGGTTTCTTCACTCCACCACTAACCGCATAACATAGTCCAAATTCCATTTAAATTGTATGAGGGCGATCCATTAACTGTGAATTAGGTCGCACCGCGCCAGCAGTTTGACCCCAAAAATGATTACTCTCGACTGGATCATGATAACCCATCTCAAGACTAAACTGATTAGTGCATGCCAACTACTAACATAAAGTAAATTAAAGCATGAAAATAAACTAAGGCATGTCTATATCAATTTGTCAGGGCATGACCTATGTCAATCTAGGATTTTGAGTTTTATGACCACCATTGTATAGAAAATCACAGATTAAGCATCCGAGTTCCAACCCATAGTGAATAATTGTGATTGTGTAAGATAAATATATTCGAAAAGTCTAAGACAAGAATCAATTCAAATATATAAACTTGTATCACGAATAAAAATAGTCTTTTATCTAACACAATCATCATAGTATAGTCACAGCTTCCCCTCTCTACAATTGAATATAAAATCAAAACTACATTACTTGGCTAGGGTTTTGCGAGAAAACCCTAGATACCGAATTAGTTGATCATGGCTAAGAGAATCTGCATTGTCGGTGTGAAAACACTCTCCATGGCCTTCTTCTCCGGATCTCTAGGTCTTCAATGGTGGTTCTCTTCAATAGAAGAAAACTCTATGAATGAACGTGTATCTCCAAAACATAACTAAAATTAACCCTAAAAGACTTTTCTTCTGAACCCTAATCCTATCATATTTATAGACAAGTGAGGGAAACCCTAATGGTTACCTTTTTCTGTAATTTCATAATACATGAATAATCTCTTAAAATTAGATGTAAATATGTGTATAAGCTTGTACGTATAGGTCTGGAATCACCAATCACTTAAAATATTGAAGTAGGGACAAAACTGAAAAATTCTAAAACAACTCTGAAACAACTTCAACATGTCGAGGGATCACGTGACCAACATGCGGGACCTACGCTCCTGACCTACGCTTGGGTATAGGTCTAAAGCGTAGGGCTACGCTCCTGACCTACTCTTGGGCGTAGGTCTACAGCGTAGGGTCCAAAACCACAGCGTAGCTTAGGAGCGTAGGTTGAGTCTAATTTGCCCATTTTCTCTCTGGTGACGTAGGGTATAATGCATTTTTGCTGTAAAAACCCGCCTTTTCATATTTGAGCTAGACTAACCCTCTTTGACTTCCGATGATTTTTGGTGAAGTAATAATGTTTGAAAATTACATTTTTACCCTTTCAGTGAGATAATGATGTCATGAAATGACCATTTCGCCCTCCGGTAACTCTTCTTTGCATTGGCGCACCTCTTGATTCCTTTCTCGAGATAGAAACGAACACGAACTCAGTTAATTCACTGAGATTAGCTTTGTTTCTTCATTAAGCTCCTGAAACATGCTTACACACACAAACAAGATAAAAATACAAAGTAATGGAATGCAAAAACATAACAAACGCAAGATAGGGGCGAAAAATGACCAATATTGAGCATTTATCAAGTTGTACCTCTGATGTTGAGAAATTCATTGCCTATCGAGATCGGCAACGTGTTGTAACACTTTTGATGGCTCTTCATGATCGTTTCGAATCCGTTCGAGCCTCTCTTCTACACAGAAGTCCTTTACCCTCTCTCGACAGTGCCATCACTAAGATTCTCTCTGAAGAAACTAGACTTGGAACCAAATCTCATACTACTTATGTTGTTCTTGTTGTTCATTATCCAAAAAATGCTACCAAAAATGCTACATCCTCTTCTCAGTAATCCTCTCAGCAGGCATGTACCTACTGCCAACAAAACACCCATGATCGTCTAAATTGTCCTATTTGAGTTTGTAAGCATTGTCGCAAGAAAGGGCCCGTACATTATCACAGTGATTGCTTTAAGAATCCTTATAATCAGTTTCGCTCCTATTCATCTCGCGGAGCTCTAGCTAAATAATATCAATCATCTAAGTTTGTCAATGTTACCATTGTGGAAGAATCTTGTCCTTTAGAATGTGTCAGTCCAGCTGTCTCCATAAATGACCTTGTCACTTTACTCAAACAGGTTATATTCCCTTCTGGTAATGCTATGTCCGTCACCACGGGTAATTCTTGGTTCTTTGATTATGGATGTTGCAATCATATGACTGTTAATTCTTCATTTTTTTATTCTAAATATATTATCTATCATCCATCATCAATTAACACTGCTAATGGATCTCAATTGTTAGTTAGTCATATAGGATCAGTGTCTACATCCAATTTCTCTCTTTTAGCTGCTTTACATATTCCACAGTTGACTATCAATCTTATCTTTGTTGGTCAGTTATGTGATCTTGGTCTCAAAATCATTTTTTCTTCTTCTAGTTGTCATGTGTAGGATCCGAAGACAAGACAGATCATTGGGATAGGCCGTAAGGTTGGACGCATGTTTGAGCTCATCCATCTTCACATTCCATATCATCCCTCTGGTTCTACAGTTGCTACTACATCATCTTCTTCTACCTTCAACTTATGGCATTTTAGGTTAGGGCATGTGTATGTTGATAGACTCCGCTCTTTAATATCAGCTGGCAAACTTGGCAATGTCAAATCAGATACACTTTCTTGTTTACCTTGTCAATTAGGAAAACAACCAGTTTTATCATTTAATAAAAAAAATTCTCATTCCATTACTCCATTTAATCTTATTCACTCTGATGTTTGGGTTCTTTCTCCCCATGCACAATAGGGGGTTCAAAATATTTAATCATTTTTGTCGATGATTACACCCGCTTCACTTTGATTTTTCTCATTAAAAAATGCTCATAATTACCTCAAATATATTATAATTTTGTTTATATGGTTAAAACTCAATTCTTTTGTCCCATAAAAAATTTTCATGTTAATAATGCCATGGAATATAATGAAACAATTTTTTTAAAATTCCTTCATCAACAAGGAACTATGTCTCAATATTTTTGTCCTAGAACCTCTCAACAAAATGGTCGTGCGGAACGTAAATATCGTCATATCTTAGATACTGTTCATATTCTTCTTATTGACAGTTCTTGTCCTGAACATTTTTGGGGGAAAATTGTTCTCACGACTGTTTACACTATCAATCGTATTCTCATGCCCAACATTGATAACCAAACTCCTTATGAATGATTGTATGGCACATATTCTAACTATAATCTTCTTAAGGTTTTTGGTTGTGTTTATTTTGTCTTACTACAGCCGCACGAACATTCCAAACTTGAACCTCGTTCTCATCTCTGTTGTTTTTTGGGATATGGAATTGAACATAAAGGGTATAGGTGTTAGGATCCTATTTCTAAACGTCTTCGCATCTCTCGTCATGTCATCTTTTGGGAACACAAAATGTTCTCCTCTCTTTCCAAGTTTAACCTTACACCATCTTCTATTACTCCATTTTTTACTAATCCTACACTTAGCCTTTTTCCATCAGAGGATGATACTACACCAACCACTGATCTTGATTCATCTACAGAGATCTCCAATACTCCATCTCTTCCCATTACATCTGATGTACCTGCTCCTGCACTCTTCCCTACGGTTTATCCAAATGAACCAACCTCGTTTGATGATCCTGTCGCTAAAGACTCTATTACTGACATTGCTTTTCACCTCATCCTATTACTACTCGTTAATCTACTCGAGTAAAAGAACTTCCACATCATCTTCATGATTATCATTGTTATTCCACCATCTTCTCTCATCATGAACCATCATCCTATAAAGAGGCAAGTTCTAATCCACATTGGCAGAAAGCTATGACTGAAGAATTGCAGGCTCTAGACAACGCTCATACATGGGATTTAGTGAATCTTCCATCAGGGAAGACTGCAGTTGGTTGTAAATGGGTTTACAAAATTAAAACTCGATCTGATGGCTCAATAAAACGATATAAAGCTAGATTTGTTTTTAAAGGCTGTAATCAAGAGTATGGGATCGATTATGAAGAGACTTTTGCTCATATTGCTTGTCTTACATCAGTACGCAGCTTACTTGCCATTTCTGCTGCTCGAATATGGGGTATATTTCATATGGATGTCAAAAATGCATTTCTTAATGGTGATCTCACAGAAGAAGTTTACATGAAACCTTCTCTAGGCATTACTCACTCTCCATCTCAAGTCTGCAAACTTTAGAAAGTTTTATATGGTCTTAAGCAAATTCCTCGTGCATGGTTTGGAAAGTTTAGTTCCACTATCAAACAATTTGGATTCAACTATAGTGCATATGATTCGGGGCTCTTTATTCGCAAGACAGATGCTGGTCTCATACTATTACTTCTTTATGTTGATGATATGATCATCACAGGGGACGATATCATTGGTATTTCAGATCTCAAACAATCTCTCAGTCTTTATTTTAAAATGAAAGATCTCGGGCGTCTTAGTTATTTCTTGGGTCTTGAAGTTCTCTCTGATTCTGGTGGTTACTATCTCTCTCAAGCAAATAAGCAAAATATGCTTATGATATTCTTGCCCGAGCAAGTCTCACTAACTCCAAGACAGTATCAACTCTGGTGGAGACTAATCTCAAGCTCACTCTTCTTGATGGTGATCCACTTTATCAATGCCACATTGTATCAACAGTTGGTTGGCAGTCTTGTTTATCTCACCGTCACTCGTCCAGATATTGCTTATACAGTTCATATAGTTAGTCAGTTCATGTATGCGCCACAAACAACTCATTATACTGTTGTTCTTCGCATTCTTCGTTACGTCAAAGGCACTTTGTTTCATGGTCTTCATTTTTCATCTACTTCATCTCTTGAGCTTCTTGCATATTCTAATGCTGATTGGGCAGGAGATCCTATTGATCGTCATTCTACTACTGGTTACTATTTCTTCTTAGGAGATTGGTTCATCTCATAGTGTAGCAAGAAGCAAACTGTCACTTCTCGATCTAGTTCTGAGGCAGACTACCGTGCTCTTGCTGACACTACTCAAGAACTTCTTTGGCTTTGTTGGCTTCTATAAGACATGGGAGTTTCTCAAGGTTCTTTCACCACTCTTCGTTGTGATAGTCAAAATGTTATTCAGATTGCTCACAATGATGTGTTCCATGAACGCACCAAACACATTGAAATTGACTATCACTTTATTTGTCAACATGTGTATAGTGGTATTGTTCGCCTTCTTCACATATCATCCAAAGATCAGACTGCAGATATCTTCACCAAAATTCATCCGTCAAGAAGATTTCAGGAATTGGTTTCCAATCTCCAGTTAGTCTCACATCTCCCAACTTAAGTTTGAGGAGGGATATAAGAATATATATATATATATATATATATGTATATATTAGGTCCATTGTGGATAGTCCGGCCTGTTGTACAGCTTGTTCCCTACTCCAAATTTACTTGGTTCTTATCTATAAATAGAGGGTTCACCTATAATAATTATTCATTTATTCAATACATAAATTATTCATCTATTTATTTTCTTATTTAATTTATCAAAGCAAACAGGTTCAAAGAAAGGCCTTGTATATTCACTCATAGAGGACAACATTCACTACGGGTGCGTTTGGTAACGGTGCGGTGCGGTGTTAGTTTTTGGTTTTGGGTTAGGTTGGATTGGATTTGTTTGGTGTGGTTTTATTTTAAATTGGAACCATGATTGGTGCAGATGATTTTGGTGTAAGAAAAAGTGATGCTGAAAAACCAAACCATGTTTGGTAGAGTTGGTATGAGTTAAAATTCTGAAACCAAACCATGTTTGGTAACTTGGAATGGTTTCACAATTTATTTATAAATATATTAATATTAATATATTAAAATATATTAATATTAATATATTAATTTTTAGGAAAGATAATAAAACTATAATATTAAAATATATTAAATTTCCAAAAATATATTTTAATATTAATATATGAAATATATATTTTAATATTAATATATTAATATTAATATATTAAAATATTAATTTTTAGGAAAGATAATAAAACTATAATATTAAAATATATTAAATTTCCAAAAATACATATAATATATTAATATGGTGCAACTATTTGGTTTTGATTTGGGGTGAGATGGTGCAACCATTTGATTTTGGTTTGGGTTGGTATAGTACCGCACCACCAAAAATCATCAATTCACATGGTTCCAAATTTTGGCCATTAGATGCTAATGATGCCAATATTGTTGACCCAAAATCATTTTACCAAATATGAATTGGAGTCAACTTTTCACACCAAAATTAAAAAAATGGTATCAAAACTAGTTATCAAACAGAACCTACATTACATGATAACATGTTATGAATGGGACCCAATGGACCTCACATTATGGATCACATGTCATCAAGAGGACCCACACATTTGGCACTTGCTAGGTGTCTTTGAATCACAGCTTCTGGGTGCTTGCTTACCCTACTCTATAGTAGATGATGTTGTTACCTTCTCCTTGGAGGGGCTAAATTTGAATTCAAATGCAAAAGATTTGTATAATATACAGGCTCATATATAGAGTTGATCTATTGCAGTTTCATCATTTTGTTGCATTGCCACGTGGAGGTGTTGGTTCAAAACTAGACGCAACCTCTCAAAATTTAAGGTTGTGTGGTATACATTTGAAATGGATTTTAAGGCATCAAATAGTTGGATTACTCTCTATGCGTGACCAAGGTTCATTTTTGTGAATAATATCATATAAATATAGCAATTATATCAATGATTATTATGATTCATGTAGACGAAAAATTCCTATGGGCGGTTTAAGATTGCAATATATATTTGTTTATTAGTGTACTTTAAATTGGATCATATTTATTCTCTCTTCTCAATGTTATATATCATTCGAAATTTAGTTTACTTAATTCCTGTGTGTGTGTATATATATATAACATTAAATAATTGCCCTGCCTTTTAAGAATAATAAGTTGGAAACTCATCCTGTTAAATAATCTTAAAACTTTCAATACCATCAAGCAAAATTTTGTTTTACTTGAATTGTGTGATAAAAAATAGCATATACTAATAAATTTATTTCTTATGTTTGTGAAAAATTGAAGAAATTATCAATTGCAGTGTGATGAATCTTGTCTCACATCTAGCTAGATGGAAAATGGGATATGAATGGATTGAGTATTAGTCTCTCCTAAAAACTTAACGTATAATAGTGAAACACTTGAAGCTTGAGCCCCTGACAGTAGTCTTAATTTGTTACACCGCGTTCACTTACGTGTAGATGCAAATTTGAATAAGTTATACCTTGTTGGAATTTATATTTATAATTTTTTGCGCTAAGAAGAATTATGAAAGCAACTATATGATTATGCTTTTTACAAGGCAAATAATGAATTGGATTCAAAATAAAAAATTGCAATGGTCACATCTCATTCCCAACTTGTGGTTTTAAAACCAAACGTAATCACTTCAATTACAACACACCTTGCGCTCCCCATTGACCCTACCTCTCCTTAGCATCCATGTAAGGTAGCAAAATGTTAGTATGGGAGAGAGACATTTGTGTGTGTGCATATATATATATATATATGCAAGCAAGTACAACCAAAAACAAAAAAGAGAAAAAAAAACATCATATGTCGAAAATATCTTCTGAGATATTTTTCAGAAGTTTCATTAAAAATCATTTTGTATGTCGACAATATCTTTTTTAGCTTTTACTATTTTTTTCTGAGGACATGTTTTTTTAAAACTCTTTTTCCATCTCAATGGATATTCTTTATGATATTGACATTTTGAAGATAGGTGGCAGAAATTAATGGACAACCGAGATGACCAGCACATATCCCCCTACCTTTTTAAGGTATTTATAATAAGGAAGACGAATATTCCTCTGATATATGGATGTGCGTGTAATATTTACATGTTTAGCCTAAACTTAAATATTTTAACACATTAAAAAACTTCATAAAATATTTTGAAATTATATAAACCTAATAAAATTTGTCAAAAATAGATGTATATGTTATTGCAATAGCAACTGCAAACACTATAAAAGAGGATGCGGACATCCATGTTTAAGACTCCTAAGACTTATTTTGTTCGTGTTTTTGTTTCCGTATTGTGAAATTTACAAAATAGAAGTATATATGTTTTTATTGTGGAGTGTTGAGAATGAAAATTGAAAACACATTTGGTACATATTCTTTTGTTTTCGTCACTTATTTCATCTGTACAATATTATTTTGTGAATAGTATAAAAAATACAAAAAAAAAAAAAAAATCATTTCGGTACTTTCTAAAAATGACACTATTTGATTTTTATTATTATAGAAAATAAAACATTAGTCCCAAACATGTTTCTGTTGTGAAAAATAAAACAAAAATACAAAACAAAAAATAAAAATGTGAACCCAACAGACCTAATCGTATACATCCTCACTTTGTTCAACATTCAAATTTAATGAAGTTAGTATTTTGAGAATTACGTAGTATATATAATCCATATATAGAATAAAAGAAAGAAAAAAAGGAAATTGTGTAGACAACGGAAAAGGACAAATATGGTCCATTTCTCCCTTATCTTGAATTAAGTTACATCCAGTGACAAATCATCATACATAAAAAATAAGTTTAATCCAAATCAATAAAACTAGTGACTTGGGGAAACATAATATGCGATAGGTCTGTTTCTAAAGCTTCTGGATATAAATTCTCTCTTATATAATAAGAGAATGATCTCTTGCTCCCGATAAATAAGAAATTCATAGTCATTTTTTATAATAAACATTGGATGTAATTTAGATAAATAAAGGAAGTTACCATTTGGAATTTAAAAATCGTTAGAATATATATATATAAACTGCAGTTACATGGATATGATCTCTTGCTCCCGGTAAATAAGAAATTCATAGTCATTTTTTATAATAAACATTGGATGTAATTTAGATAAATAAAGGAAGTTACCATTTAGAATTTAAAAATCGTTAGAAAATATATATATGTATATATAAACTGCAGTTACATGGATATGATACTATATCATAAAAGACCTGTACTTTCAACATTCTGCCATCGGAAATGCAGATCCGATATTGTCCCCAAGGCGGTAGCACTTGATATTAACAGGGTATGGACCGAGCTGAATACGGTTGTCCTCCCCACCCATGAAATAACAAAGGGTATACAAAGCTACTTCAAATTCTGGGCTCACACCAACCATAGTGCTCGAGACAGATTTTAGAACACCGTTCCATTCAAATTGTATAGTAAGCAACTGAGTCTCTGAGTCAGGCTGCAAATTGACACAAATGTACAAGAAATAAGAAGCAACTATTACAGTACAGGCGGATTACAATATATACGTACGATAAAAGATCAAGAGATACACATGGAACATTTAAGAGAAATCGGCAGTTAATCCCATTTTGATAGGAAAATCATGTAGATGAACCTCGATATCTAACTGCTTAGTACAGCTGCTTTCGGGGGTCCTTAAGTTCTGATGACTGTAATTCAGAACTGTACCCATGGAACAGCTCCTACCAACGGGACACACGGATTCAAAATGCACATATACAACTCACAGGCTTATTAAGAAAAACCACAACTATCTTCGTTACCCGAGTGCATAAAATTGACTATCTTCCGACAATGTAGCAAAGCTTCAGGACTTCTCTTTTATTTCGAAAAAGGAAATCCTGAACAAGATAGGACATAAACTAAACAAGCCTTTTATGATTGGTTGACAATGTCACAACCAACATAAGCTCATCACAAAAATTAATCATTATATTTATATGTTGATATTTCTTGTCATCCTCAATTCTTACCATCACAAACCGAAGGATGGCAGCCTAATAACTTAAATCGGTTTTATAGCTCATCCTGTATAAATTATTACGATTCACTAATAGTTTTACAAACAAAAATTTCATACTCCTACATACAAACAACAAATGGAGCTTCAGATATTAGGCACAACCCCACCACTGCAAACCACAAAATCATGTAATCAAATCCCCACATTTTAAAAAAGTAAATCTTTACATCCCCTGCTTAAGCAACACAAGACTTAAATATCCTCACAATTTAGAAAGGGGATTTCAAATTTGAAACAATAATTCATAACTTATATCTATGCACCCACTATTTTATCAACACAAAACTATAGTATCCCTAATTCAATCAACACAAGCTCGGATTAAAATAATAATAATAACAAATAAATAAAAGCAACTACTACAAGCCACAAAGTGAAGTGATCAAGTCCCCACATTCTATATAATGGTTTTAAAATTTAAAACTAGGAACTCATAAAATAAATCTTCATATCCCGTATTTAATCAGCAAAAACCCAACTACTATAATCCACAAAATTGAAGTAATAAAATACATATATAAATACACAGACCTTCTGGGGTCGCATTTGATTCCATGATCCACCACTTTCTGAATCCTCCTTCCTGCAATAGCTCTGTTCCTGCACAATCAAATGCATATTTCATCACAATTCCACCCAAATTTCAAAACCCAATTTCAGTACCCCAAACAACACCCAACACCCACCTCTTTTCCCCACTGATTCTGCTTATTATACCCATGAGTACGCTCATTCCTCGATTCATCGTCCTCTTCCCTTGACACCACCTGCGCATTGTATCACCCATCACTACAGAGTCCCAAAATCGCTGAAACCAAAAAAGTGGGTTATGCCCAAAATGGGGATGCTAACCTGCGCCCAAGTAGATCTGGACCGTTCATCGCGGGACTCGGACTGGGACTGGGAATTGGTGTCATTGTCTCTTTCGTCGTGACCCAGGGCTACTTCGAGCAAGCCTTTGATAAGACCCTCCATTACAGTGATAGTCTCATAGTGTTTGGAGAGAGAAAGGGACACGGTTTTAAAGAGAGAGACACGGGGTTGATCGTGATCTAATTTAAATCGCTGACTATATGGATCTACATATATGTATATATGTGAGATATTGTGAAATCCGTTGAATAAAGTTAGTATAGATGGATTGGCGGCTAACCGCAGTTTGTGGGATAGGAGAAATAAGTGTGGAGGGTTTTATTACTTTTTGCCGACAGGTTAGGATCACACATCTGTTGACAAGTGGATGGTCTGATTTGTAGTTGTTCTTTCTATAATAAAATAATAATAAAAATTATCGGGCTTGTAGTACCATCCAACGGTCCAGATGAAGCCATTAGTTTTGTGGGCCTTTCTGCGGGTTCCAATTATTGATATTGACAAAAGGTTAAAATGGGTGGAGAAATATAAATTTCTATCCAGCTCACTTTTTGTCAAAGTCTACCCACTTCAATTTGTGAATACCAATGCGAAAAAATTACAAACCAATTATTTATACAAATATAAAATTACATAAAGAACCCCTATACTAATTTGCACAGTAAAATATAATAGCACAAATTCATTCCATAATAAATAATATCATAATATTCACTGTCAATAAAAAAAATTCATATAAAATTAAAAATATCATAATATTATGGACCTACTATGATCTAATATCACAAATTATTCACTATCAGTAAAATAAATAAATAAAATTATCTTCTTAAAATACTTAATTTTCAAAAAATAACACTTTTATGACCTAATATCACGATATTTGAATTCAAATTTTTTTTTCAATTACCATACAATAAAAAAAAAAACCATTTCTATAGTCACGATATTTGAATGGGAAATTGTTTTTACCCAAAATATACTATAAAAAATACGCCCAAAATTCAAGTATTTCCTTTCATATTGAATAAATTTTTATTTGTAGTAAGAAACACAATAATTTGTAATGGGACAACATTAGTTTTGTAGTAAGAAAGTGTAAATAGTGAAATTCAACAGGCCCAAAATGTGTTTTCAAAGCCCAATACTGATGTGGTCCATATATGAATAATTAGCCCAATATTGATTAGGACGGGCCCATCATCCCTTAAAAAATGGGAATTAACAACCCACTACCTAGAGGTAGTGGGAATTTAACATTAAAGTGGGTCATGACTCACTATTTTGAGGAGCATGATCCTCTAAAATAGGAAAGCTTGTATGAGAATCAGAATATAAATATAGTCATTTGAGCATGAATAAAGGGATCTTTTTTATGTGAGTGAAATTTGACACTTACATTTGGCGCCGTCTGTGGGAAAGATAAAATATTTGTCCACTTGCAACAATTTTATTTTTAAAAAAAAAAAAAAAAAATAGTGTCCACACGCTCAACAAACAATGAAGTCAGGTTCGAAGAAGTCATGAGGATGTTGGAGGCTGTGGAGCAAAGAAATGCGGCCCTCGAGCAGCAGAATGCTGAGCTACTCCATCGAGTGACTCAGGGCCTTTTTCCTCTCCAAAATTCCAATCCAGTAGACTGCACAGATGAGCCAGAGCCCTTCAACTCCCATCACGAGCAAGACGCATCAACCGCCCGAAGAGATAAAATGCTGAGGGAAGAAGAAGAATCCTCTCACCCCATAACAAGGGGAATGCCAGCAATGCATGTCCCAACCCTGAACGACCTGCACGAAATGGCTGCCAAAATCCAGAGAGACGTGATGAAAGATTTGAAATTGCAGACCCCTGATGATCTGGCCATCCATGCGACAACGGACATGACTCAATCTCCATTCACAGAAGAAATTGAGGCAGCAGAATTCCCGAAGAAGTTTGTACTGCCAACTTTTACACTATATGATGGTACGAAGGATCCACTCGATCATATCTACCAAGTGCATACCAAAATGACTGTTTATGGGAGAAACCAGACATTCCTATGCAAAGTCTTTTCAACCAGCTTGACGGAAGCACCACTTTTGTGGTTCAAGAAGCAGACTCCTGGATCCATTAGCAGCTGGAATGACCTCTGCAGACGCTTTATCGGTCAGTACTTCAGCAACCGGAGGCAGAGGAAAACGATATCGAGCCTTTTCACCATGACCCAAGAAAAAGGAGAGAGCCTCAAGAATTTCTTATCCATGTTCAACGTGGAAATGTCTTCAATCTATGACTGCGACCAATTGTCAGCAGTAGAAGCATTCCGTATGGCGGTCATCCCTGGCACGAAATTCCACTATTCACTGGTAAAACGGCCTCCTGTCAACATCGGTGAGCTCAACTCCAGAGCACAAGGGTATCTCAGAATAGAAGAGGAGGAAGCAGTCAGACAAAGAAGAGCCTTACTGGTAACAGTAGAGGCAAAATCCAAAGAACGGATGAAGGATCAAAGGCCTCAATGACCCGATCCACCTCGGCAAACTTCATCATCCCGAAATTTGGACAAGCGTCAACGGACGGAAGAGAGAACCACTCCGCTTAAAACCAGCCTTGGAAAGCTCTTCCAAGAAAACAAAAACAAAGGGATTTTCAGACCACCTCCACCGATCAGACAACCGATGGAGCTGAGGGACATGACCAAGCACTGTGCCTTTCACAGCGAGTATGGTCATCATACAAATGACTACAGAAATCTTCGAAGGCAGGTAGAGGCAATGATTGCCAAAGGGGAGCTTGCAGATTACATAATGAAGGATCAGCCGGGACCAGACAAACCACACAGGATACAGCCAAATAGCACTACATCAGGACAACCGGTGAGGGTTATCCACATGGTCCAAGGAGGTGAAGAGGTGTTGCAGGCCGAAGGAAGCAAAAGGTCCAAGTTGAGAAAAACACACAAACTCAGGCGAATCGGCGAAGTCTGCCAAACGACCCTCATCCAAGGAGAATCAAGGATCATGTTTTCAAAGGCCGATATGCAGAATATTCAGACGCCCCACGAAGATCCTCTGGTAATCACTCTTCTGGTAGCTAATTGTCTGATCAAACGTGTAATGATTGATCCAGGAAGCAGCACCAACATCATGACAAAATAGGCCTTCGACAAAATCAGAATTGATGTATCGCAGCTTCACCCGGCTCGGTTTCCTCTGGCCGGTTTTGACGGACGACGCGTTGAGCCGATAGGTGTAGTCCATTTGTCAATATCAGCGGTACGCCGAACCCTGAAAGAAACTTTCGTCGTGGTGGACGTCAAGCCCTCGTACAATCTACTACTGGGACGAGGGTGGATCCATCGGATGCAAGGTGTTCCTTCGACACTCCATCGGGTCATGCGGTGTCTCAACCCAAATGGAGTGGAAGTGACAGATATCCCTGGAGACCAAGTAGCAGCGAAGGAATGCTACTCAGTATCCATGAAGGATCTGAACCCAAAAAATAAACAAGTGTTGGAAGCTCCAGAAGAGCCCCTGTACAACGAGAAATAACAATTACAGTCAGACCCTTCCTCAGAGGGTTAGGAGACTCAGGCAACAACGGAACCCCTAGAAGAGGTGGAAGTTAGTCAGACGGACCACACCAGAGTCACATTTATCGGCTCATACCTCCAGAAAGAAGAAAAGGACAGGCTGATTCACTTCCTCCGACTAAACTCAGACGTGTTCGCTTGGTCTCATCTCGATATGTCGGGCATGGATCCTTCGGTAGCTCAGCATAACCTAAATGTTGATCCAGACGTCAAACCGGTAAGGCAGAAGCAGAGGAGGTTTAGGATAGAAAGGAACCAGATCATATCCAAGGAAGTGGGAAAGCAGTTAGAAGCTGGATTCATAAGGGAAGTGAAGTACCCATCATGGTTGTCAAACGTTGTGGTAGTCAGAAAGAAGAACGGAAAATGGAGGGTCTGCGTGGACTTCACCAATCTAAACAAAGCATGCCCGAAGGATTGTTTTCCCCTGCCAAAAATTGATCAGATGGTAGATGCCACTTCAGGATATGAAAGACTCTTTTTTCTTGATGCATACTTCGGCTACAACCAGATCTCGATAAATCAAGTCGATGAAGAGAAAATAACCTTTATTACAAAGGAAGGTACGTACTACTACAGAGTGATGCCTTTCAGACTTAAAAATGCAGGTGCCACCTATCAGAGGCTTGTCAGAAGAATATTCAAAAGTCAGATGGGGAAAACAGTCGAAGCCTACATAGATGACACGATGGTAAAAAGAAGAAGGAAAGGTGACCATGTCAAGCACCTGGAAGAAGTGTTCGATGCACTCCGAAAATACAGGATGAAGCTCAATCTAGCTAAGTGTTCATTCGGAGTCTCATCCGGGCAGTTCCTCGGTCATATCGTCAACCGAACAGGAATCGAGGCCAGCCCATCACAAGTCAAGGCTCTGTTAAGCTGCAAAGAGCCAAAAACGCAAAAGGAGGTCCAGATTCTAACAGGAAGGGTAGCCGCACTAAGCAGGTTCGTATCCCGACTGACAGACCGCTGCAGACCATTTTTTCAAGCAATTAGAGGCGGAAAAGGAAACATATGGGGACCGGAACAGGCCGAGGCCCTTCAAAAATTGAAGCAGTATCTCCAGAATCCACCAATCCTCGCCTCACCAAATCCAGGAGAACCATTGCATATGTACCTTGCAATATCAGCAGCCTCAACCAGCGCAGCACTTGTAAGAGATGACAAAAAGTGCCCGAAACCAGTCTTCTTCAGCAGCAAGTCCCTATCTGATTCGGAAACCAGATACACTACGGCGGAGCGAGCCGTTCTTTCTCTAATCAACGCGAAGAGACGACTGAGGCACTATTTTGAAACCCATCCAATCGTGGTGCCAACCACCATGCCAATAAGAACCATCATGTCCAAACCTGATCTGACGGGAAGAATAACCAGATGGGCGCTGGAACTCAGGACATTTGACATCACATTTGTGCCACGAACAGCTATCAAAGGTCAAGCCTTAGCTGATTTTCTCCTATAGGCAGAGCCAGAGTCAATCCTACAGGATCCAGACGAACCCGAATGGACACTCTATGTAGACGGATCAGTTGGTTCAGCAGGTTCGGGAATTGGGCTTGAAATTATAACACCAGATGGAACCCGAATCCAGCAATCAGTGCGTCTGGAGTTTCCTGCCACCAATAACGAAGCTGAATACGAGGCACTTCTAGCTGGGCTGCGACTAGCTCAGAGCCTCTGTATTAAGAAGCTCCGTATTTTCAGTGACTCGCAACTGGTGGTGAAACAAGTTCAAGACGAGTACGACGCAGGGGAAAAACTACAGCCCTACAAGAAGCTGGCTCAGATGGAACTGGACAGATTGGAGCAGTATTCCCTCAGTCAGATCCCTAGGGAGGAAAATGAAAGTGCGGATCGGTTAGCCAACATGGCTTCAGTCAATGATCAAGATCTGACCAGAGTCGCCCCGATCGACTATCTTGATGTCCCAAGCATCCACTAGCCAGATGTGGTGTGCGTAATACCTTGGGAGCCGAGCTGGATGGACCCTATAGCAGAATACCTCAGGAACGGCACATTTTCTGATGATAAAGCAGAGGCTCAGAAAATTCGCATGAAGTCGGCCAGATATGCCTTGCTACACGGCCAGCTATATAGAAGATCCTTTGGGGGTCCCTACCTTCGATGCCTCACACCTTCGGAGGCATCAGCCATAATGAAGGAAATCCATGAAGGGTCATGCAGAAATCACTCAGGGGGACGAGCTTTGGCCCATAAAGTCCTAAGCCAGGGATATTTTTGGCCTTATCTTTCCCATGACACTGAAGCCTATGTCAGAAGATGCAGAAAGTGTCAGTTCCATGGAGACTTCATCCATCCGCCACCAGAACTGCTTAACCCCATATTCAGGCCGCACCCGTTTACGCAATGGGGGATCGATGCAGTTGGACCACTCCCCATGGCTCTCAGATCAGTAAATCAAGCACTGATCGCAACTGATTATTTCACAAAGTGGGTTGAGGCAGAATCTTATTCCACCATCACTCACAGGCATCTAATCAAGTTCATATGGACCAATATCATCTGCAGATTCGGAGTGCCGAGGGTAATAGTGATCGACAACGGAACAAATTTGGATAATCAGTGGACCAGACAATTCTGTAATGAACATGGGATTCAGTTAAGAACCTCATTGGTCGCATACCCTCAAGGAAATGGCCAGGCCGAAAGATCCAACAGAACCATACTGAATACCCTGAAGAAGAAGCTAGAAGAGCATAAGGGAGTTTGGCCAGACAAACGTCCAGAGGTATTATGGTCTTACATAACAACGTCAAGAGTCCCTACAGGAGAGACACCATTCTCAATGGCGTATGGGACAGAATCAGTCATTCCAACAGAGCAAATAGTGCCAACAGCCAGAACAGAGCTGTATCAGGAGGAAATAAACTACCAACAGCTGGTTGATGGACTGGATCTGCTCGAAGAAAAACGAGATCAAGTTGCCATAAGGCTAGCAGCCTACCACCAGAGGGTCAGGAACACCTTCAACAAAAAAGTCAAAAGACGAGAATTCCAGGTGGGCGATATGGTATTAAGAAAGAAGATCGGGTTAATCAGAAAGCTCAGGGAGAATTGGGAAGGACCATACACAGTCACAGAGGTCATAGGACGTGAGGCTTACCGCCTCAGGAATAATGACGGCAATATGGAACCCAATTCACAGAATGCCTCACGACTGAAGAGGTACTATCCTTGATATTTATTTCGTTCTCACAATAATTAAGCAGAGGCATCTGAGCCTAGCTTTATTGATATCTTTAAAAAATTTCCATGTTCGTTAACCTGACTCAGTCAGATGTTGTTATCTTTGTAATTTCTCGGTTATAATAAAATATGGTCATCCTTCTTGCAATCAAATAGCCTGAAACTAAAAATATTTCCTAAGTGGTGAAATGACAGAGGCTTATAAGCCTGACTCACTCTCCCAGAGGAATGAAACTAAAAATATTTCCTAAGTGGTGAAATGACAAAGGCTTATAAGCCTGACTCACTCTCCCAAAGGAATGAAACTAAAAATATTTCCTAAGTGGTGAAATGACAAAGGCTTATAAGCATGACTCACTCTCCCATAGGAATGAAGTTAAAAATATTTCTCAAGTGGTGTAATGACAGAGGCTTATAAGCCTGACTCACACTTACACAGGAGAAAGTATTAAAATAGAGGCTAGTTAGCCTGATTCACATCAACATAAACAAATAAAAATATCCATTGATAAAGCAAAAATTGATGTCTTGTATTACAAATTGCTCGAAGGACAGATTACAAAGTACAACATTACAAAATAAATATAGAAAAGCCTAAACTAGCTTGGACCGCTAAAGTCCTTCCCTAAGGAATCTACATGTGTGGTCGGAGGGAAAAACTCTATAGAGGGGTTGAGAGGGTCAGCAGGAAGATACCCTTTAAGGAACTCAGTAAAAAGATTCTGAGCATCGCTAGGTTCAGGGCTGGCATATGGTGGCTGCACCCCTAACTTCCTATCCATGGCATCAAGATCTTTGATCTTCCTCCTCGCTGGGTCCTTCTCTCCAACAATGAAGTCCTTCCTCCAGAATTCACCAACCACTATATTATTCATCCTTGAATAGTGTTGGTGCATGTCAAGCCCTCCTTTCTTGCACATCTCCAAGGCAGATTGGGATATGCCGAACTGGTGTTGAAGAGCCTCATGATCCGATGCTAGCTTCTCCTTTTCACTGGATAGCTTAGCATTAAGCTCTTTTGCCTGATCCAGTTCTTCCTCTAGTTGAGCAACCCTAGAAGGGAGGTCCCCTAGCTAAGCCTTCAGCTCCTTCTCCTGATCATCCTTCTCAGCTAAGTCTGCCTTCAGACTTTCCAGCTCCTTCACACCCGCCTCGTGAGCGAGGCATAATGCGTTGACACTGAAGAGAGCCTAGAAAGGAAATTGCAAGGCAAAACGGGTCAGTATTGTATACAAAAGCAGGAATAAAACATGGGATCAAACAGAGACATACCCCCAGTAACAACCCCGGAGTTTTACGCACAATGCGGTCAGGGTCGGCCTCTCTCTGTGCCTCAAGCTCCTCCGGCGTCTAGAGCCCTTGTGCCCGAGTTATCATGGTAGACATGGATGTAAGGCTGGAGGTGGACTGGTCAGAGGAAGCAGAACTCTTCTCCTTACCCTTGTGTTTCCTTTTCTTACTGGGTCTATCTTCCCCCACCGGTCTGGTTCAGGCAGAAGAAGGTTGAAACAGCTCAGGGATAGTGGTCTGCACAAGTGCAGACCTTGAAGCATCGCCCGCTAGGGCGACGGTCACAGCCTGAGGATCAGAATCCAGAGGCACTTGTCCTTGACCAGTTGGAGGTGCAGCTATTTCCTCCATATCATCATCATCATCCTCAATCACTGGTCTGATCGGATCCATCATGATCTTATACTTGGCTCCTAACCTGGATATACCCTGCAAATTGGCAGGAGTAAGCAGGTCAGTGCAAGACATACGGTCCGACCAGACCTTAGACTTTAAAAAAGAAATACGGGCCTCTACATCCTGAGCCACTATGTCTGCATCCCTATAACCTAAAGACTTATAAACAAAATCCGCTTTGAGCTGGTCACACCCAGAACAGAGGCAAGATTCCTTGTGGATAAAAGAAAAGGGAAGAAGGGTCAGACGCTTAAAAACACTCGGGATCGGCCATCTCCTAGAATATGGGTAAAACCAAGCCCCCTTTACTAAAATCATCTTCTCCTTCCAGTACTTATCTATTTTCTCAGTTCCATGGTAGATCGCCCAACCCTTGAAGGGGTAAAAGTTGTACCTCCCCTCACAACCCTTCAAGTCCGTAATTTTATAACTAAGCAGAAGATCTGCCAAACCCAAGGATAGCTTTTTCTCTCTGTTAATCAGGATCAACATTGAAATTATCCTGAGGAATTTTGGGTTGACTTACAGAGGGGCTATTCCTAGGGTGAAGAAAATGAAGTGAAAAAAAGGATGAAGAGGAAATCGAAGCATCTTTATCTGAAGCGCCGACAATAGCACTTCATCCGGACCCACTCCGTCGCCCATCCAGAAGTCATGAGAAGGATCATACTCCATCAGGATCACCTCTTTTGGGATCTTACAGTCCCTCCTCAGACTTTTAAGGTTCACAGATTTTCTTTTATGAGCCTCAAGTGGTTCGGCTACAAATGGGGCTGACTCATTAAAGGGTCCAACGGGAATGCCTTCAGGCGCATCGGTTCCTACTGGATTGGATATAACAGAAGTCCCAACAGGAACGGTATCAGGGACATCTGCCTGATTATTCACCCCCGAAACATTTACTCCCAAGCCAGATAGGTCCCGACGACTAGGTATGGGCAAAGAGGAAGAAGGAGATGATGAAGAAGATGGATTTGCAGAAGGGGGCTGGGAATATCAGACCCCCCATATTCCTAAGGAATATTCCTTTCGGTGGATCTTGAGGCACTAGTATCAGACATGGTGAAAAGAAAATGACAACTTACACAGAAAACACTGGCGGGATGAAAGAGGAACTTCCGGTAGCCAAGATAAGAACAACGGTGAAGATCAAAGCACACTTTTAAATCACATAAAAATTGAAACAAGAAGAATCAAAAGTGAAGCCCACAAAAGGGTTTATATAAAGTCGGACATACCAACAGCCGGCATTAAATGACAGAGGGGGAGCGCCGTTTCCCATGGCCACAAATACGGTGAAAGCGGAACAGGCAGTCGTTTTTCTGAAATTTGAAATCCACACGCCTTTTCGCAATGATGAGGATGATGTCATCAGGCACAGCTGTAAAGCAATCAATTCAAAGTAATTCGGGTCAAGCCCACGGATCCGTATACCCGACCCGAATGGGGCTAGTGTAAATAGTGAAATTCAACAGGCCCAAAATGTGTTTTCAAAGCCCAATACTGATCTGGCCCATATATTAATAATTAGCCCAATATTGATTAGGACGAGCCCATTATCCCTTAGAAAATGGGAATTAACAACCCACTACCTAGAGGTAGTGGGAAGTTAACATTAAAGTGGGTCATGACTCCCTATTTTGAGGAGCATGATCCTCTAAAATAGGAAAGCTTGTATGAGAATCAGAATATAAATATGGCCATTTGAGCCTGAATAAAGAGATCTTTTTGATGTGAGTGAAATTTGACACTTACAGAAACACTTACAGGATTTCATTACAAAAATTTTAAATGGGTTTCAGTTTAGAGAGAGAATGTGTTTTATTTGTAGAAAAAAATACAATAATTTGTAATGGGATCACATCAGTTTTGTAGTAAGAAACACTAACTGGATTTCATTGCAAAATTTTCAAATGTGTTTCTTTTTAGAGAGAGAAAGTGTTTTATTTGTAGTAAAAAATAAAATAATTTGTAATGGGATCACATCAGTTTTGTAGTAAGAAGCACTAAGATTTCATTATAAAAATTTCAATTGAGTTTCCTTTTAGGAACAAAATTCATCTACTGTACAAAATGTCTCCAATTAGCATCCTACGGTTCAGATGAAGCCACGCATTCGGTGGGCCTAGTGCAGCAAAAGTCAAAGCTTGATTGAAATTCTTTTTACCGCTTGCAATCTGAAACTTACCATACTCCATATATTAAATAGATATATATATGCTGAATATACATAGACATTAGACATATACACATATAGATACAGAATCCCCAAAATTTTGTCCCCCCCCCCCCCCCACGGAGTTGTGCTTAGAATATCTATACTAATAAATCTAAAATTATATTTAAATTTCAAATATAATTATAATTGCACTTTACCTCTACCATATTAATCTCTTATTTAACTATTCTTATTTCGATTTAAACTTGAAATTATCTAGAAGACGGTGAATTAAGCCTAGATGGGGGATGAATAGGCATTTTATAAATTTAATGACCAATTAAAATTATTTGCAGAATATTTAAATTTAATCAGAATAAATATGTTATTAAAAAAAATTCCTAGAATAATAATATTTATCAGAGATAAAATAAATTATTATTGAAAGATATATTTTAATAAAAATAATAAATTATTATTAAATATATTTTGAATGAATATAATAAAGTTTTATTAAAATTAATTTTCTTTTAATAAAAATAACAATTTGGTGATGTCCTAAAATCACTATTGTGATACGTAGTATGATTAATGTGTATTCAGGTTATTATAGTAAAGTTGAAACAAACGCACTGATAACCTAACATCGATCGATTAAAACACCACCAAACGATCGAATCACCACCGATCGTTCGCTTAGTACGAATCCGCTACCACTGATCTAGGTCATCCAATTGTGCATAAAAATCACAACTGTTGTAGCACAATTGGATAATCCCAAAAACTAGAAAGAACTAGAAGATGAATAATCAATCAACATTTATTATGTTCAAAAATATGAATTTTTTCTGAAAAATATATATTAAGTTCCAAAATATGATTTGCTGGCTTTGAAATTTATTTTCGGCAAACAATACCAAAATTGATGATAACAAACCATTAAAGAGTGTTTGATACTAATGAAAAATCTAGTTCATGTCTTCAGCAAAAGACAAGTGAATGACTCGAAAAACATGCTTGGAAAGAAACCTTGCATAAAAGCAAAACGGAAAGAAAAATATTGAATCATGAAAACGGAGAAGGATCAAATATTCAACGAAAAGGCGAAAGTCGAAGACTCAAGACTCGAGGTAGATAGGTCGGGGTGCAATCATTGTAACAAGGTATTTTATGCGCTGATAAAATCTTATAAGCTCAAGTAATAATTTAACCGAACTCAAAATGAAAGAAAAAATATTTAAAACAAGTGTTCTTTGAAGCCATAATCGACTAAGTCTTACCATGTAGTTGACTGAACCATGATGAAAGTTAGAGTTTTAAATCAAATTGAGATGTAGTGGACTAAGTGCACCAAGTAGTCGACTAAACCATGTCGAATGTTAACTAGATTTTCATCACATAATTGAGTCGACTAAAGCCTATTAGTAGTCGATTAATCATAACCCTCTAGTCAACTAAGTCCCCTCCATGTAGTCGACTAATTTCTCACTTCATTGAGTCGACTAAGCCTCTTAGTAGTCGACTAATGACCTTGATATCTAGTCGACTAAGTACCTCCATATAGTCGACTAATGACCTTGATGTAGTTTACTAAACCAAGACGATGAATTGTGAATCAATTGTGATGACCATTTAGTCGACTAAAGCTTCACCTGGTCGACTAAAGGACTCGATGTAATCGAAAAAATAAATGTGTTTTTTCGCTTAGGGGTTAGAATTGGGGTCTGTAATATGAAGTATGCATTTCTGTAATAAAGTTCACCCTATTTTGTAATACAAGAAAACCAATGACTAGTGTAATAAACGGTAATGGATTTTGTAATACATGGATATGATTTTGTAGTATGAGTTAGCAAATTTCAGAATGAACGATATATTCGTAATTGTGGGGATGGCCAATGCAAGTCCCACTCCTATAAATGGGGTTTTCATTGATATAACTTTCGAATCATCTTCGTGGGTTATGAAACGTGGTACCCTTTGTACACCACTTGTTTTGAATACAAGTGGATTTTTAGTATGGTCATGTAACTTGTAATCAACTATGGCGGGATGGTCACCGTGTTTGCGAATAAAACCGAAGGGTTCGGGAAACTTGATACAGGCCCTAACCCCAAATGATCGAAAAAATAAATGTGTTTTTCCGCTTAGGGGTTAGAATTGGGATCTGTAATATGAAATAAGCATTTCTGTAATAAAGATCACCCTATACTGTAATACAAAAAAACCAATTACTAGTGTAATAAACGGTAACGGATTTTGTAGTACATGGATATGATTCTGTAGTATGAGTTAACAAATTTCAGAATGAACGATATATTCGTAATTGTGGGGATGACCAATGCAAGTCCCACTCCTATAAATGGGGTTTTCATTGATATAACTTTCGAATCATCTTCGTGGGTTATGAAACGTGGTACCCTTTGTACACCACTTGTTTTGAATACAAGTGGATTTTTAGTATGGTCATGTAACTTGTAATCAATTATGACGGGATGGTCACCGTGTTTGCGAATAGGACCGAAGGGTTTGGGAAACTTGATACAGGCCCTAACCCCAAATGAAGCAAAACATAATTGTGTTTTTCCGCTTTGGGGTTAGAATTAGGGTCTGTAATATGAAGTATGCATTTCTGTAATAAAGATCACCCTATATTGTAATATAAGAAAACCAATGACTAGTGTAATAAACGTTAACGGATTTTGTAGTACATGGATATGATTCTGTAGTATGAGTTAACAAATTTCAGAATGAATGATATATTCGTAATTGTGGGGATGGCCAATGCAAGTCTCACTCGTATAAATGGGGTTTTCATTGATATAACTTTCAAATCATCTTCGTGGGTTATGAAACGTGGTACCCTTTGTACACCACTTATTTTGAATACAAGTGGATTTTTAGTATGGTCATGTAACTTGTAATCAATTATGGCGGGATAGTCACCGTGTTTGCGAATAGGACCGAAAGGTTCGGGAAACTTAATACATGCCCTAACCTGATACTTGATAATGGGATCACATCAGTTTTGTAGTACGAAACATTAACAAGATTTCATTACAAAAATTTCAAATGAATTTCATTTTAGAGAGAGAATGTGTTTTCTTTGTAGTAAAAAATACAATAATTTGTAATGGGATCACATCAGTTTTGTAGTAAGAAACACTAATGGGATTTCATTGTAAAAATTTCAAATGTGTTTATTTTTAGAGAGATAAAGTGTTTTATTTGTAGTAAAAAATAAAATAATTTGTAATGGGATCACATCAGTTTTGTAGTAAGAAGCACTAAGATTTCATTATAAAAATTTCAATTGGGTTTCCTTTTAAAGAGAGAATGTGTTTTATTTGTGATAAGAAGCACAATAATTTGGAATGAGGTCACATCAATTTTGTAGTAAGAAGCACTAAGATTTTATTATAAAAATTTCAATTGGGTTTCCTTTAAGAGAGATAAAGTGTTTTATTGTGTTTTTTACTACAAATAAAATACTATTCAATATAAATGGAAATGCTTGAATTTTGAGTGTATTTTTTGTATGATATTTTGGGCAAAAACAATTTTCCATCCAAATATCGTGATTATAGAAATGTTTTTTTTTATTTTATTGTATGGTAATTGGAAACAAAAAAATTAAATTCAAATATATTGAAAATTAAATATTTTAAGATTATAATTTTATTTATTTAATTATTGATAGTGAATAATTTGTGATATTAGGTCATAGTAGATCTATAATATTTTGATATTTTTAATTTTTTATTTCATATGAATTTTTTTGTTGACAATGAATATTATAATAGTATATATTATAGGATGAATTTGTGTTATTATATTTTACTGTGTGAATTAGTATAGGGGGTCCTTTATATAATTTTAATTTTTTATGAAGAGTTGGTTTGTAATTTTCGGGAGTTGGTATTTAAGTGGGTAGACTTTTGAATAGTATAGGATATTGTATAATTTTTTCCTAAACAACCCTTGTACACTATTTTTATTTTTTAGTGGGCCCTAGCCGGAGAGGGGCTGTGCAGGAGAAGATTATTTTCCGATTGTTAGAGGGTGTTTCCAATCTAAAACTCTATTGGATGAAAAAGTGATTGTCTGTAAAACAAGTGGAGTGTTAGTTTCATCAATAAGCTTAAATTTTTAGTTTGAATTGCGAATCATCTATTCCATTATACTTGGTATTAGAGTCAAACTCAATTATTATTCCAATGTCACGCAAAGCACCTAGGTTGAGTCTAGTTCCAGATCGGGCAGCTAAGGTGATCGATCGCAACTAAGACGTTACAAAAGTTCGGATGAGAAAAATATTAAAGGTCTTTGTTACACATTGAATGAAAAAGTGATTGGAATATAAAAATATAAATATTAAAAAAATGTCTAACTATCAAGAATGATTTTCCTGAAATCTAAACCCCAAAAAATTATTAATTTCACTTGATAATTTAATTTTTTTAATCAAATCGCTAAACATCTCACCCGTCACGGATGCTCAATAGACTTAGGAATTGTGTGTTATATCATAACAAGTGTATCAATTTATTTTCTATATATATACTTCACATGTTTACTCGGATCAACTTATTAAGCATATCTAACAGGTATGCACCAAGTTTCAGTTTTTTTTAGTCAAAGAGCAAGCAGCAAATCTTTTAAATTAATTTTTCTTTTTCTTTTTCTTTTTTTTTTAATTGGGAATTTCAAATTTAATGATGACAACTTTTTTTCCCTATAATATCTATACTCCTTCGTCCCGATTTAAGTATTCACATTCATTATTCAATCCATTCCAAAATAAGAAAAATCAATGTCACTTTATTTGATCAATTTATCAATTTACCCTTCAATCATTCAAATTGTAAAATATTTTAAAAAACATACATCACATTACTTGGTTGGATCAAGGATAAAATTAATTTTTCATTCAGTATCACACCAATAAAAATTATATCTCAAAAAGTTAGATTCCAAAATATGATCATATAATTTAGGGTAAATTGCAGTAACACCCCCTGAGGTTTAGGTCAATGTCACAAATATACCGGTCAACGCGATACTTTGCAATGACACCCCTTGAGGTTTGGTTTTTCTTGCAATGACACCCCCTGGGCCTGTAAAATGACTAGAATACCCATTTAATTGTTTCACTTATTACATTAGGGTAATATATAAGTGTGAAATTACACATATGCCCAAACACTTCACCCCTCTAAAATTACTAATTACACTTCCACCCCTTATTACAAAATATATATATATATATTATGAAAATTACAAAATTCTAAATAAACACAAAAAATTCGAAACAAACAAATAAAATTCGAAAAAATATATATAATTTTTAAAAAATATATAAAATTTGAAAAAACATATAAAATTCAAAAAAATATATAAAATTTGAAATAATATATAAAATTCAAAAAAAACATATAAAATTCGAAACAAATATATAAAATTCGTAAACAATATATAAAATTCGAAAAACATATAAAATTCTAAAAATATATATATAATTCAAATATATATATATATATATATATATATATATATATAAAGTGTGAGTGAAGTGATTCCTACCACATTTGGAAATTCAAATTATTTTGAAATTTGAAATAATTTCAAAATATATATATATATATATATTTGAAATTTTCATTCAAATATATTTAACAGATTGCTAAAGTATTTATTTTGAAATAAAAGAAAGAAAAAGTTCCTTAGTTAAGATATTTCTATCACTAGACTTTCCTTTTTTATTATTTAAAATTTAAATACGGTTATATTGATTCCTTGTTTTTAGAAGTGGAAGCAAAGAATGACATATGGAAGAAAGTGATCTTGCAAAGGAAAATTTTATGATATTTTTTTACCTTACATTATTTTTATTGAAAAGGAAGAATTTTAGGAAGGAATAAAGTTGATATTGCATGATTCTATTATAAAATTCTTTCCTCTTTAGGAAATGTTAGATATAGAATGGAGAAAATGTGGTAAGAAAGATTTCCAAAATAATTTGAATTTCCAAATGTGGTAGGAATCACTTCAGTCACACTTTATATATATATATATATATATATATTTGAATTTTATATATTTTTTAGAATTTTATATGTTTTTCAAATTTTATATATTGTTTACGAATTTTATATATTTGTTTCAAATTTTATATGTTTTTTGAATTTTATATATTGTTTCAAATTTTATATATATTTTTGAATTTTATATGTTTTATCAAATTATATCTATATTTTACAAATTATATATATATTTTCAAATTTTATATGTTTCTTTCGAATTTTTTGTGTTTATTTAGAATTTTGTAATTTTCGTAATATATATATATATATTTTCGTAATATATATATATATATATTTTGTAATAAGGGATGGAAATGTAATTAGTAATTTTATAGGGGTGAAGTGTTTGGGTATATGGGTAATTTCATATTTTATATATTACCCTAATGTAATAAGTGAAACAATTAAAAGGGCATTCTAGTCATTTCACAGGCCCATGGGATGTCATTGCAAAATATCGCGTTGACCAGCATATTTGTGGCATTGACCTAAACCTCAAGGGGTGCTACTGCAATTTATCCTATAATTTAGATTAGAGGGAGTATGTAAAAGTAAATAAAACAATTGACCATATCAATTCGATCTGATAATATTTTTGTGGATACCATGATAAAATGAGTATTTATTACAAGAGAGGGAGATGGATTAATTGGCCAGTATTGCATCACATCAGGCCTGGCCCCGGGTAGGCGATCTAGCTTGGGCGTCCGGGCTCGGGGCTTTAAATTTTTTTTTTTTTTAAAGAATACATTAATATTTTAAGGATTAAGTCCATTAAACTCTTTTTTTTTCCTTCCTCAACTAACTCCCCTGAACTAAGCATTGTTCCCCTAAACTATGTAAGTGTTGCATTTAAGTCCATTCCGTCATAACACCGTTAGTTAAAATTAGGATAATTTGCACTCAGATTCCCTGAAATTTTGGTCAATTGCACTCATCCCTTGAGATTTCATTTTTCTTACAATAACACCCCCTAAAGGGGTGAAGACCCCATGAAATGATTCTTGTACCATTGCTTTAGTGTAAAAGATATGTTGGTTAAATTAATAGACCAAACAACCCTTGTGTCTTAAGCTCAATTTGAAAAACAATTCAAGTATTTTGGATACAATGATTTTTGAAATATTATCACCTTTCTTTAAATTATTTTTCTTAAATTGTCATTTTTGTAATATAGGCCCCAAAAGTTATCATTTTTTAATTTTTTCCTAGAACTAATATTGTGACATTTTACATTAAATAATAATAATACATTTTATTTATGATAATACTTTCTTCTTCTTTTTTTTTTTTGTATTTTAGAAGGTGATACATGGATAAAATTAATTTAATATTTATTATTATTCTTTGTGTAAAATTAATTTAAGCTCTTACACTGTAAAATAATAACAAACTTTATTTTTGTAATTTTTTATATTTTTATAAAAATATGACAAATGGTTTATTATTATTATTTTTTTGTAAAGTTGACAATTTTTACTTATTATAATTTTTATATTATAAAATATGATAATGAATCGAAATATTAGAGAGTCTTTGTGTTTTTATTAGTATTATATAGATAGATAGATAAATATATTCAAATTTTTGTATTTTAAGTTATATTATTTTTCCTTACCGAAATATATATGTCTTATATCTTTACTCTATATCTTATGAAATATCCATTAGAATTACATTTCAATTAATGTATATTAATTAAATAATATTTTTTTAAAAATATATGAAAATATTTATAACCTCTTGTCTTATATCTTTAGTACTCTATATCTTTTGAAATATTCATTAGAGTTACATTTCAAGTAATGCATATTAATTAATTATTATTATTTTTTAAAAGTATTGAAATATTTTTAACCCATTTTCTTTTACTCTATATCGTTTTGACATACTCCATAGTGTTGCACTTCAACTAATACATATTAATTCATTAATTTTTATTTTGAAGAAAATGTTTGAAAATATTTCCAACCACTCACATTTTAGAATAGTTGTTATATATATATATATATATATATATATATATATATATATATATACATTATAGGGTTTTTATCTTGGAGCATAGAGGTAATTTCACCACCTAAATATTTGTCTCATGAAATAAGGGAGACAACACAAGAGCATTCCAGTCATTTCTCCCCTTCAGGGGGTGTCATTGCAAGGAAAATGAAATCTCAGGGGACGAGTGCAATTGACCGAAATCTCAGGGGATTTGAGTGCAAATTATCCTAATTTAACTAACGGTGTTATAACATAATTAGGTGAATTATAAAAGTTGTGATAATTTAGAGAATTTTGTGTAAAAAGTGTAGTTCAGGGGGTTAGTTGAGAGAGAGAAAATAATCCAGGGAGTTTAAAGCACTTTACCCATATTTCTATAATCTTGAAAAAAGTATAATTAGTTTTCTGGTCAATTCAAGGGCGTCATTTTGTTAAAATAAAATTTATTTTATTATAAATGTCAAAAATAAAGTTAATTTGTTTAATAGCCCAATTCATACTAAATCGAAATTCAATTTAAAATTTTGGGCCCCAAAATTTTATATTTCAATTACTATTACTATAGATTTAAAGGAAACAAAAAAAAAAAAAACAATCTCAATTTTTTAACTTAATGAAACTAAAGGTTAATACAAAGCAAATAATTATTCTTATTAGAGTTAGAAGATTCTTATCACACTCGTACAATGTTTGACGACTACACTTAAGACTTTTGTGACTGCCACACTCGCACAATAGTAATAATTTCACACGACTACACATAGATGGAGGTTATTTTACCGCACTCACTCAACAACAACAATTTTTCACAACACCAAAATGAAGGTCTTTTTTAATTTTTTAATATTAATATATTTGATGTGTTTTTAATAAAAAAAATTACCCTTACAATTTTTTAAATACATAAAAGGATCTCACATTTATTCTCACAAAGGACTTTCACTTATTTTCGGAATTTCAGAAACTCCCATCACATAACCAATTCCGGCACTAATATAGGTTTTTGAGTCACAGATCACGCCTCTTTCACAATTTCACACCCATTGTTTATAATGGGTCCATTTTCCTGGCTTAAAATATTACACACCGTATAGCAAACATTAATTGTGTTTTCGCAATTTTATTATTACATAAGTTGATAACATTTTATCCTTTATGAATTTTAAGTATAGTTATGGTCGATATTTATGACAAAGTCGAATATAAAAAATGATAAAAAAATTAAATATATATGTATATATATCCAATGAAATTGGGAGAATATCAATTGTTTAAAAAAAAAACTCAACTTATTAACAATGTTATAATTTAAATTTAATATTTCGTGAAAGGAATTATTGGATTTAGTTGGTTCAGAATGTTTTTTATTTCTGATTTCTTCTATCATTCTATATTAATGTTTTTTTTAAAGGTAAAGATAAGATTATATTAAGATATAGAGTAGGTTTTTTGAAATGTAAAGATAAAATTATATTAAGATATAGAGCAGGTTTAAAGCGTAGTAAATGAAAACCAAACCGTCACCAAAATGAAAAACCATTATATATTAATGTTTACATATGTACTTTATAGCCATACTCTCATTTCTCCAAACTTTCTTAAATTCTTAAACTTCATACTATACCATCTCCACATTATTCCCTTATCTACTAATATTTTTTATCCTCTTATAAAAATGAACACACTTGAAAATGCAGAAAAATACATAATAATAATTGGGGTAAAAAATTGGATCATTTATTCAATATTTCATCACCTATTTATATACAACTTGGTCATTGAGTCAAATCCCCTTTCCCAAGTTTATCAATCCCTTAAATCGTGGGATTTGATCAAACTCTCTTTCCTTATGGACTCTTTAATCCATAAATATGACAATTCATTAACTTGTGGATCACTTATTTTCTAGAATATTCCATAGACTCATTATTTCTTCAGCCCACTTGTTTCTGGCCCATCCGTCTTTGGCCCATCTGTTCTTCGGCCCATCAGTCCAGTGGCCCATCCTGGTTGGGTCATGTATTATTTTGACTATTACATAGGCCCCTGAGGTTATGGGCTTGAGATTCTCTTTTAAAGCCCATGACCGAATAAATGCAAAAAAAATATGTATATATACATTAATAGCTTTTATGGGGGAATGAAGGCAATGAGTTGTCATGCCATCATTAGGCATTAATGATATTTCAAAATAAAGGGTCATTACTTCCACAATTCTCGCACCATGACGGCTCATCGTGGTTTCGTGGCCTTCGGACTTCGTGCAGTCATTTGGCCTCCTTCTCCCCTTATATAAAAACCCCTTCAAAGTTACTTCATTTATTCACTCCTCATTTTACAATTACACTTTGCTCTCAACTCTCATCTCTGAAGCACGTCCCTCTCTACTCCCTGAAATCCTCTTTGTTTGGTCAGTCCCAGATCCTCCAATAGTACGGTAGCCTGCTTCCATCTGATGCTTTCCCTGACACATCACTATTATTTGAGTAAGTCAGACAGTTTCTTCTTCTTATTTTAATTTTCACCTCTGCCTCCCTTCTGTCTCTTCTACCTTTCTTAGCATTATGTCTGATAGCGACGACACTCGGTCGGTAGAGGAGGTCGTTCTGTCCTCTACCACTAGTACCGATCCCACCAGTAGTGACAGTTGTCAGTCTAATCGCCAAGGGACCTCAAAAACAACTCCCCAAAACACTGACCTTCCGGGTTCATCAACGAACGAACCTGTGAATCCCAAGCCCTCTGAACCGTTTGTAGTGGCCCCACTTAAGAGAGTCCGACTTGAAGTAGACGTTAAACATCTTCGGGCTGAGACCCAAGTACCCGGGGATGTTGATGTATCCCCTTACCTAGGTTACCTAGACTTTACCAAGAGTCAGGGACTAGCACCCGGTAGCATTCGGCTATCGGTAGTTCACCTTAGGGTTTTAAGATTCCCCCTTCACCCTTTCTTCCATTACGTCTTCTTTATGTTAGGCTTACATCCTCTTCAACTGAACCCGAACAGCCTTATGATTATTTCCATTATCCTGTTGTACAATAGGGATCTGGACCTTAACCTAGGTTTAGCCGACCTGCTCCTCTGTTACTTCTTCCAAAATGTCAGAGCGAGTAAGGGGAGATACAATCTCTTTCCCTTCCATGGTCGGAGTATATATACTGATACCGAACAGTTTAATAAGGGATAGAAAGAGAGAATGGTAGTTGTGAGTGGCAATTGGTCTTACCCGTTTTCTGGTATATTCCCAATCCCAAATACGTTCGGTGCCATCCGTCTGCCCATCTACCGCCCCCTTCATAAAGTCTTTTGCCTTTGCGAACACTGCGACCTTCATCGGGGGGGATTATGCCTAAGTAATTCCTGGGTTATGAGGATAGGGACATTCCCCTTACTTTCATAAAACAACGTATAGGCCTCCTGAAGACCCATGTCTGGGGCAAAGTTTGATATGTTACTGACCTGCTAACTTTGGAAAATCTGGAGTCAATTTCTAATTTGGGCGTTGTTGTTGACAGGATGGACTTGCCTGACAAGCCTCTTTCTGCCAGACGCCCTCAAGTTCCCGAAGGGGTCACCCTGGTTGATGTTGTACCACTATTAACAGCACCGCCGGTGGCTTCGGTACCTCCTCCTGCTCAAAGCCCAGTAGCGCCACCAGCTCAGAATCTGGTAGTTCCACCCCATCCTCCAGTAAATCCTCCAGTTATTAGGACCCGGTCCAGTACAGGTGGCGGAGTGGCCAACAAGAGGGCCAAAACTCAAGCTGATAATGCTTCTACAAGCAATACCCCCCAAGCTCCGGAGGCATCCCGTACTTCAATTCCCTGGGAACCGAAGTTCCTTTTGCCAGATGGGACTCCGGTCTGCGCCGATCAAATTACCCTTACCCAGCCAGAAGCTCTTCGGGCTATGGCAAAAGGGATCTGGACACTAGCTGATAGGGTCGCTCAATCCAAAATCTCCAGGACTGATCTGGCAAAGAAAACTTCCACAATGGTTATGGAGGTATACACTTGTTTTTCGTTTTGGAACTTAGTTTATTGCCTATTGCCACATTATACACTAACATGTCTTCTTCATGCAGCTTCTTTATGGGATTCAGGCTTACAACAACATCGTGGAGTCTGACGTTAAGGAAATGGCCAATATGAAGGCCCAGATCAAACAAAATGATGCCCATCGGGATGCTTTAGTCAAGGAGGCAGATGGCCTTCGCCAGACCATATAAGAGCAGAAGATCCTTATGGAGACTAGCGAGGCGGAGAAGCGGGCTCTGATGGCTGAAAAGCTAGCGTTGACTGCTGAGCTAGAAGAACTAAAAACAACTAACAAAAAGATGGCAGCTGAAAAGGCAGAATCAGATAACCTCCTGGCTCTTGAGCGGGCCAAAGTGGAAGTATGCCGCCTAGGAGGTCTCGATATGTACAACCAATACTGCGTCATCTGTGATCTCCGATCGGCTAGAGCTTGGTGAGAGAGTCATGAAATGGAGCATATTCCTCTGGCAGCTCGGGAGTTCAAGACTGCAGAAGAATTCGATGCCCACATGGGACTTCCCGTTCCTTACAAAACCCCTCCCGCCTCCGAAAATGAGAAGCGGTTCACCACTATTTTGAAGGGAGAAGAATATCATCCTCCCGATCAATAAAATAGGCTTTAAGTTTATCTGTACTCACCTATTCTAAAAGGGTATTTTGTACTTTCTTTATTTATCAATGAAAATAACTTTTCTCACTTTAGTGTTCATTTTTGTTTTTCATGCAATATTTATTCTTTGGGCATATGGCCCCCTGACACTTTCTTCATATCATGTTTGAAATTCAACACTTAAGGAATTTTTAATAATGGAACCTTTGGGCATTTGGCCCCTCAAGCTTTATCTTTGTCCTCTAGATAGTTCAAATCAGGTTTGAATTTATCACTTAGGAAAATTTTAATTAAACATGGAGCCTTCGGGCATCCGGCCCCTGAGGCTTGCTGTTTATCCTCTGGTTAGTTCAAATCAGGTTTGAACTCAAACACTTAGGAAAATTTTAATTAAACTTGGAGCCTTCGGGCATCTGGCCCCTGAGGCTTATTGTTTATCCTCTGGTTAGTTCAAATCAGGTTTGAACTCAAACACTTAGGAAACTTTTAATTAAACATGGAGTCTTCGGGCACCTGGCCCCTGAGGCTTTGCTGTTTATACTCTGGTTAGTTCAAATCAGGTTTGAACTCAAACACTTAGGAAAATTTTAATTTAAACATGGAATACTCGTATAAAAATAAAATGTATCTTTATTGAAATGAAATTGAGAATCATGAAGCTAAGATGCCGACATCGGGCATAATTACTTTATCACAATCAGAAGAAGATGTCATAAGAGAGACAAGCTTTAGTGCATCAGCAAAAAAGAAACTTCTTAAGGATAGTACCTCTTGAGCCGATAATCGTTCTGAGAATTGGACTCGATGCGGCATGTTTCATTCTTTCGTACCCGATAGGCTCCGCGTCCGATGACCTCTACTACTGTGTAAGGCCCTTCCCATATCTCTCGCAATTTACCTACAATCCCAATCTTTCTTCTGAGTACCATATCGCCTACCTGGAATTCTCTTCTCTTGAATTTCTGATTGAATCATGCCCTGATCTGTTGCTGATAGGCAACCAGTCTTATCCCGACAACTTCCCTTCTTTCTTCTAGGAGGTCCCGATCATGGGCTAGGTGCTAATTGTTTTGTCCTTCCTCCCAGGCTTGACTTCTTAGAGTAGGTACTCTTAACTCAGTTGGGATAACTACTTCGGCCCCATACGTCATAGCGAAAGGGGTCTCTCCCGTTGGTTGCCTCGGAGTATTCCGATAGGACCATAATACCTCGGGCAATTTCTCCAACCAGGCCCCTTTTGCCTCTTCAAACTTTTTCCTTTTTCCTGAGTGTATCAAAAATAGTTTTGTTTGTCCTTTCAGCCTGCCCATTTCCCTGTGGATAACCGATGGATGAAATGTTTTGATTGATTCCATGTTTTACCAAGAATGCTTGAACTTTCCTATTATCCAAATTGGGGCCATTATCCATCATAATAGTTCGGGGTAGACCGAATCTACAAATGATGTGGCTCCAGATAAACTTTATAACATGGCTTCCTGTGATAGTGGGGTAAGCCTCAGCTTCTACCCATTTGGTAAAGTAGTTTGTAGCCAAGAGAACATGGGTGGTAGATCATATCGCTTGCGGGAGAGGACCCACAATATCCATACCCCATCGGGCAAAGAGGTGAGGGATAATTCTTGGGTTCAGTAACTCCGGAGGTGGATGAATGACATCTCCATAAAATTGGTACTTTTTACAGTGTCGGGTGTAGACTTTAGCGTCCCTTGACAAATAGGGCCAAAAGTATCCCTTGGTGAGAACTTTATGGGCTAAAAATCTTCCTCCGGAATGATTGCCACAGGCTCCTGCATGAATCTCTTCCATGACTGTCGAAGCTTTGGAGGGCATGAGACATCTCAAGTATGGCCCGGAGAAAGACTTGCGGTATAGTTGGCCATTGTAGAGAGCATATCTGGCTGCCTTTATTCTTATTTTCCGGGCTTCTGATTTTGACTTGGGCAATGCCCCAGTCTTCAAATAATCTGCTATAGGGTCCATCCAACTTGGCTCCTATGGAATGACCATTACTTATTCGGGGGACTCCAAGATTGATCGGATGATGAAGTCCATTGGTACAGTACGAGTCATACCTTCTCCTGTCGTGGAGGCTTGATTAGCCAGATGATCTGTTACGGAGTTATCCCCTCTAGGAATCTGTTCAAAGGTTATTTGTTGAAACCTTTCAGCCTCCTTTAAAACCAAACTTTTGTACGCTTCCATTTTTGGCTCTCGGGTTTTACACTCCCCATTTAACTACCATATGACCAACTGGGAATCACTTCGTACCTCTGCTTTATGTACTTGAAGGCTTTGGGCCAACCGGATTCCTGCAAGAAGGGCTTCATATTCGACTTCATTGTTAGAGGAAGGAAACTCCAATCGAACAGACTGTTGGATTTTAGTACCATCTGGTGTTACGAGCTCTACACCGATCCCTGCTCCGTTGGTGTTTGATGATCCGTCCACGAACACAACCCAAAAACCAGGCTCACTTTCTTTTAAGGAATCTGTAGTTTCTGTTTCCAACAGGAAGTCAGCTACCGCTTGTCCTTTGATGGCCGTTCCGGGGACATAAGTTATGTCAAAAATCCCGAGTTCTATTGCCCATTTGGACACTCTCCCAGATAACTCAGGTTTCGCCATTATGGATCTGATCGGGGTTGCAGTTGGTACTACTATCGGGTGTGCTTCAAAATAATGCCGAAGACGTCGCTTAGCATTGATCAGCGATAGTACCAGTTTCTCCTGCTTTGAGTAGCGAGTGTCTGTATCAGTAAGGGATTTGCTGGTGTAGAAAACTGGTGTCTGGTACCCCTTACCCTCCTTGACCAGAGCGGCGCTGGTAGATGTTGCAGATATGGCCAGATACAGGTGTAGCGGCTCATTGGCTTCTGGGGTTGCCAGTATAGGAGGCTTTGTCATTGAGTTTCTTCAGGGCTTTTGCTTGTTCTGGCCCCCAGACCTCTCCTTTCGCCGCTTTTATTGCTTGAAAGAACAGCTTACACCGATCGGTTAACCAAGAGATGAATTGACTGAGGGACATTATTCTTCCAATTATCACCTGGATCTCTTTCCGAAATTTTGGCTCTGCTGACTCCATGAGTGTTTTGACTTGTGTCGGGCTAGCTTGAATTCCTGTCCGATCAACTATGTGCCCCAAAAATTGGCCTGATGACACCCCGAAGGAACATTTTGATGGGTTGAGCTTCATTTTGTACTTTCTGAGGGTGTCGAACACCTGCTGCAGATCGGTCAGGTGATCACTTTTTACTTTTTTTTTTACCACCGTGTCATCAATGTAAGCTTCTATGGTGGATCCCATCATGCCCTGGAAAACTTTGCTCACCAACCTCTGAAAGGTTGCACCTGCATTTTTTAGTCCGTAAGGCATAACTGTGTAACAATATGTACCTGATTCAGTGATGAATGCTATCTTTTCCTCATCATCGGGGTTCATTCCTATCTGGTTATATCTAGAGTACGCATCGAGAAAACTCAAGTGCTCGAACCCTGTGGTGGTATCTACCATCTGATCGATCTTTGGTAAGGGGAAACAGTCTTTCGGGCATGCTCTGTTCAGATCGGTGAAGTCCACGCACACCCTCCATTTCCCATTTTTTTCTGGACCACAACAACGTTTGCCAACCAGGACGGATACTGTACATCCTTTATGAATCCTGTTTGGAGAAGTCGATCAACCTCTTCAGCTATGATCTGGTTCCGTTGTGCCCCCATCCGCCTTTGCTTTTGTCTGACAGGTTTTGCCCCGGGATCCATGTTAAGGGAATGCTGGGCTACTGACGGATCGATGCCACTCATATCCATATGTCCCCAGGCAAATATGTCAACGTTAGAGCGTAGTAGGGCCTCTATTTCTTCTTTCTCCTGCGAGCTAAGGCCAGAGCCTATATAAGTCAACCTTTTGGGGTGATCGGGGTAGATCTATACTTCAAGCAAAGGTTCAGCTGCTATTGATGACCCCGCACCCTCTTCCTGTAATTGCTATTGGTCATTCAGTACTAGCTTGGGTTGTGGCCCTCGTTCTGGTTCAACCCTCTTTTTCAGACTTTTCATGGTAACAGCATAACATTCCTTGGCTGCTACCTGATCGCCCCTAATGTCAATCACATCAATTCCATTCGGATCGAGGCATCACATGACTTGATGCATAGTTGACGGGACTCCGTGCATCCGATGGATCCAACCTCTCCCCATAAGGAGATTGTAGGAGGGTTTGACATCTACCACCACGAAGGTTTCACTAAGCGTGCGCCTTGCTGCTGTTACCGGTAGCTGAATCTCTCCCACTGGTAGGGCGTTGATCTCTAACTTCTCAAAGGCCCACTTGGTGATAATATTGGCGCTGCTTTCTGGGTCAACCATCACTCTCTTGATCAAGCAATTCGAGACCATGAGAGAGATAACCAAGGGATCGCCATGTGGAGATTGAATACCCCGCATATCTGCGGAGGAGAAAGTTATATAGGTATCCTCTTTCGGGCTTCGGAACTCGCTGACTTCCCAAACCCTTCTCAGCTTCTGAGCTTGATGCATTTGAGATCCATGGGCTTCCTCTAATTCTGATTGACTTGTGTTGGCCACATATTGACACCTAGAGGGGGGGGGGGGTGAATAAGGTCAATTAAAAACTTTGAGTCTTTTTCGGTTTGACTTTGTTTTAACAAAAGTAATCTTTGTAGAGCTCTAGTCAAACACTTAGTTAGATAGATGATCCTTAAGTGACTACCTCATTTCATACTTTGAATTATGAACAATAAATTGCATTACCAAATATATACATAATGGATTCAAGAATGAGAACTAGTTCAAGCATTCATTACAACTTAATATGTATAAGCACTTTTCTCACATATGTATAGAAATGATGCAAAGTGCTATTTGTCATAAAGAATACTTAGAAGAGTTTACAAAAAGTAATTAAACATTTTGTGCATATAAACTCTTAAGAAGAATGATATATTCAATATGCTTTGTTTCAAACACTTGGGGTGCATATGAACATATTATGGTAAGGTGTGTTGAATATGAATTTTATCAAACACTTGGTGTGCACATGGATTATATCTCAATGATAAGATAGTCTAAGCTATAATCTAATCATGTTCACAATTTTAATTCATTTCAACTATCTATTTTCCTAACCTCTTCATGGATACACAAACACAAGCAATTCCATAGCATTGATATATATAAATCTCAAGATTATAAATGGCAATTGCTTTTAAAGTAAAGAGATAAGGGTTAGAGAAAATGCACACCATAGACACCGATATTTTTACATGGTTCAACCAAATCTTTGGTCTACTCCATGCCTTGAGATAACCTCTCAAGGATTCCACTATCGTGCTTCTCTTTCAGGGGATAAGCAAACCCTTACATGCCTTATTCTTCCGGGTGAATAGCAAACCCTTACATGCTCCTTCTTCCGGGTGAAGAGCCAACCTTGCTCACTCTTGCGGATGGAGAGCCAACCTTCGAACACTCTTGCTTCCGGGTGAAAAGCCGACCATTGCTCACTCTTACGGGTGGAGAGCCAACCAAATCCTCTCTTTTTAAGGTTAAGAGAAACATTTACAAAGCTTCAACAAGCCATTCCCTTGCCAAGACAACTTCTTGGACTTTCACTCTCAAATGAATAAGAATTGAATTTGAGTGTACAACAATATCTCTCAATAGATGGATATAGAAATTCAAAGCTCACTTCCTCACATACTTAGAGTCATAAATGAAATACTCAATTGAAAAGCTCAACTCAAGTATAAAGAATGAATCACAAGAAGAAAATATGAATGATGTTCATGTGGTGATTCATGTAGGAGTTTTCTACCCAAAAATAATTTCAAAATTGAAGCACAAATGATAGATTTTTCATACTCCTATCTCCCTCTCTTCTCTTAACCATTTTTGGCTCATATAAAACATATATATAGTAAAGAAACACAATATAGCCGTTTGGGGGTGTTTGGGGAAGTTTTGGAACACTTTAGATCCGAAACTAGCCGTTAGAATTCAAATTCCGGATGAGGCAGTCGACTGGGTGTTTTGGGGCAGTGGGCTGGGTCTTCAAAAATTCATTCCAAAATTTATTTGTAACTCTCTGAATCAGCCAGTCGACTGGCCTTCTTGGTCCAGTCGACTGGGTCAACAGGCAGTCGACTGGGTGGTTACCCAGTCGACTGGGCTGTTCAGCCCAATTTTGACACAGTTCACTCTTTTGGTCATAACTAGAGTTCCGTAACTCGGATAAATGTTTTCTTTAGCGTTTTGGAAATAAGACTTCAAGAGATTGATTTTAGGATTTTGAATCACTCCATTTAACCCATTTTTGAGTGCGATATGGTCGTTTGAATGTGACACTTCATTTCGAACTTCTAACCCACTTGATGGTTTTTCATGAAATCTTTTAGGATTTTTCCAAAATGACTTAGACACACTCCTTGGATGTATTAGAAACTTATTCAGGTCCTTGACATACCTAAAGTCAATATTGAGATCATAAAATATTTTTCCAATTTAAACAAATTCTCAATATTAGACAAAAACTTTTCATGGTTTAACAATTTTGTTCAAAACTTTAATATGCATCTAGAAACCATTTCAAGTGATATGAGTTAAGTTAATGGTTCTAGGACAACATCTTTGTTGAGTTCTTCCATAGCTTATGAAATCTTGAACTAACTCAACTTTAGCAAAGATTAAATGATGTTCATAGTCTAATGCTAATGATGCAATGACTCATGAATGATATGCATGATCCTATATGCTATATGGTCAAGAGTTGAGATTTCAAATAATTTATTTCAAAAATAACTTTACATTTAATCTAGCACTCACCCAAGACTATTTTACCCATTTCTTTGATCTTCAATTTCTTTAAGCTTTGGGTTGATGCCCCATCCTTGTCTCCAATGTCTTTTGAGCTATAAGCATCTTTGTTTGATCTTCTCATGGATCCACTAGCTCTCTTGAGTTTATCTTGAATGAATAACCTATTAAGCATAACTCAAGTAGACATTAAATTCACCACATTCAATGGTTTGTTATCATCAAAATGTCATGTTTACCCATGGTGGAAAATCTTGGGTCAACAACTTGGTCCTTCGTGAACCATGTGAATGATTCTTACGAGTTGTCCCATTGCCCCCTTGGCGGGTGCATGAGGTGGTTGATCTGATCGGGTTCCTTCCTTGGCAATATACTCGGTCAACTCTCCTTTTGGTATCATGGCTTCCACCTATCTTCTAAGGCTTCTGCACTCGTTGGCGTGGTGTCCTTAATCGCCATGGAAGGCACAGTGTCTCGAGATATCTCTCTGATCCATCGGCTGTCTGATGGGTGGTGGCGACCGGTAGATTCCTTTTACCCTTAGCCTCCTAGTACAATTTGGCCAGGGTAACCTTTAAGGGATTGACTTTGTCTTCAAACCTATGGCATTTCTCTGGGACTGGGGAAGGTGTAGGAGGAGCGCTCGGTCGCTTCCGGTCTGGTGCCCGATCCTTTATCCTGGAAGGCTCTGTTGTTCTTGCCTCTACGCTTGCAAATGTTCGTCTTCTTTGTTGTATGGCCAACTCCTCTGTTATTCGGAGGTGCACTTGTGCCCTGGAATTGAGCTCTCCGATATCTGCTGGTGGCCTCTTGACCAGGGACTGATGGAACTTGGTTCCAGGGATCAGGGTCATTCTGAAGGCTTCGACAGCCGAATGCTGGTCACAATTATCAATTGAGGACATCTCGACATTGAAACGCGAGACAAAACTTTTCAGGGACTCACCCTTTTCTTGGATCATGGTGAACAAATTAGAGATAGTTTTCTTCTACCTTTTGTTACCGAAGTACTGGGCTATGAATAACTCGCAGAGTCTGAGCCAGCTTCTAATGGATCGGGGTGGTTGTTTTCTGAACCAGAACAGGGCTATTTTGGTTAGGCTGGTGGGGAAGACTTTGCAGAGTAAGGCCTCGTTTTCGTTGTAAACATTCATCTTGGTATGAATGTGGTAGATGTGCTCCATTGGATCCTTCGTGCTGTCGAAGAGGGTAAAATTCGGTAGTCTGAACCTTTCCGTGTAGGGCACACTAGTGATCGCCACGGTGAAAGGGGTCTGCACAACATTGATGGACGCATCGGAGGCCAAATCGATAGGGGTCTGGACCTTTAGATCCTTCAGCACCTCCCTCTGGAATCTGGTCATAATTTCATCCAACTTCTTCATGGTCAGAATCTCCTCGGGATTGCGCCCACCAAGCACTTGTAGGGATGATTCTGCGTGCTCCTCCCGATCGTTGTTGGATTTTACTTGGCGGTTGTCCCTTTCTGACCGGTGGCCTATGGACCGATCCTGCTGGCTGGACTGTTCATTGTTTTGGACCCTTGAGGGTTCTAAAGCTGGGCTAGTTTTGCAACTAATTCAGCGTTCTGCCTCTCCAATTCGGCGGTCCTCTCCTCCAAGGCTCACCTAATCGGATCCTCTGCCTGATGGTCCTCGTTTGGAGATAAATTAGTTTGGTGTGAACGGGTGATTACCGCCATGGGTGGTATGAGTCTCAGCTTTTTCGTAGAGAATGGGAAGCTTATTGAAAAAGGTTTCAATAATGGTATTTCCCACAGACAGTGCTAATTGTGTAAATGCAAAAAAATACACAATAATAATTGGGGTCAAAAATTGGATCATTTATTCAATATTTCATCACCTATTTATATACAACTTGGTCAATGGGTCAAATCCCCTTTCCCAAGTTTATCAATCACTTAAATCGTGGGATTTGATCAAACTCTCTTTCCTTATGGACTATTTAATCCATAAATATGACAATTCCTTAACTTGTGAATCACTTATTTTCTAGAATATTCCATAGGCCCATTATTTTTTCAGCCCACTTGTTTCTGGCCTATCCGTCTTCGGCCCTTCTGTTCTTCGGCTCATCCGTCTTCGGCTCGTCAGTCCAGTGGTCCATCCTGGTTGTGCCATGTATTATTTTGACTATTACAACACTATAAAACTTATGTACAGTCTCCACATTTCCCTCTTATATAGGTTTCTAATTATCTTTTATCTCTTACAAAAATAAACACACTACAAAAAATATCTAATTTTAAAATTTCTAAATAGTCTACAATTTGTCGGAACTTTCTTGAATCCTCAAACTCCCTTATAATACTCTACAATTTCCCTTAAAAACTATCGAATTTTAAATTTTCTGACCAATCTACAATTTCTCCCAACTTTCTTAAATCCTCAAACTAGTATGATATTCTACAACCTCCACTTTATCTCTGCCATTGAGAATTACAAAGATTGATACAATACGAAGGTTAGAAGTTTCTAATCATTAAAGAACAAAAACTAAAAGCTTTTTCATTTAATAAAATAGGAAACAACGTATAGAAAAATTCAAAAAAAAAATAGACATTAATAAGTAGTATATATTTTTAAAAAAATTGTGACTTGGATCATAGCAAAATGTGAACGGTTAATGAAGTTGTAATCCATTGGATTGATTTGAGAAGTATCCAATTGAATGTTGTATTGATTGGATCAATTCGGTTTAAATAGTTGCTTTGGGCTATACATTGGGTTAAGATCTGTTTCTATTTTATATTACGTAAATGCAGAAAAATTACAAAAATAAAATGAGTTGAAATCCAATGCCTTTATTCCTCGTTCGGCCATGTATATATACAATTTTGTAGATAGGTTCAGCCCATCTGCCAAATCTATTAAACCCTTAATTGTGGGATTTTATATAGCCCCCTCCATCTATGGATTTTAATTTCTTGGAGTTCACACAATTCTAGAAGATGTCATGGGCTTGGCCCATTGGATCATATGCCGGCCCAAACTATATGAACTGTAAAAATTCACTATTACACAGGCCCATGAGGTTATGGGCATATAAATCACTCTATGGGCCCATGACTGAGTATAAATATACATATACATGTATCTTGCTTGGGAAATGACAATGATGATGTGGCTTTTGAAGTTGGTTAACAATTATTTTGAAATTCAAATGGATGGCACACGATCTTTTATTCCTCGCACTTTTGGGGCTAAAATGACGGTGCATGTCTTTTGGACTTCGTGCGTGACAACTGACCTCCCCTGGTTATTCTATAAAACCACGTATTGCCATTTTGCACTCCACACTCTCAAACTCTTTGCAAATATAACTCTCCCTCTCCAATTTCAATCGATCACGGCTCTTAGCCGGGCTTTGCCTTTTTTTTATCGGGAAACGTTTGACGGAGTAAACTTCAGACCATTCCGAAGACTTTCGCACCTATTGCTTCTCTTTTTGCGTAAGTTCGTTTCACTTAACTTTTTTTCTTTCTTCTTTCCTAAACACTTATGTCATCTTCTACCCTTCTGTAGTGAAAATGTTCGGTAGCGACGATACTAGGTCGATAGATGAGGTCGTTTTGTCTTCCGGAACTGATCATTTTTATTTTTATTTATTTTTTATTTTTTATTTAATCATTTTTTGCTAAAATGATTACACAAGCCAAGACACGGCAAAATATATATTTTTTATAAAAAAATAAAAAATGAATAAATAATTTGCTAAACATCTATCTTCATTTCTTGTAATGAAACATGACTTTTAGATTATAAAACTACCGATTGTAATGTCATTTGTTTCTCAAATATATAGCGAATATTTTTGTGATAAAATATTGTCATTTAACCCTTTTTTATAAAGGAAGTTATGAACATATGATTTATACATCTAAATTAATTAATGATTCAATAGTGAACTTTAATATTTAATGTGTGATAATGTCATATCTTGTGTTTAATTTTTTTTAGTTTATTAACATTGTATATAATACAATGATATTTCTCATATTATAAAAAAATTGATAAAATTATTTGTATTTTTTTTTATATAAATTTATTTTTTATTATTTAATTTTTGTCGTATTCCCGTATCCGTATCATGTCGTATCTGCACCCCGTGTCCGTATTCGTGCTACATAAATTTATACCCAAGATTGCCCATTCTTTTATGATGTTGGACAAGAATTCGTGACACCCGGACATTTTAATAAAAATTGTAATCAGATATAATATATATATATATATATATATATATATATATATATTGAGGAGGTTTAACTTAGGCCTCGTTTGGATATCGGTCTGATTCGGTCTGATCTGGTCTGGTCTAGTCCGGTCTGGGCGATGTTCTAAAAGTCTATTTGGCAAGCGGTTTGTTCTGATGGTCTTGATTTGAGAAAACTGGAACCAGACATGTTTAGCAAACTGTCTGGTTCCAAATATTTTTTATTCATTTATTTTTATTAATTTATAAATATATTTTATTTAATTCATTATTTATATTATTATTCATTAATTTATTTTTATTTTATTTATAAATATATTTTATTTTATTTTATTTACTATTTATATTTATTATTATTTATTCATTCATTATTTATTATTATTTTTATGTATTATTTAATTCATTTTTTACTATTCATTATTTGGTTTATTTTTATTCATTTATTTTTATTAATTTATAAATATATTTTATTTAATTTATTATTTATATTATTATTTATTCATAAATACATTTTATTTAATTTATTAAATATATTTATTATTTATTAATTTATTTTATTTATTATTATTATGTATTATTTAATTCATTTTGCTTATTGTTCATTATTTTGTTTAGTTTTTTTATTTTTTTTATTAATTTATAAATATATATATATATATTTTTTTATTTATTCATTTATTTTTATTTTATTTATAAATATATTTTATTTTATTTACTATTTATTCAATTATTTTTATTAATTTATTATTTACATTATTATTTATTCATTCATTCATTATTTATTATTATTATTTTAATTATTATTTAATTCATTTTTTATTATTCATTATTTTGTTTATTTTTTAATCATTTATTTTTATTAATTAATTTATTTATTTATTCATTCATTTTTATTTTATTATTTTTTATTTTTTATTTATATTATAATTTATTTATTTATATTTTATTCATAAATATATTTTATTTTATTTATTATTTATTTATTTATTAATTTATAAATATATTTTATTAATTTACTATTTATATTATTATCATATTGATTTATTTATTATTTATTATTTATTATTAAATTTATTTATTTATTATTATTTTTATGTATTATTTAATTCATTTGTGTGGAGATAGGGTTCTTGGGAGAGTGGAGGCGATATGGATTTTGGTTGATTTTGGTTCAATGATTTTTGGGCAATAATTTGTTCTGGTTCAATTATTTGAGGAGTTTGGTTAAATTATTTGTAACCAGACTAAATAGAACCGACAAAAATTTTGATCATTTGGTCCAACTTGATCTAGCTATATTTTTTTAGACCAATGCAAAATAAATATCGTCTGGTCTCAAAAAATTATGACCAAACTAAAAAAATAGGACCATAACCGATAAACAAAAATGACTTTAGCATTTGACTTGTACTTGTACAAGAGGTGGAATATATTTTACGGGGTTAGTACTGATACCTTTGGAGAAGTCGAGGAAGCTCTTACGGTCTTACTCGAATACTCGGTGTCTTTTACGTTTGCACGCTTATTCCATCAGACAATATTGCATTTTTCAAATGCATTTTTATTCCTGAAAGACTGCTGATATTGGCACCACGTACCGCCCTTTGACAAATAGGTCATTTATCCTCAATCAATATTTAATTGTGGAATGATGTATCTACATTATGGTTTCCACAGATAGAATGTTAGGGGATACAAGTATATTGCAGTGTATTTTCACATTTATGTTTTTTTTCCTATATATTTATTTTTTTCATAATATTTGTTTTTGCCATGTATATTTCTTAATTTGTGATGTAGGATGGTTGACTACATCTTATTTCTAGAATTTTCTTTTAATTATAATTTTTTATTTTTCTTTTATTCTTTATTTTTTAGTTTCCTTCTAGGACTAAATTTCCTATTATTATGAGATTTTCTAGATTTATTAGTTTTCTTTTAAAATAAGTTTTCTTATTCACCGATATTAGGCCCATGGAAGCCCATGACCCATTAGGATTTCTTTGCCTATAAATACCATGTAATTGTAGAGAACTAATTCATTCATTCAATAATATCATTCAAGAATTCTCTGCAATATTTTAAAAATTCTTTTTTGACTTTGAGAATTTCAAAGTCTTAGTTTTTTTTTTGGTTCCTAGCTGAACCTCTATTCGCTTCCGCTATGTCAGTTGGTATTAGAGCCTTGATTTACCCTGGGTTGTTGTTAATTACTCGTCTTGGTAGCAACCACTTTGTTGACAAAGATCGCAGAGTGAAGGTCCCTTGGACAGCCAGACAGACTCAAGAAAGGCGATTTGACCTACGATGCAGTCAGATTGTAGATTTTGGGATCGATGGCAACCAGGTTCGTGATTCAATTTGGGATCGTGTTGGAGTTTTTCCTTGCAACCAACCGAAGATAAGTTATGTTCCTGTTCATCCACGAAGGCCTCCAGCCTATCCAGATTATTCTGATGATGAAAATGCTGGTGATTTTAATATAAAACTTGATCTATTAATTTTTAAAGATAATTTCATTATCGAAGATATTTTAGATTGGATGGAGGAAGTTGAAGAATTTTTTGAGTATTTCGACATACTCGAAAATAAGCAAGTTTCTCTTGTGGCTTTTAAATTCAAAGAACGTGTTTCGGCTTGGTGGGCACAAACGAAAGATTATCGGAGGAGTCAAGGAAAGCAACTGGTGAGGTCATCGTATAAGATGAAACGATTGTCAAAGGCTAGATTTCTTCCACCGAATTATGAGCAAATTATGTTTGAAAAATATAAAAGTTGTAGACAGGATAATTCATCTATCAAGGAGTCTACAAATGAGGATAATTATGTTAAAACAACCATTGATTCCGAGATTGATGAAGAGCACAATTTTGTTGTTACTTCACCTATTGCAGATGAAGTAGAAGTTGGTGATACAATTATGAAACCAGTTGAAGAAGTCATGGTTGTGGCTCAAACTGAGACTCCTTCGATCGATGAAATTTATAAGAAAGAAGATGCATTGGAGGAAGAAGATGTTAACTTTAATTTGTGTTGTGATGAAATACAACCTTTGTTTTATTCATTTGAGAATATTTCATTCAATATCAATAACTACGTCGATCCATATTTGAAGGAGGAGGAGAAGAATTGTCACAAGTTTCAAAGACTTGATATCTCAAATAATTTCTTTTATTTTGAGATACCAAGGATAATTGAAATTTCGTTACAGCTTGTGATAATCTGGAACTGGACTATAAAGAACCAGACATTTGAAGAATTACGATCAAGTTCCCAATGGTATGAATTATTATTCATACTTCTATATGATCCACATTAAACTCGAGGATGAGTTTTTTTAAAGTAGACGGGTCTGATGTAGGACGGTTGACTACATCTTAGTTCTAGAATTTTATTTTAATTATAATTATAATTTTTCTTTTTCTTTTATTCTTTATCTTTTAGTTTCCTTCTAGGACTAAATTTCCTATTATTATGAGATTTTCTAGATTTATTAGTTTTATTTTAAAATAAGTTTTCTTGTTCACCAAGATTAGGCCCATGACCCATTAGGATTTCTTTGCCTATAAATACCATGTAATTGTAGAGAACTAATTCATTCATTAAATAATATCATTCAAGAATTTTCTGCAAGTTTTTGCAAGTTCTTTTTTGGCTTTGAGAATTTCAAAGTCTTAGTTATTTTTTTTGGTTCCTAGCTGAACCCCTATTCGCTTCCGCTACGACAATTTGTGGAGGTACAAATGCCCTGTTTGGATTGGCTTTTCAAACGCTACGTTTGGCTTCCTGGAGGGAAAAGCTGTTTTGAACGGTGTTTGGCAAAAAATTTAGAAAAGCTTTTGGGCCTTAGAAGAGCATTTTAAAGAAGTTGGGTAGGGTTGTTTAAAACCGGTTCCGGAACCGGTTTTTTTGGTTCCTTAAAAACTGGAACTAGAACCGAACAGCAAAGGTTGGTTCGGTTTCAATTCCTTCTATTTTAAAAAATAAAATTAAAAATACCAAATAAAAAAAAATTATAATTAAAGAGAGAATTTCAAAATTTTAATTATTACAAACCCAAAGTTAATTAACACATATCAATTATAACTTATAATTTTAAATATAATATATATATATAAACGTAAGAATATAACACTTATAAAAACAAATATATATATATATATATATATATAAATGATTCGGTTCCGGTTCGTTCGGTTTCAAATGGGTAAGGACCGGAACCTAATCTAAAATTTCGGTTCTTTGATTTTTGGAACCGGAATTGAACACCCCAGTTCCGGTTCCGGTTCCGGTTCAGTTCTTGAACACCCCTAGAATTCGGGGTACTACTTTCTCAAAACATATTTTGCTTCTTTTTTTCTTCCATAAAAAAGCAGACGCAAAAGTTATGCCAAACATATACATGATTTGCAGAAGACTATGATTTGCAGAAACTCTTATATGTATCTCTTTTTGTCCACTCCCTTGGGTGCTCTACTTTGCATTTAGATGTACTTTAATTTCAATTTATTCACTAAACAAGTAGATTAGTAGAATTATCCATATGAACCATATGTGAAATCACCCATTTGTTTGGAATAAGCTATCGCTATTAAATTTAAATTTAAATCCTACTGTCTCTGTGCATTGCATTTATAGTTGGACTTTAATTCAAGATACAGTTTTTTGAGCTCAGCTGTAGACCTAGTATTCCCTTCCAGGTGTGTCATGGTTTCGCAGTCGCAGTATTAGTTGGTGTCTCGTTGGCATAGTTCGCATTAACAGTATCAATTTTGTAACGATTGCGGTATTGGTGTAACGAACTCGGACAATATCAACCTTAAAAATGAGTATCGGTGTTAAATAACGGTATTAAGACTTTCTAAAAATATTACGAATCGGGTGATACGCGTCGTAACAGACCGTTATTGCGAACCATGATTGTTGTAATCATGGTAAGAGTATATTGAGCCCGAACTTATATCGATTTTAAATACAAATATCGGTGCTACATAAACGTTACTCATTATAGCAGAAAATGGGAGCTTGAGGAGCGTTACTCACTGGACCCCTCCCTCTGTCCATGATTTATTCAACAAAACTGAATTATGAGTCATATATATAACAAAAGTGTATGTCCAACTCAATATTTGGAGGGGCATGTTAGAATATATATATATTAAATATATATGTATATATTAAGCCCATTGTGAATAGCCCGGCTTGTTAAACAACTTGATTCCTATTCCAAGTCTACTTGGTTCTCCATTATAAATAGAGGATTCACCTATTGTAATTATTCATTCATTCAATACAGAAATTCTTCATCTCTTTCTTTTCTTATTTAATTTATCAAAGAAAACATGGTATCAGAGCCTTGTTATTTCATCAAAGTCTTCTTATCTTATTTTCCTGTTTGATTATTATTGTTTCCGCATCATACATCATACTTATTCTTCAACACCTAATTAGAGATCTGTTTTTCTTTTCAACACCTAATCAGAGATTCGAAATCTCAGAATCGTTATCGTACTTATTCGCTAGAACCCTAATCAGATCAAAAAAATCTCAGAATTTTCTACCTCCCAAAAGCCTCGAAATCAAAAACCAAGTACACCAAAAGGATCACCTTGTCTAGACAAGCGAACCCCATTCGCCGTGAACCCAAACTCCATCTCACACGCCTCCACGCGCCGTTAGAAGATCGGCGCGTCTGCATCCTCGCCATCACGCGCCGCACGCAGATTCAACCTCCAGAGCGCGTGTGCTTCACCGGAACCCTACCACCGGCACCCATCGCCGGAACCCTACCGCTGACACTCATCGCCGGTCATCTTCTTCGCGACATTCACCTTTTTCCGACGCCGATCACCTTCTCCGGCGACAGTTGTAGATTCCAGCAAACTTTCCAACGTTTATCACCTTCTCTGACACCGTTTGAATTTTCAGGCGACTTTTTCCAGATTCCAACAAACTTTCCAGCATCAGTCGTCTTCTCCGGCGACGTCAACTTTTTCCGACAATGTTTTCCAAATTTCGGCCATTCTACGTGTCCCCTCCAGATTGCGATACATGTCACCTCTAGATTGTTCCACGTGTCACTACAAGATTGTGCCATGTAATCAGGTTCTTACAAAATTACAGTTTTTCCCTTATTCAATCTTTAGTGCTTTCCAGGCTCATTTTAACTCTGATTTTAGCAAATGAATAGTCGATTTCAACTAATTGGACCGCTCCGGATGCAACCGTACAGTCAGATTTGTGAGATTTAACTTCCATTTTATCTTCATTCATATTTTACATTATTATGGATCGTTCCGAAGTCTCTCATCCCATCTCCACTATTCTCAATGATTCCAACTACAGTCTTTGGGATCAAGCTATGACCAATTTTTTTAAGGGTCATAAATTTTGGCGTCTCATCACTGGTGATGTTACCAGACCAACTCGAGAAAAAATTAAACTAATGTTAAGTTTACGGAACACCTCGATGACTGGGATAACAAAAATGGCCAAATGCTCACTTGGTTTAGTAACACATCAGTTTCGTCAATTCATCAACAGTTTGGTCGTTTCACTACCGCTAAAGAAGTGTGGTTTTTCTCAAAATTCAATACACCACCACAGATCTTGCTCATCAGTATCAGCTTCTGACCAATCTTCATGTTAAGAATCAACAACCAGGTCAGTCTATTAATGATTTTGTGTTAGAGATATATGCTATTTAGGATCAACTTTCACTTTCTGAACCAACTTGGAGTTGTGGTGGGCATTAAGTGTGTGCAAAATATGTGGTTAAAAATAGCACATTAACGACACTTTAGATTTTACCCTTCTACAAGCGCACTGATCAATTATGTATAGTTTTGCTTGAGTAGGGGAATATCGATCCCACAGAGACGAGGATTATTCACTTTAATAGTTTAAAAACACTGAATTATAGTTTTCCGAAAAGAGTTGATTTTATGAATTATCTGATATTACTTAAATTAATCTAAACAGCAAAGTAAATTGGGTTGCGATTCAGAAGGAGAGAAAATTAGGGTTTCCTCACTCCATCACTAACCGCATAACATAGTCCAAATTCCATTTCAATTGTATACGGGCAATCCATTGATTGTGAATCAGGTCACACTGTGCCAGTAGTTTGACCACAAAAAAGATTACTCTCAACCGGATCGCGACAACCCATCTCAAGACTAAACTGATTAGTACATGCCAACTACTAACAGAAAGTAAATTAAAGCAGTAAATTAAAGAATGAAAATAAACTAAGGCATGTCTATATCAATTTGTCAGGGCATGACCTGTGTCAACCTAGGGTTTTGAGTTTTATGACCACCATTGTATAGAAAATCACAGATTAAGAATCCGAGTTCCAGCCATAGTGAATAATTGTGATTGTGTAAGATAAATATATTCAAAAAGTCTAAGACAAGAATCAATTCAAATATATAAACTTATTTCACGAATAAAAATGGTCTCTCATCTAACACAATCATCACAGTATAGTCATAGCTTCCCCTTTCTATAAGTGAATATAAAATCAGAACTACATTACTTGGCTAGGGTTTTGCGAGAAAACCCTAGATACCGAATTAGTTGATCATGGCTGAGAGAATCTGCATTGTTGGTGTGGAAACTATCTCCATGACTTTCTTCTCTGGATCTCTAGGTCTTCAATGAATGGACGTGTATCTCCAAAATAGAACTAAAATTAACCCTAAAAGCATTTTCTTCTAAACCATAATCCTCTCATATTTATAGACAAGTGAGGGAAATCCTAATAGTTGTCATTTTCTGTAATTTCATAATACATTAATAATCTCTTAAAATTAGATGTAAATATGTGTATAAGATTGTACGTATAGGTCTGGAATCACCAATCACTTGAAATATCGAAGTAGGGACAAAACTGAAAAATTCTTAAACAACTTCAGCATGTCGAGGGATCACGTGACCAACATGTAAGACCTACGCTCCTGACGTACGCTTGGGCGTAGGTCTAGAGCGTAGGGTCCAAAACCACAGCGTAGCTTAGGAGCGTAGGTTGAGTCCAATTTGCCTATTTTCTCTCTGGTGACGTAGGGTATAATGCATTTTTGTTGTAAAAACCCGTCTTTTCATATTTGAGCTAGACTGGCCGCCTTTGACTCTCGATGTTTTTCGATGAAGTAATAATATTTGAAAATGACATTTTTGCCATTCAGGTGAGATAATGATGTCGAGAAATGACTATTTCGCCCTCCAGTAACTTTTTTTTGCTCTGACGCACCTCTTGATTCTTTTCTCAAGATAGAAACGAACACGAACTCAATTAATTCACCGAGATTAGCTCTGTTTCTTCGTTAAACTCCTGAAACATGCTTACACACATAAACAAGATAAAAATACCAAGTAATGGAATGCAAAGACATAACAAACGCAAGATAGGGGCAAAAAATAACCAATATTGAGCACCTATCATACCCCCAAACTTACATATTGCTAGTTCCTTAGCAATAAACTCAGAGAAAACTATATGTGATGACTTTTATTCTTTCTAACCAAATCTCTTGCTTTCGTGAGGGTCAACGATTACACTTAACACGTGTAACAAGCCTTTTAAACCCCTAGGTTGCCCCTAGTGGACGAGTGAAGTCTCGTGAAGGTTTCCAATGATGGTACTAACAAACACCTCAATTCTTTTGTAACTACACATTTATGAATTCACAAACACAGTTCAAATAAGCTATGATACAACACACAAGATAATATGAATACAAATATTCCCACTCACTATCAAACAATAATTATATCAAGCTTCATGCTATGAATGGTCCCCACTTAAGTGAATGATTTTGTTACTTTTTACTTAAAATCCTGACAACCTTCCGTGATTTTGTGAACATTCAACTACAATATTTCAGTTTCTTTTCTCCTACTTAATTGATCAAATTTTATCATCTTTCATTAAAACGTAATTTTTCAACTTTCCATTTTTCATCTCTTTTTGTCTTTCTAAGCTACGGACTTTTCAGTGAGGATTTTCAATCCTAACCAACTAGGTCTGAGCTTCTTCCATGTGATTTATGTTCATCAGTCTTCTCCCCTTTAAACGCGAACAATGATATTGGTGATATCAAAGCCCAGTTACTCAGATCAAAGAACTGTTTTTTGCATTTTATTTTCTCAAAAAAAATTCAATTTTTCTCTATTTCAACAAAAACAACTCCCCTTCTCCCCTTTAATTGCGGCAAAATTAATTTTTCAACTACATAATAAAAAATCAACATATTTCTCATAGTGAATGTGTGTTTGTGTTTATAGGTCAAAGTCGTCTTTCTTAATTTCAATTTCACTCATTCATTCACTCATGTAAAACCACATCACTTATTAACTTAATCTAATCATTATTCTCATGAGCGGAAACATCAGATGACATACTACTCATGCATCATATACACAAACTTAATCAACTGTAAATGTCAAACATTCATGCATAAAAACAAAGAATTGTTCCAAAAAAAAAATTATTTATTTTTTCTCAAAAATCTTTCTTCCTTGCAATACTATACCCTTACCCCAAAAATTAAATCAGACCATGTCCCCATGGTCAAAAATAAAATAGGAGAACAGATACATGTACCTTTGAAGCTCAATTCTGGATTCCAAAGCAAAACACAAATCCTCTCCCCCAAACTTGAATTGGATCACCTGGAAATATTATTCATAAAGCACACATACTCAATCATAGCAATGGAAAAGAAATCACATCATAAACATCCAGAAATCGATACATGTTTTCAAGGAATCAAATAAACTTTTTTTTTTTTTATGTCAAAAAAATTAAAAAAAAAAACTGATTTGGCCTTAAGGCCCTGTTTTGTAACTGGTTTTGGTACCAATTTTTTGGTTTTGGTACAAAATAGTGGTACCAACCCATGTTTGGTAAAATTGGTGTTGGTACTACTATAGCGCACCAAATGGCACTATAGCGTACCATATCTCACCATTTTTGGAACCATCAAAGTGGATGGTTTTGTATGGTGCAGACATTATAGCAAACCCACTATAGCACTGTAGCAACCCGTAGCACTGTAGCACTGTAGCACCAAATATAATATTTATATTTCAATATTAATATTAATATAAATTTTAATATTATAAATTATAATATTAATAATTAATATATTAATATTAATATTATATTAAAATATATTAATATTAAAATTAAAATATATGAATATTAATAATTAATATTAATATTAATATATTTTAATATTATAATATTAATATATTAGTATATTAATATATTTTAATATTACAAAATTTTAATCATTTTAAAATAAAATGTGAAATTATCCCAAGTTACAAAACATGGTTTGGTTTCAGAATTTCAATCCATACCAACTCTACCAAACATGGTTTGGTTTTTCAGCATCACTTTTTCTCACACCAAAACCATCTGCACCAAACATGGTTTCGAACCAAAATAAAATCACACCAAACCAAATCCAACCCAACCCAAACCAAAACCAAAAACTAACACCACACCAAACTGTTACCAAACGCAACCTAAAGGCCTATAATCCTAAAATAATAAAAATAAAAATAAAAGAAACAAATACGTGGCCTTAAGGGTTTACCATCTCTATAAATAAAATAACCTAAAAATTCGAACCCTAAATCCTAGTCCGCCTATTCTTCTTCATCGCTCGACACGACACTCTTCAACCATATCCGGTAATATGCAGTTTCTTTCAACTTCTCTAAATCTTCCTCCAGATATATTTCCATGAATGTCCACCGCATCTCATCCAATTCCTTCATTCTATCACCCAACTGCTCAGCAATGATTTTCGATACTAAAAACGGGTATGGAAAATGATAGTCACATTTATCAACCCCCGCCCATTCTCGACTCACAATTTCTCGAGCATACGACATCTCAGTCATAATCAAAGTCGGAACACACACTTCATACCCATGAGTTAGGCATACAAAGTTTGAAGCATAGTGTGATCTCTTGCACTTGTTCGATTATTAGGCCAAAGTTAAGTCGCAACAACACAATTCAAATAAAGTAGATCCGACTTCAACCACCAATTTTCACATGTTTTATCCCCAGAATCTGAAACCGCACACAATTCCCTCACCATATCTTCATCCTTATGTAGCCATACTACCGGATGCTCCTTCAAAATTCCATGTATATTCCATGCATCGACAATACTTTTTCTTCCAATCACAACAGGAGCACTCCACTGAGTCACTTTAGCCCTTATCACCTCAAATCCTAGCAGTCCCGAAACTATCATATTTTCATAGAATTTTTAGACCAAGCCCGGATACACCTTTTTGCCCGCCGATTTTTCTAGACTCTTCAATCCTCGTTCTCTAAGGATTTTTTGTTCGGGTGCAACTAAAACTTGATTCATCCTCTCCGAATTAAATATCTCCTCAAATTGCAACCGACACTGCAAAAACGATTTTGGTGTGGTTCGGCTTCCCTTTCGACTCGTAGCTTTGTTATTTGTGCTCTTCATGACCACATATGGTTCTGTCTCCTCTATGAACTCTTTCGGGTCAGAATAATCTTCATTAGCATTATCCATACTAACCCTCCTCCAAATAGAAAGAATAAAAGAAGAATACCCAATCTAATGCTCACACTTTGAGAATTGTGAATTATGAATTGTATCTACCCTATGGATGTATTTATATATGAATGGAGTATAATTAGAAGAGAAAAAGGATTCAAAACCCTTAATTGACTAGGAAAGGAAAAGCAATAACTAATATAACTTCTATTTGCACTCTCCTTGTCAGATTAGGATTACTCTAAAAATTCTAAAAAAAATTTACTCAAATTTCTAAAAATAACTTAAACAAATCTAAATACAAGTATAAGTACAAATCAGGCCAAAACATCCCAAAAAGGGAAGAATTTTTCAAATTTTCTGGCCCAGCCACTAATTACATTACGCTTGGGCGTATGGTAGGGCAAAATTTTATTTTATTTTTATTTTTTTTAGAATCAAGAATCATGACACGTTTTCTAATAACCAACGCACCCCCAAACTTAAACGCACACATGTCCTCATAGTGTGAAAATAAAATCACACATACTCAACGTAATAAACATAGTAAGGCATGCATATCAGTAAAAATGATCAAAACTGTCATTTTATATAAAAGAAAAAATATTATAATCAGCTAGAGATGATCGTTAAAGCGGTCACAAAAGATCGAACATGGTTCTTCGCTCTATGATTAATCTCTACCGTGGTCAGCTAAAACAAGAAAATCCTAAAAACAAAATAAAATAACCAAAACTAAACTACAACTACAAAACATCATCCGGAGGTGGGTATGGTGGTGGAACGGTCACTCCCATATGTTGCATCATAATATCCCACCGATCTATCATCTCATGATGGTCACGTCATCGAGCATGCCTCTCCTCTATAAATGCACGCTCCAATCCCTCAATACGTCTAATCAACTAGTCGTACTGAGTCTGAGTTATCATAATAGTACCCCAATCGGGGCTTGTGGCGCATCATCTCCTATAACAACCTCATCGTCCTATGGCACCTCCACCTCATGTATCTCATCTTCTGCCTGTGGCATCTCCACAACATCCTCTTGTGCACTCAACAGTAAAACTCCTTCAAACCTGCGCCGATGAGAAAATGTCTCTGGACCCTTCTTGATCCACCCCTTGTTCCGCGCTCCCTTTCCATACGCAACTAACGGTGCAAACTTATCCTCGGCATCCATCTACAATCTCTGATCAAATATCAACTTCATCACAAGGCAGGGAAGAACCATCTGAAACTTGGCAGTTTCGACCTTGTTCTCTCGACGCAAATGAATATAATGCCGAAATAAAGTTTGCCAAAGGGCGTGTGGAATAGAGTACCAGTGACCAAACTCAAAAGCATATTGCAGCACCGAAAATGGCAGGTAGCACATGGTTTGATGGCTATGTGGTAACACATTGGACCGGACTATCATATCCTAGAGCCACAATATTGGATGATAGTTGGACTTCTTGGTCCCATTACGCCTATTGTCAGCCCATTGCCCCTCAGTCTGTAGTCTCACCATATCATAAAGTAGCGAAAGTGGGTCTAACATAGATGATAACTGCTCCTCTAGCTCCGCGGGGCACTCATGTGGAATACCCCACTCAACAGCAATACTCTTGGGAGTAATCTCAATCTCCCGCCCCTGTACCACTGTCACTAGTCCAGTCCCTTTGTTATAATACCTCATATGAAGCCAGAACTCACTAATCATGTCAGCGCAAATATGTGGTGTAACTGGGGCTAGGATCGGTAATAATTTGCGCTCCCTCAGTACGCCAATGGTCCAATATGGAACTGGCTCTATCCGCTCAAGTGGGACAATAGCAAAACTACATTCCTGACGAAAACATTTCTCTAAAGCTCGGTCCATCAGTGTCTCCATGAAGACCATAGGGTGCTTCCATCTGTAAGAAACAAGATCACCCACGTCATCATCAACTGCCAGCTCATGATACAGTACCTCACTGTGCTCAGCATCCTCTAACTCTGCCTACCCATCCTCACTATAACCACTATTAGTAGTCTGCTCATCAGATGTCTCTGACTCATGTGGTAGTAGTGATGGCTCAGGGACTGAAGATTGTGCCTAGGGCCGTGATGGTGCCCTCGGTGCAGCAGGTGGAACTGTCATCCATCTAAATCGTAAATCTAACTCAATGCCCTCTATCGATGCAATCAGCCTCTCAACCTCCTCATCTGACGAATCTGCCGCAACATACACCGGTCTCGATGCCCGGGTACTACGGCATACAGTTCGCGTACTCTCCATGGGCAGTGATCGTGATCTATCTCTCTGCACTCCCCAACGTAGATGTTCCCTCAGCCTCCTTCCATGTTCCTTTTACGCGAGCCATTCCTACAGAATTCAGATTTTTACGAAAAATGAGCGAAAATTGTCCGGACACCGAATCAAATGCATAACTATATCTAAATTATTCTAATACGATGATTAAACAAGACCTCATCTCACAATTTTGATATTCAACCCGTATCTGAAGCCGAAGACCCAACCTTTTGAAAACGGAGTAAATCATGATTTCGATCGGTCTCGTTCGTCAATACTAGTTTAGAATAGTTATATTAAGTAATTGAAACAAAAATAATGGATCGAAACTTACCAAATCGCGAGAAATGGAGAATTCCCCAAAATTGGATTCCTGAGACTTTTTGAGTTCTTCACGTGAATATGTACACACCGCTCACTAATCTGATGATCTGCCGCTTGGGAATGATAGGAAATATCGATATTTGGTTTTAGGAACAAATGAAAGTCAATTTGGTGGAGAGGAGAGGGAGAAAAGCAAAATTTGAAAATGAAAAGTCGCGGGACTGTTTTATACAGTCTCGTGACCTACGCTTGGGCATAGGTGCCAAAGATAAATTGTTGGTTTCGGCCATTTTATTGTTCGTTCTCGATTCTCGAACACTTGAACCTCCCCTGTATACACCTATTGACTTGATTGACTTCGATTCATCAAAATTTGGCACTTCATGGACAAAAATACCCCTCCAAATGATGACGACTATTTCGGACTCGATCTTAAAATTTTACAAAAACTGAATTAAACTACTATTTTACAACTACAAACTAAGATCAAAAGCTACTTTTATCACTTAGTACCAATGTTTATTATCGTTGGCTCGACGTTGCCACCTCTCAGTATTCAGGATTAAGATCATCCGGCTCTGGTGTCGGTTTTGTTAAATCAATTGTTTCAATGACACTCTCTGTCGGCACAACTTCAATATAATGCTTTAAACGCTGACCATTCATAACAAATCGTTTTCTATTATCAGGGTCATCAAGTTCCACCGCTCCATGGGGGTAAACCTTAGTAATTATGTACGGCCCGTCCCATCTTGACTGGAGCTTACGGGGAAACAATTTGAGTCTTGAATTGAACAACCATACTTTCTGGCCGACCTCGAAGCTTTTCTTTCTGATATGTCTATCATGGAATGCTTTGGTTTGGGCTTTATATATTCTAAAATTCTCATATGTGTTGTTCCTCAACTCCTTAAACTCTGCGAGTTGGAGTTTCCTCTGAGCACCCGATCTTTTGATATCAAAATTCAATCTTCTAATCGCCCAATATGTTATGTGCTCGAGTTCCACAGGGAGATGATACGCCTTACCATAGACCAATCTGTATGGTGACATACCAATCGGTGTCTTGTAAGTAGACCTGTCAATGGATCGGATCAGTTAAATCCAAATCAAATTTGTTAAGAAATCATATTATCGGATTCGGATCCTAATCGGGTTATCGGATTTTATTTTCAATCCATATCTAGTTAATATCGGATTCGGATCATAATCGGATTATTGACAGGTCTATTGATAAGGATGACAAAAACTCCCGATCCGCAATCCGAATCCGATAATTAGACGGATTTTCACTTAGTTAATTCATATTCGAATTTATTCATTATAGAATATCTAGTCCGAATATCTAATTAAAAAAATACAAACATCAATAAATACTGAAACACTAAAATTATTCACATTTTTAATAATTGTATTTCTGATCAATCATTATTAATAAATAATAAAATAATTAACAACTAACATTTATATACATGTACAGTATTAAATATATACAAATAAAAATATCAAATATATATTTATAGATATATAAATATATTTTATATCGGATCGGGTTATTATCGGATCGGATTGACATAAATCCAAATCCAATTTGTTAAGAAATCGGATTATCGAATTCGGATCTTAATTGGGTTATCGGATTTTATTTTCAATCCATATCCGGCTAATCGGATCGGATTCGGATCGAATTCGGATCAAAATCTGATCCATTAACAAGTCTACTTGTAAGCGATCATGTATGCCCATAGTGCATCATTTAGCCTTCTCGGGTAATTCTTTAAATCAGTATCCACTGTCTTTTCAATAATGTTCTTGATCTCCCTGTTCAAAACCTCTACTTGACCACTCGTCTGTGGGTGATATGGTGTTCCAATTCTATGAGTGACATCATACTTCTTGCACAAGGCCGGAAGAAATTAGTTGTCGAAGTGGTTGCCGCCGTCACTGATCAACACTCGTGGCATACCAAATCTAGAAAAGATATTGGATTTAACAAACTCCTCAACCACAATGTGATTCGCATGCGACGTGGCAACAACCTCTACCCATTTAGAAACGTAATCAACTCCCACTAATATATAGTGCTTATCGCTGGCTTTTGGAAATGGTCCCATGAAGTCAATACCCCAGATGTTAAACAACTCAACCACCAAAATAGGATTTAGTGGCATCATGTCTCGTCGAGATATGGATCCCAACTTTTGATATCTTAGACAAGATTTGCAAAACTCAAATGCATCATTGAATATGGTGGTCCAATAAAAACCGCTCTGTAAGACTTTGTGAGCTGTCTTCTGAGCACCAAAGTGCCCTCCACACTCTAGCGTATGACAGAATGTCAGTATGCCTTGAACTTCACTTTTTGGAACACATTTACGAATTATCTTATCCGGACAATACTTGTACAATCGCGGATTGTCTCAGATATAAAATTTTATTTGGTTGAAGAAACGGTCTTTCTCATGCTTAGACCATCCATTAGGAATTTTACATGTGGCTTTATAGTTGACAATATCTGTGTACCACGATATATGTTCCATAAGAGCCATATTAAACAGATGTTCATCCGGGAACTCATTCTTAAGAGGAGTGTCATCCTTTGTGGACTCGACAACAATTCTTGACAAATGATCAACTACAACATTCTCCGTACCCTTCTTGTCTTTGATCTCCAAATCAAATTCTTATAGCAATAGAATCCATCGAATCAGTCTGGGCTTGGAGTCTTTCTTGGTTAGTAAATGTCTTTGTGCGGCATGATCTGAGTACATGACCACCTTAGTTCCCAATAAATATGACCTGAATTTGTCCAAGGTGAACACCACTGCCAGTAACTCTTTCTCGATAGTTATGTAGCTCATGTGAGCTTTGTTCAGAGTTTTACTGGCATAGTAAATCATATATGGCAACTTATCTTTTCTTTGCCCTAGCACAGCTCCGATTGCATAATCTGAAGCGTCACACATCAGCTCGAATGGTAGAGACCAGTTCGGTGGATAGATAATTGGGGCAGATGAGAGTTTAGTACGCAATTCCTCAAAGGCGTGAAGACATTCTTCGTCAAAGACAAAGACTACATCTTTAGCCAGTAAATTGGATAACGGTCAGACGGTTTTGCTAAAATCTTTAATAAACCTTTTATAAAACCCGGCATGGCCCAAAAAAAAGGGTATCTGCTTCACACATGTGGGAAGAGGTAATTTTGAAATCAACTCAACTTTTGCTTTATCGACCTCAAATCCCTGTTTTGATATAATGTGGCCAAGTATTATTACCCCTTGAACCATAAAATGGTTCTTCTCCCAACTAAGAATTAAATTGGTCTCTTTACACCTTTCAAGTACTAGTGTTAAATGCCTCAAACAGTCTTCAAAAGTTGCCCCAAAGACTGAAAAGTCATCCATGAACACTTCCAAAAAAATTTCTACCATATCAGAGAAGATAGACATCATACACCTCTGGAATGTTAATGGTGCATTACATAAAACAAAAGGCATCCGTTTGTACGCGAATGTTCCATATGGACAAGTGAAAGTGGTTTTCTCCTAATCTGTAGGATCAATTGCCACTTGATTATAGCTGAAATATCCATCCAAAAAGCAGTAGTAGCTCTGTCCGGCTACTCTTTCCAGGATTTGATCGATGAATGGTAATGAAAAATGATCTTTCCTGGTGTTAGAGTTGAGCTTTATGTAGTCGATACACACACGCCGCCCCATGGTCGGGCGTTGAAGAATCAGCTCACCGTTTTCATTAGGCACCACTGTGATTCCCAACTTCTTCGGGACCACTTGAGTTGGGCTTACCCACTTACTATTAGAGATCGGGTAAATGATTCCCGCATCCAGCAACTTCACTACTTCCTTTCTTACTACCTCAATCATGTTCGGATTCAATATTCATTGCATCTCCCGTGACGGTTTCGCCTCATCTTCCAAATAAATTCGATGCATGAAAATTGATGGGTCAATCCCTTTCAAATCAGCAACACTTCACCCAATTGCTTCTTTATTCTTGGTCAAGACCTCAATCAGACTTGATTCCTTTTCTGTTGTCAACTTTGATGAAATAATTACATGAAGAGTTTCGTCGGGTCCCAAGAAAACATAATTCAACTTTTCTGGCAACTCCTTAAGTTCTAAAACAGTTGAAGTTGTAAGTGATGGAACTGGGGGAGTACTTAAGACTATTGGGAGTGGTTTCACTAGTTCTTGCATCCAAGGTTGAGCGTATAATGCAGTCTCAATTTTATCCAACTCCTTGTTTTGCCATTCCATATATGCATCCCAATCTTCAATTTCTTCATTCGGCATTTCATTTGCCATAAATTCTTCAAGCTCGTCTTTTTCCAAAATTTGAGTCGCAAAATCATATATAATATCATCTAAATCATCGCACTCATCTATCTGGAAACATTCCATAGACTCAGGTAATTGATGGCTTCCCTCAAACACATTCATCCTGACTTTCATGTTCCTAAAGGTTAGATCCATAGCTCCGGTTCGGCAATTTATGCATGCATTTGTCGTGGCCAGAAATGGTCTACCTAAGATCACTGGGATGTGTTTTTTCAGGTCTGGGATAGGTTCCGTCTCCAAGATTACAAAATCAACTGGAAAATAAAACTTTCCCACTTGAACTATGACGTCTTCCAAAATACCTTTTGCCTGCTTGACAAATCGATCGGCAAACTACAGTACAACCTCTATGGGACTGAGTTCTCCCAACCCTAGCTGTTTATAAACTGAATAAGGAAGCAAGTTAATACTCAAACCTAGATTAAGAAGGGTTCTACCAATTTCCTGGTCACCGATAACATAAGAAATAGTGGGAGCATCGGGATCTTGGCGAAGTATTGCTTAACAACAATGAACTCACTTGCTTACTCAAGAGTATTTTCTTCAGATTCTTTGTTATGTTTTTCCTTTTCTGTGTACAGAGATCCTTGAAAAATTTAGCATAAGATGGGATTTGGGCAATTACGTCTAAGAGCGGCATATTAATCTTGACTTGTCGAAACGTATCCAATATATCAGATTCTTTCATCTTCCCATACTTAGTCGATTTTCTAAGACGTTGAGGAAATGGCGGTGCCTCCTCGTAGTTTACCCTATATGGCTCATCAAGCAATGTCTCGTCGACACTCTTATCTACTGGTAGTTTATATATCTGAACTTCAACCTCTCCGCTCTCAACCTCTTTTTGTTATGCTTCTTCCACTTCCTTCTTTTGAGCTTGCTCAGCTTCTTTTCTTCTACGCAGCCTCTCCTCATGTTCTTTTTCCACTCTGCCCTCTACTACCCTTCCACTTCTCAAAGTCGTAATTGCTTGAACAGATTCATGATTAGCATTGGTAAAAGATCTAAGTTCTTGCACTTGCTGGATCTTTGGGTTAGCGGTAGGTTGACTGGGCAACTAACCTGGCTCTTTAGTATTTCTTTGATTTGCCATTTATCTTAACTGCATGGTGATTTGGGTTAGTACTTGAGTATGATCCCCCATCTGATTTTGGAGATCCACCAAGGTCTGCTCTATCCTGTTATTTTGAAAGCCGGGTGGTGGAGCTTGGTTTCTTTGAGGTTGGAACTGATATTGGAATGGTTTGATAGCCTGGTTGTTATTGAATGGCTGAAGAGCCATAGAATTATTATATGGCTGTTTGGGTTGGTAATTTAATTAAGAGTTTCAAGTCATTATTCTTGGTTGAGATTCGAATGATTGCTGACTCTGTTAGAACCTTGGTTGTGAGGTAAATTGTTGCCTTAGTTGAAAATGGGATTGAGAATTAGACCAATGTCCTTGTTGAACTTTTTCTGGAAGATTCTCCACATTTGTAGACTTATAGGACAGGGATGGATGATTTCTATTATTTGGAGAGTATGAGTTGGAGAACGGGGCATTATTGGAGTAATTCCATACTGCATTGACATCAGTGGCTATTGCGTCCTCACACTCATTTTGAGAATAATCTGGTTCAAACTCAAAAGCTTCTCTTTTAGGGGAATAACTTTTTTGGGTAAGAAGTTTTTCAAATCGCTCTAACCTCTTCGCTATCAATGCCACTGGCTTTTTCATATCATGATTAACCTCAAATGTTTTTTCTGATCTTTTATCTAGTTCACCTTTAGACCTCATATCAGATTCATACTGAAGGGAATTTTCACTGATGTTATCAAACATCTCTAAAAGCTTTCTTGCGGGTTTCAAGGTAAACTGACCATGTGTAGAGGCATCTATCAGATTTTTGTGTTCTCACCTAGACCCGTGTAAAAATTTCTAGCAACATCCTGATAAGAAAACCTATGGTGGGGACATTTATACAAAATCTCATTGTACCTCTCCCACGCATCATGAAATTGCTCTCCTGGCAATTGCCTGAATTGCTTAATCGCATCTTGGGCTTTTAAAGTCTTTCCTATGGGAAAATGTTTCTTTAAGAATTCTTGCTTAAGTGTTTTTCAGTCAAGTTTAGTTGCTTTAGTCAATTTAATGTACCATCTTTTTGCTTTGTCTTTTAAAGACCATGGGAATAAACGCACTCTTAGATCATTTTTAGTTAAACCATCATACCCAACGGTTGATGCAATCTTTAAGAATTCATTGACATGCTGGTACGGATTTTCTATCATGAGACCAAAGAACTTTGGGAGCATGTTGATCACACTCGTCTTGATCTCGAAATGTTTTGCACCTTCCTCTTTTGGAAATTTAGCATACGATTCATACGCATCCGGTGCATAGAATCCCTTCAATGAGATATATGGTCCTTTCCATGGATTGACTCTCTCGTCACCCATCTCAACCTCTTCTATCTGACAACGTTCTTCAATAGATTTTCGTAAACGCCTTAGAGTTCTTTCGATCTCTGGGTCGTATACTATTAACGCAGAATTTGAATTTCAACGCGTCGATCTATCGGACATACACTAAAACTTTTTTTGTTCGAAATTTTTTTTTCTTCCTTTTTTAATAAATAAATAAAGCAAATTAACTAAACTACTTCTAAACTAATCTAAACTATGATCAAAAAGCAAAGCTAAAAATTAAATGCAAAAACCAAGCAAAATTGAAACTCACAAAGGGTCCAGACGCAACTTCAGCAGCTTTGTCTTTTTCTTTCACGCTCTTCAATTGTACCTGAAAATCACACAAAAAATTCAACTTTAGCTTTAATCTACAATAACGCAATGCAGATAAACTACTAAAGTTATTGAACAATGCCAAGTCCCCGGCAACGACGCCAAAAACTTGATGAGGGTCAAATGTGTGCAAAATATGTGGTTAAAAATAACACATTAACGACACTTTAGGATTTACCCTTCTGCAAGCGCACAGATCAATTGTGTATAGTTTTACTTGAGTAGGGGAATATCGATCCCATAGAGATGAGGATTGTTCACTTTAATAGTTTAAAAAAACTGAATTATAGTTTTCCAAAAATAGTTGATTTTATGAATTATCTAATATTACTTAAATTAATCTAAACAACAAAGTAAATTGGGTTGTCATTCAGAGGGAAAGAAAACTAGGGTTTCTTCACTCCACCACTAACCGCATAACATAGTCCAAATTCCATTTAAATTGTATGAGGGCGATCCATTAACTGTGAATTAGGTCGCACCGCGCCAGCAGTTTGACCCCAAAAATGATTACTCTCGACTGGATCATGATAACCCATCTCAAGACTAAACTGATTAGTGCATGCCAACTACTAACATAAAGTAAATTAAAGCATGAAAATAAACTAAGGCATGTCTATATCAATTTGTCAGGGCATGACCTATGTCAATCTAGGATTTTGAGTTTTATGACCACCATTGTATAGAAAATCACAGATTAAGCATCCGAGTTCCAACCCATAGTGAATAATTGTGATTGTGTAAGATAAATATATTCGAAAAGTCTAAGACAAGAATCAATTCAAATATATAAACTTGTATCACGAATAAAAATAGTCTTTTATCTAACACAATCATCATAGTATAGTCACAGCTTCCCCTCTCTACAATTGAATATAAAATCAAAACTACATTACTTGGCTAGGGTTTTGCGAGAAAACCCTAGATACCGAATTAGTTGATCATGGCTAAGAGAATCTGCATTGTCGGTGTGAAAACACTCTCCATGGCCTTCTTCTCCGGATCTCTAGGTCTTCAATGGTGGTTCTCTTCAATAGAAGAAAACTCTATGAATGAACGTGTATCTCCAAAACATAACTAAAATTAACCCTAAAAGACTTTTCTTCTGAACCCTAATCCTATCATATTTATAGACAAGTGAGGGAAACCCTAATGGTTACCTTTTTCTGTAATTTCATAATACATGAATAATCTCTTAAAATTAGATGTAAATATGTGTATAAGCTTGTACGTATAGGTCTGGAATCACCAATCACTTAAAATATTGAAGTAGGGACAAAACTGAAAAATTCTAAAACAACTCTGAAACAACTTCAACATGTCGAGGGATCACGTGACCAACATGCGGGACCTACGCTCCTGACCTACGCTTGGGTATAGGTCTAAAGCGTAGGGCTACGCTCCTGACCTACTCTTGGGCGTAGGTCTACAGCGTAGGGTCCAAAACCACAGCGTAGCTTAGGAGCGTAGGTTGAGTCTAATTTGCCCATTTTCTCTCTGGTGACGTAGGGTATAATGCATTTTTGCTGTAAAAACCCGCCTTTTCATATTTGAGCTAGACTAACCCTCTTTGACTTCCGATGATTTTTGGTGAAGTAATAATGTTTGAAAATTACATTTTTACCCTTTCAGTGAGATAATGATGTCATGAAATGACCATTTCGCCCTCCGGTAACTCTTCTTTGCATTGGCGCACCTCTTGATTCCTTTCTCGAGATAGAAACGAACACGAACTCAGTTAATTCACTGAGATTAGCTTTGTTTCTTCATTAAGCTCCTGAAACATGCTTACACACACAAACAAGATAAAAATACAAAGTAATGGAATGCAAAAACATAACAAACGCAAGATAGGGGCGAAAAATGACCAATATTGAGCATTTATCAAGTTGTACCTCTGATGTTGAGAAATTCATTGCCTATCGAGATCGGCAACGTGTTGTAACACTTTTGATGGCTCTTCATGATCGTTTCGAATCCGTTCGAGCCTCTCTTCTACACAGAAGTCCTTTACCCTCTCTCGACAGTGCCATCACTAAGATTCTCTCTGAAGAAACTAGACTTGGAACCAAATCTCATACTACTTATGTTGTTCTTGTTGTTCATTATCCAAAAAATGCTACCAAAAATGCTACATCCTCTTCTCAGTAATCCTCTCAGCAGGCATGTACCTACTGCCAACAAAACACCCATGATCGTCTAAATTGTCCTATTTGAGTTTGTAAGCATTGTCGCAAGAAAGGGCCCGTACATTATCACAGTGATTGCTTTAAGAATCCTTATAATCAGTTTCGCTCCTATTCATCTCGCGGAGCTCTAGCTAAATAATATCAATCATCTAAGTTTGTCAATGTTACCATTGTGGAAGAATCTTGTCCTTTAGAATGTGTCAGTCCAGCTGTCTCCATAAATGACCTTGTCACTTTACTCAAACAGGTTATATTCCCTTCTGGTAATGCTATGTCCGTCACCACGGGTAATTCTTGGTTCTTTGATTATGGATGTTGCAATCATATGACTGTTAATTCTTCATTTTTTTATTCTAAATATATTATCTATCATCCATCATCAATTAACACTGCTAATGGATCTCAATTGTTAGTTAGTCATATAGGATCAGTGTCTACATCCAATTTCTCTCTTTTAGCTGCTTTACATATTCCACAGTTGACTATCAATCTTATCTTTGTTGGTCAGTTATGTGATCTTGGTCTCAAAATCATTTTTTCTTCTTCTAGTTGTCATGTGTAGGATCCGAAGACAAGACAGATCATTGGGATAGGCCGTAAGGTTGGACGCATGTTTGAGCTCATCCATCTTCACATTCCATATCATCCCTCTGGTTCTACAGTTGCTACTACATCATCTTCTTCTACCTTCAACTTATGGCATTTTAGGTTAGGGCATGTGTATGTTGATAGACTCCGCTCTTTAATATCAGCTGGCAAACTTGGCAATGTCAAATCAGATACACTTTCTTGTTTACCTTGTCAATTAGGAAAACAACCAGTTTTATCATTTAATAAAAAAAATTCTCATTCCATTACTCCATTTAATCTTATTCACTCTGATGTTTGGGTTCTTTCTCCCCATGCACAATAGGGGGTTCAAAATATTTAATCATTTTTGTCGATGATTACACCCGCTTCACTTTGATTTTTCTCATTAAAAAATGCTCATAATTACCTCAAATATATTATAATTTTGTTTATATGGTTAAAACTCAATTCTTTTGTCCCATAAAAAATTTTCATGTTAATAATGCCATGGAATATAATGAAACAATTTTTTTAAAATTCCTTCATCAACAAGGAACTATGTCTCAATATTTTTGTCCTAGAACCTCTCAACAAAATGGTCGTGCGGAACGTAAATATCGTCATATCTTAGATACTGTTCATATTCTTCTTATTGACAGTTCTTGTCCTGAACATTTTTGGGGGAAAATTGTTCTCACGACTGTTTACACTATCAATCGTATTCTCATGCCCAACATTGATAACCAAACTCCTTATGAATGATTGTATGGCACATATTCTAACTATAATCTTCTTAAGGTTTTTGGTTGTGTTTATTTTGTCTTACTACAGCCGCACGAACATTCCAAACTTGAACCTCGTTCTCATCTCTGTTGTTTTTTGGGATATGGAATTGAACATAAAGGGTATAGGTGTTAGGATCCTATTTCTAAACGTCTTCGCATCTCTCGTCATGTCATCTTTTGGGAACACAAAATGTTCTCCTCTCTTTCCAAGTTTAACCTTACACCATCTTCTATTACTCCATTTTTTACTAATCCTACACTTAGCCTTTTTCCATCAGAGGATGATACTACACCAACCACTGATCTTGATTCATCTACAGAGATCTCCAATACTCCATCTCTTCCCATTACATCTGATGTACCTGCTCCTGCACTCTTCCCTACGGTTTATCCAAATGAACCAACCTCGTTTGATGATCCTGTCGCTAAAGACTCTATTACTGACATTGCTTTTCACCTCATCCTATTACTACTCGTTAATCTACTCGAGTAAAAGAACTTCCACATCATCTTCATGATTATCATTGTTATTCCACCATCTTCTCTCATCATGAACCATCATCCTATAAAGAGGCAAGTTCTAATCCACATTGGCAGAAAGCTATGACTGAAGAATTGCAGGCTCTAGACAACGCTCATACATGGGATTTAGTGAATCTTCCATCAGGGAAGACTGCAGTTGGTTGTAAATGGGTTTACAAAATTAAAACTCGATCTGATGGCTCAATAAAACGATATAAAGCTAGATTTGTTTTTAAAGGCTGTAATCAAGAGTATGGGATCGATTATGAAGAGACTTTTGCTCATATTGCTTGTCTTACATCAGTACGCAGCTTACTTGCCATTTCTGCTGCTCGAATATGGGGTATATTTCATATGGATGTCAAAAATGCATTTCTTAATGGTGATCTCACAGAAGAAGTTTACATGAAACCTTCTCTAGGCATTACTCACTCTCCATCTCAAGTCTGCAAACTTTAGAAAGTTTTATATGGTCTTAAGCAAATTCCTCGTGCATGGTTTGGAAAGTTTAGTTCCACTATCAAACAATTTGGATTCAACTATAGTGCATATGATTCGGGGCTCTTTATTCGCAAGACAGATGCTGGTCTCATACTATTACTTCTTTATGTTGATGATATGATCATCACAGGGGACGATATCATTGGTATTTCAGATCTCAAACAATCTCTCAGTCTTTATTTTAAAATGAAAGATCTCGGGCGTCTTAGTTATTTCTTGGGTCTTGAAGTTCTCTCTGATTCTGGTGGTTACTATCTCTCTCAAGCAAATAAGCAAAATATGCTTATGATATTCTTGCCCGAGCAAGTCTCACTAACTCCAAGACAGTATCAACTCTGGTGGAGACTAATCTCAAGCTCACTCTTCTTGATGGTGATCCACTTTATCAATGCCACATTGTATCAACAGTTGGTTGGCAGTCTTGTTTATCTCACCGTCACTCGTCCAGATATTGCTTATACAGTTCATATAGTTAGTCAGTTCATGTATGCGCCACAAACAACTCATTATACTGTTGTTCTTCGCATTCTTCGTTACGTCAAAGGCACTTTGTTTCATGGTCTTCATTTTTCATCTACTTCATCTCTTGAGCTTCTTGCATATTCTAATGCTGATTGGGCAGGAGATCCTATTGATCGTCGTTCTACTACTGGTTACTATTTCTTCTTAGGAGATTGGTTCATCTCATAGTGTAGCAAGAAGCAAACTGTCACTTCTCGATCTAGTTCTGAGGCAGACTACCGTGCTCTTGCTGACACTACTCAAGAACTTCTTTGGCTTTGTTGGCTTCTATAAGACATGGGAGTTTCTCAAGGTTCTTTCACCACTCTTCGTTGTGATAGTCAAAATGTTATTCAGATTGCTCACAATGATGTGTTCCATGAACGCACCAAACACATTGAAATTGACTATCACTTTATTTGTCAACATGTGTATAGTGGTATTGTTCGCCTTCTTCACATATCATCCAAAGATCAGACTGCAGATATCTTCACCAAAATTCATCCGTCAAGAAGATTTCAGGAATTGGTTTCCAATCTCCAGTTAGTCTCACATCTCCCAACTTAAGTTTGAGGAGGGATATAAGAATATATATATATATATATATGTATATATTAGGTCCATTGTGGATAGTCCGGCCTGTTGTACAGCTTGTTCCCTACTCCAAATTTACTTGGTTCTTATCTATAAATAGAGGGTTCACCTATAATAATTATTCATTTATTCAATACATAAATTATTCATCTATTTATTTTCTTATTTAATTTATCAAAGCAAACAGGTTCAAAGAAAGGCCTTGTATATTCACTCATAGAGGACAACATTCACTACGGGTGCGTTTGGTAACGGTGCGGTGCGGTGTTAGTTTTTGGTTTTGGGTTAGGTTGGATTGGATTTGTTTGGTGTGGTTTTATTTTAAATTGGAACCATGTTTGGTGCAGATGATTTTGGTGTAAGAAAAAGTGATGCTGAAAAACCAAACCATGTTTGGTAGAGTTGGTATGAGTTAAAATTCTGAAACCAAACCATGTTTGGTAACTTGGAATGGTTTCACAATTTATTTATAAATATATTAATATTAATATATTAAAATATATTAATATTAATATATTAATTTTTAGGAAAGATAATAAAACTATAATATTAAAATATATTAAATTTCCAAAAATATATTTTAATATTAATATATGAAATATATATTTTAATATTAATATATTAATATTAATATATTAAAATATTAATTTTTAGGAAAGATAATAAAACTATAATATTAAAATATATTAAATTTCCAAAAATACATATAATATATTAATATGGTGCAACTATTTGGTTTTGATTTGGGGTGAGATGGTGCAACCATTTGATTTTGGTTTGGGTTGGTATAGTACCGCACCACCAAAAATCATCAATTCACATGGTTCCAAATTTTGGCCATTAGATGCTAATGATGCCAATATTGTTGACCCAAAATCATTTTACCAAATATGAATTGGAGTCAACTTTTCACACCAAAATTAAAAAAATGGTATCAAAACTAGTTATCAAACACAACCTACATTACATGATAACATGTTATGAATAGGACCCAATGGACCTCACATTATGGATCACATGTCATCAAGAGGACCCACACATTTGGCACTTGCTAGGTGTCTTTGAATCACAGCTTCTGGGTGCTTGCTTACCCTACTCTATAGTAGATGATGTTGTTACCTTCTCCTTGGAGGGGCTAAATTTGAATTCAAATGCAAAAGATTTGTATAATATACAGGCTCATATATAGAGTTTGATCTATTGCAGTTTCATCATTTTGTTGCATTGCCACGTGGAGGTGTTGGTTCAAAACTAGACGCAACCTCTCAAAATTTAAGGTTGTGTGGTATACATTTGAAATGGATTTTAAGGCATCAAATAGTTGGATTACTCTCTATGCGTGACCAAGGTTCATTTTTGTGAATAATATCATATAAATATAGCAATTATATCAATGATTATTATGATTCATGTAGACGAAAAATTCCTATGGGCGGTTTAAGATTGCAATATATATTTGTTTATTAGTGTACTTTAAATTGGATCATATTTATTCTCTCTTCTCAATGTTATATATCATTCGAAATTTAGTTTACTTAATTCCTGTGTGTGTGTATATATATATAACATTAAATAATTGCCCTGCCTTTTAAGAATAATAAGTTGGAAACTCATCCTGTTAAATAATCTTAAAACTTTCAATACCATCAAGCAAAATTTTGTTTTACTTGAATTGTGTGATAAAAAATAGCATATACTAATAAATTTATTTCTTATGTTTGTGAAAAATTGAAGAAATTATCAATTGCAGTGTGATGAATCTTGTCTCACATCTAGCTAGATGGAAAATGGGATATGAATGGATTGAGTATTAGTCTCTCCTAAAAACTTAACGTATAATAGTGAAACACTTGAAGCTTGAGCCCCTGACAGTAGTCTTAATTTGTTACACCGTGTTCACTTACGTGTAGATGCAAATTTGAATAAGTTATATCTTGTTGGAATTTATATTTATAATTTTTTGCGCTAAGAAGAATTATGAAAGCAACTATATGATTATGCTTTTTACAAGGCAAATAATGAATTGGATTCAAAATAAAAAATTGCAATGGTCACATCTCATTCCCAACTTGTGGTTTTAAAACCAAACGTAATCACTTCAATTACAACACACCTTGCGCTCCCCATTGACCCTACCTCTCCTTAGCATCCATGTAAGGTAGCAAAATGTTAGTATGGGAGAGAGACATTTGTGTGTGTGCATATATATATATATATATGCAAGCAAGTACAACCAAAAACAAAAAAGAGAAAAAAAAACATCATATGTCGAAAATATCTTCTGAGATATTTTTCAGAAGTTTCATTAAAAATCATTTTGTATGTCGACAATATCTTTTTTAGCTTTTACTATTTTTTTCTGAGGACATGTTTTTTTAAAACTCTTTTTCCATCTCAATGGATATTCTTTATGATATTGACATTTTGAAGATAGGTGGCAGAAATTAATGGACAACCGAGATGACCAGCACATATCCCCCTACCTTTTTAAGGTATTTATAATAAGGAAGACGAATATTCCTCTGATATATGGATGTGCGTGTAATATTTACATGTTTAGCCTAAACTTAAATATTTTAACACATTAAAAAACTTCATAAAATATTTTGAAATTATATAAACCTAATAAAATTTGTCAAAAATAGATGTATATGTTATTGCAATAGCAACTGCAAACACTATAAAAGAGGATGCGGACATCCATGTTTAAGACTCCTAAGACTTATTTTGTTCGTGTTTTTGTTTCCGTATTGTGAAATTTACAAAATAGAAGTATATATGTTTTTATTGTGGAGTGTTGAGAATGAAAATTGAAAACACATTTGGTACATATTCTTTTGTTTTCGTCACTTATTTCATCTGTACAATATTATTTTGTGAATAGTATAAAAAATACAAAAAAAAAAAAAAATCATTTCGGTACTTTCTAAAAATGACACTATTTGATTTTTATTATTATAGAAAATAAAACATTAGTCCCAAACATGTTTCTGTTGTGAAAAATAAAACAAAAATACAAAACAAAAAATAAAAATGTGAACCCAACAGACCTAATCGTATACATCCTCACTTTGTTCAACATTCAAATTTAATGAAGTTAGTATTTTGAGAATTACGTAGTATATATAATCCATATATAGAATAAAAGAAAGAAAAAAAGGAAATTGTGTAGACAACGGAAAAGGACAAATATGGTCCATTTCTCCCTTATCTTGAATTAAGTTACATCCAGTGACAAATCATCATACATAAAAAATAAGTTTAATCCAAATCAATAAAACTAGTGACTTGGGGAAACATAATATGCGATAGGTCTGTTTCTAAAGCTTCTGGATATAAATTCTCTCTTATATAATAAGAGAATGATCTCTTGCTCCCGATAAATAAGAAATTCATAGTCATTTTTTATAATAAACATTGGATGTAATTTAGATAAATAAAGGAAGTTACCATTTGGAATTTAAAAATCGTTAGAATATATATATATAAACTGCAGTTACATGGATATGATCTCTTGCTCCCGGTAAATAAGAAATTCATAGTCATTTTTTATAATAAACATTGGATGTAATTTAGATAAATAAAGGAAGTTACCATTTAGAATTTAAAAATCGTTAGAAAATATATATATGTATATATAAACTGCAGTTACATGGATATGATACTATATCATAAAAGACCTGTACTTTCAACATTCTGCCATCGGAAATGCAGATCCGATATTGTCCCCAAGGCGGTAGCACTTGATATTAACAGGGTATGGACCGAGCTGAATACGGTTGTCCTCCCCACCCATGAAATAACAAAGGGTATACAAAGCTACTTCAAATTCTGGGCTCACACCAACCATAGTGCTCGAGACAGATTTTAGAACACCGTTCCATTCAAATTGTATAGTAAGCAACTGAGTCTCTGAGTCAGGCTGCAAATTGACACAAATGTACAAGAAATAAGAAGCAACTATTACAGTACAGGCGGATTACAATCTATACGTACGATAAAAGATCAAGAGATACACATGGAACATTTAAGAGAAATCGGCAGTTAATCCCATTTTGATAGGAAAAATCATGTAGATGAACCTCGATATCTAACTGCTTAGTACAGCTGCTTTCGGGGGTCCTTAAATTCTGATGACTGTAATTCAGAACTGTACCCATGGAACAGCTCCTAACAACAGGACACACGGGTACTATTCTAGAGCATCTGAACCTCAAGATGTTAGACCACTACCTGATAGAAGAATGTGACTAGAGATCAGAACCACTCCAAGATGTGTGTGTTTCTGTGTGGATGTGCGTGTTTTGGGTGTGGGGGTTAGATATTTCTGATTAAATTTTCTTCTTCCTAGATGTTCCATAGGAATAAATTGTTATTCCATTCCTCCACATAAAAATATTTATTTCAACTTATAACATAAGAACCATTTTCAATATCTTTCTTTTATTCCAGAACAAGATTACCCATGCAAGATAACACATAGTTGGAGAATAGCAACGCACATTTTCCTGCGTGGTTAACTTTGTTATCCCCATACCCGTCCCAAACCCGATTATTAAACGGGGCAGGGCAGAGCAGAGTAAGGCTAGGCAAGGAGCGGGGCGGGGCGGTTTTTCATCATAAAAAAAAAAAAAAAATTATACAAATGAAGGTAATGCATAATTTCTTAATTAGAACTTTTAATTTACTATTATTGTACGAGCTTCAAAGTAAAACATGTAATTTTTAACATAATTGATAGGAAATTAATGCGAGAAGAGTGAAATGATAAGGAGACTAGAATTTGGAATTGGGTGGAATATAAAAAAATGAAGAAGTTATTTTACATAAAGGGTATATTAATAATATATGATAATATTAAATGGTATATTAATAAAAAATTAGTATAATCGGGGCGGGGCGGAGTGACCCCTCCCCATACCCACCCCAATAACCAACCGGGGGTTTTCCCCCACCCCTATACCAGACCCATTTATTTAATCAGGTCCCCAAACCCGCTTAAACCGGGGAGGGGTGGGGTGGTTCCCCGCTGGGGCGGGATTTTTTGCCATCCCTAATTATCCCCATGAACTGAAAAGTATAATTTTGGTAGTATACAGTACTGATCTATCCTTTTCCAATTATGTAACTATTTCCCCTTCTGAAATCATACCAACATCCCCCACCCAACACACACACACACACACACATCGTGCGCTGGTCCGTCCCTGAGATAATAGAATACATTGGCTATTTCAGATAAAGGATAAATAGAAGAAAAAAAAATTGAGATTTTATATTCACTCATTACTCTTCCCTAAACTAGAATCTTATATCATACTTGGGCCTAGTTGTGCAGTATCAAAATCCTCAAGCCTCGAAGCCAGTGTACCTTCACAAGTTTCTTTGGAGTATTTCTTCACCAGACATCAATGTTCAACAACAATTAGATTACTATTGGCGCTTGCGTCTCTTCCTCTATATCCTGTATGACATACCTAAACTGGCCTGGTGTTATTTATGTTAGGCGAAAATTCAGCTTTATTAACTATGTACGAGTCAGTAGGAACTTTTTACTCCAATGTTAAAAAACTGGAGCTTCTGGATGCAAAAGTACCATGGCATTTGGGACAAAAATAACATTTGTGTCTATGATGGGGCTCAAGGATATTGCCTTGATTCTCTGTTCCAAAAAAATCCATTGAGCTCCCGCCTTGAGGGAATTGCTTCCTTCAACCCCTATTATGCATTGCTTCTATATGAATTGCACATAACCCCCCAGTACAGGACTCATGTATCAGCATTTAGATACACCTTTCCTGGTCATCCTAGTGAAACATGGAGCCTTAAATTCATTTGAATCATTTGTTTATTAAGTTGAATTCATAAAAATCAAGTAGGGAGACGAGAAGTTCTAAAAATCATGGAAGACTTTACGCTTTTACTTTGATGTTCTTTATGCTTCTTGATTTTACTTTTGGCTTAGTTCCGGTTTTGGTTCTAGTCGATATCTGGGACATTTCTTAGGGGATCTTCTCCCCTACCCCTCATTGTACTTTATTTGTCTTTCCCCTTTCATATAAAATATACATTCAGGAAAGAAAATAAAAAAATAAAAAGTTGTGGATAGTCCCCACCATTCTATCTGTTGGCTTCACAAAATATATTTTCACATGCCAGCTTAGTTTTTGTTTGAAACATTGGGAAGTTCCCAGGCCTTATTAGGAGTTCCCACATTTCACCCTAAAATAGTAAAACTTTGAGTCAAGGTGTAGGAGAAGATTTAAGACTTTGAAGTCCTACATACATGCAATGCAACTTGTCCCATACTACTTACAACCTCATTTTAATATTTAGACAGAAGTAACCTATGAGTGTTCCAAATGAATTTTGAGCACTTTCTTTCCATACAATAAGATAATCTCTATGCTTAGATGTCTTTATGCACTTACTCCTTGATCCAATTGAAACAAACTTATAATTCTCCTTGTCATTCTATATAATGCAAATCTTTTGCAATGACTACTTAACTTGGCATAGAAAATAGAACCTGGATCTTTTTTCCGGCAATAAGCCACAAAAATTCTTAAATGCTATGCTTTGGTAGCTATAAGAAGCACAGCAACGCACATACAGAACTGGTCCAACTCCTACTCTACACTGCTATTGTTGATCTTTTCGGTTTCTATTTGTTGTCCTGGTCTTGCGAGTTACAATGCTACTTTAGTATACAAATTGCAAGATAATTATGACTTATTTGACGAACATTTATTTCTATGGAGCCCAAGTAAAATGCCAGACGCTCCTGGAGCAAAATTCTGAAGCACATCCTATTGGGATAGGACATTCATGTTTCAATAACTTCTAAAGAAACTAAGTGGATTGTGTAAATATGTGTTAAAAACCCATTTGGCTAGTAGAGGATTCATGGGAGAAAAATAAATTTTGCGAGCTAGGGACGAATGGTGGTTGTAAGATTCTAAACTCACTCTTAACTTCCTTAACCTTCTCAGAAACCAAACTAGGCACAAGCCAGTATGAAATTACTTACAGTCTCCCCACGTCTTCGAGGGAAAATATAGCCTTGATAGTCAACTCTGCCTTTGGCTTCTTCTAAGTAGAACTGCATAAGAAAATATAAATAAATGGTTACATTATAGTTGTTGATGGGAAAAAAATTGAAGTACATAAATACTGGATACTGCTTAAATAACAATAAATAAATAAAACCTAAAGAAAATAAAGAAAACGCAACCATTTGCAGTTATAAGATTCAATCAATTCTAATTCCTTTCAAACAATAACTAAAAGGAAGTTCTTTTGTCACAGCTGGGTACCATAACTATAAAAAAGTAAAAATGCAACATGATGTACACCTGAAGCCAATTATGGAAGCCCGACACTTCTTGCTCCCCACGTTGCTTGATTTCGCCAACAAAAACATGTTCAAAAGCAGAAGAAGAACCATATGTACCACCTCGACCATAGAGATCAAACCAAAGACATGTCATCATTCTTTTAAAATCTTGATAATCACCAGATACAATGCCCTTGGCAGAGAGATACTTGTGGAGATATTTTATTGGTGCGGTTCTGCTGATCTCTTCCATGAATGCCTCTTGCTCTTGTTTCTCTTGAGAGGTGACAACTTCTTTATGCCCTTCATGTGGGTTATAATTATCAAGAAGAGAACAGAAACGAGAATAAGTAGCCCTCCTGAATATGTCTTCACTCAACCAGGAAAATAAGCTTCCTTGTGCCATATCTTCCTTCTGATAAACCTTCTTCCCTTCACCGCAATCAATCTCGTAGTCTCTCCCTGGTACTAAACGATTTAAATCAAGTTCCCAGAGCTTGCTGCAAGCATATGACAGGTCAGCGAGCTCGTTTTCTGAGGGTTCTATGTCAACACCATATTCAACCTCACTAGTGTATTCTTGCTCACTAGCGGGGCGTTTGTAATTGTTCCAGCTATCCATATGTACCTGTAAATGTGTTTGGCCAAAGTATAGCATGAGAATTGAACTACTGTTGACATCATTTCTTCCAATTCATGATTTATATTCAATTAAGATAATTAATTAGGGAAAATTCAAAGTTTAGAATCTCATTACTGTGCATCAAAACATCAGCTGACAGGCAAATAATGAGGAGCATATGTACTAGAAACATAGAATTCAAACTAGATGATTCAATAAATTGTTGGAATTTCAAACAAGAAGTGACAACTTTCTAAGGGCTAAACTATAGTAATATCTTCTCCTTTCCTAACGAAGGTTGAGGTTCAAGTCCTCGTAAAAAAGTCAACAGTGGGCATATGCGCATTTTACCAAAAAAAGAATTTACACAAGTTAATCAACACTCCCTGGTACTTCTAGCAATAGACAACATAGTATTCTGAGAGCTTAAAATCTAGGGATGACACCTCGTCTTTCCAAATGGAAGGTCGAAGGATCAAGTCCTCATAATGACAAGATCAGGATGGGCCCAAGCTTTCTTCTATGCTATTGATTCATATTTTGAGCGACTTGATGTATGTTTGGTTAGATTTTGGTATACATCTCTTGCCTTGCGTTTGCCCATAAAGGCCTTGGTGTTATATGAAGAACTATCATGATGTTGCAGAATTGAAGAAGCTAAATATTTTTCTCCCTATTACGTTATTTTTATAGGATTCTTCAAGCCTCCCCTCCCCTCTTTGCACACAGACACACACACACCATTAGGTGCTGCTGTTACTTGGTGCCGACACATCTATATTTCTTGGAGTATAGACTTGTCATTTCTGAGAATAATTATGCCATAGCTCAAGTGCTTACTCAGCTGTGGTAAACTACTCCCTTATCCAAGCCTCCCATCAGTTACTATCAGACGCAACCATTATTATGCTTCTTTTCATCATCTTTGAGTTTTAAGAATGATTATTCTCCTCAATGACCTATAATTAGAGTATTACCATCTGACTATGAAGTTAAAATAACTTAAATTTTCAGGCAACTTTATGTATCAAGCTTAACTAGGCAACTTTTCAGCATCTTTGCCCAAAAATAAAAACTATGTTAAACCTTCTTGCCTAATTTTCTCTACAAATTTGGGCTCAAATCTCGAGTGTAACTTGGATATCTTCTTTACACATGAGAAGAACATACTAACCACCTTAGGGCCATAATTTTCAACCCATCATGCCATCATTACCTCATGACAGATTATATAGTGAAATAAAGTGAAGTATGCTTCCATAAACAGTAAGCAGTCTCACTAGTCTAATTTGACCAATTGCATGGCTAAGCATCAATGAGGCAACACCAATCGCCGGAGCTAGAATTGGATTCTCCTCACAAAATCTTTTCTTTTTCCCAAACTGTCCGTTTCTTTTTCTAGTCTCTCTCTCTCACACACACATTCAAACATTCACTGCTACATCAGTGCAACTTAAACCAACCAGTGGAATTTAAGATCCTGGAACCTCGATAAAATGGCAAACAGAAGAATGTTGTCATCCACGTCAAAATGCATCAAGCACCCAAATGAGTGCTGGTGTCTTCCATGAGTTATATAAGAATGTACCTGTTGTGGTCGCTTTGGAGGCTTTTTGCCGACAGTCTCCCAACCATCATTCTTCCCCTCTCCGTCCTGTACATATTATATCAAAATGAGCTAATTTCACTGATGAATAGTACTGAAATATTTCAGCAAAAGCTGTAATTTAGCCGGCTATCTATAAGTAACATAAGAAATCCCTCTATTAAATTTATACTTAATTACAAGAGTCTTAAATGATATAAGATATGCAAGAAAATATTCATGGTGAATGTTGTTTGCTAATGACATAGTGCATTGGATCCTTCCAGAAGTTTTAGGAATGAAATTAGAGATACAGAGAAATACAATAGGAGCAAAAGTACCAAGAATTTATAAAACTAAAGCAGAGCGCATGGAATATAAATTTAATAAAGTTCTTAAAACTAAGATAAGAACAGTAACAATTGAAGGCCAAACGATTAGTCAAAATAATAATATTTGTTATTTACAATCTATCATACATGAGGGGAGATCAAAATGATTCCACTTGTAAAATTAGTTGAGGATAAAAAAATTGAAACCCTGCTAATGGTATTTTATGTGATACATAAACTAAATTAAATAAGTAAACATATAAACCACAAGTGAAAGAAAAATGTTATATGATAATTACTAGGCCAATCATATTATACAAGCCAGAGTTTTGAGAATTATATAAGTAACAAGAACAACAGATTCATGTAGATGAATTAAATAAATGACAAGAGAGAGAATTAAAAATCAAAGTGTGAGGGAGAGAGTTAATACAAAATCAACCTTCTGGTTCCAATGGCTTTGGTTATAATTATGTGTCCCGCTATGTTCATCCCTTCCATATTCTTCTTGCGCAACCTGCATTTGAAACAATGCTTAGAACTTGCACCATGAACAGATTTCAAAAGTATCCAGATAGTACAAGGTTAATAGAGCCAACTACACAATGATTACCATATCAACGAATAAACAATTTTGAACAATATTAATATATTGCGCAGAAAAACTAGCATCATTAACAGATTTGAAAAGGTATCCAGATAGTACAAGGTTAAAACAATTACAGAATGATAACCATCTCACAGAATAATATGTTCCAACCATTACATCATATATAAATGGGTCAATGGTGATATTTTAGTCACCATAATCATCTATTTTATATATTACATCACTGACATGTTAATAGCCTTCAACTAAGAGACATGATTTTTTCACTATGCCTCTTCATGAATAATATACTAACATGATCACTTATTCACTTAGGATCATGACCTTTTGCTTAAACCTAAATCAAAACCTTCGGTCCTTTCTGTGAATGACCGCCTTCACTGATGTGAATCAAATTTCAAATGGTGAATGTGCTCTTCTTAGAATGTCTTCAATATGATTCACTTTTCAAGACAATTACCTGATCATAGTCTAAGTATATAATATGAAACTGTATGCATACCAGTGAGATACAAGAGCAATGTGCAACCTAAATGACTAAAGTAGTGTCAAGAATGATAATGTGCAGTAGTACCATTAAATAATTTAGGTCTCCAACCAGTAATTTAATGGCAAATATCTCATAAAATAGTGGAAGGGCAATGTTTTCTAAATAGAACTTTGCTGCAATTAGAAAACATACAGAGAAAAAGGTGTACTTTTATTTTATTGAATCAATAACTGTAAATAATGAAAATTATTAGGCCCAATCTTGATTTTGTTAGGCCCAGTGTTAGCCAAGCCCATGTACATGTGAATGGTTAATTAGCCCACGAGCAAAGGTCCTTGTAATAGGCCCATCAGGGTTGTACCACTCCCTAAAGAATAGGGGCTAGCAACCCACTACCAAAAAGGTAGTGGGTAGTTAATTACAAACTGGGTCATGATCCCATAAATTCAGGGGGATGATCCTACGAAATGGGGGGAGATCCAAGTTCATGAGATGTATATAAGGCCATTAGAGCCTAAATAAAGATATCTTTTTATGTGAGTATAAATTTGACACTTACAATAACTCACACAAAAACCCTAGTTGAAGACTTCAATTGAGAATAATTAAAATCATTTTCTTAGTGGGAACTTAGGCTGTTGACTAAAAATAATATGTGAACCATAAAACTAATGCTTCATTATGCTGCTTATTTCTTAGTTTTGAGTTTATCACCTACTGACTTACCCAGCTAACACGTAATTCACAGGCTTATTAAGAAAAACCACAACTATCTTCATTACCCGAGTGCATAAAATTGAGTATCTTCCGACAATGTGGCAAAGCTTCGGGGCTTCTCTTTTATTTCGAAAAAGGAAGTCCTGAACAAGATAGGACATAAACTAAACAAGCCTTTTATGATTGGTTGACAATGTCACAACCAACATAAGCTCATCACAAAAATAAATCATTATATTTATATGATATTTCTTGTCATCCTCAATTCTTACCATCACAAACAGAAGGATGGCAGCCTAATAACTTAATCGGTTTTACAGCTCATCCTGTATAAATTATTACGATTCACTAATAGTTTTACAAACAAAAATTTCATACTCCTACATACAAACAACAAATGGAGCTTCAGATACTTGACAATAATTCATCAATTCCATTTATCCCTCATTCAATCAGCACATGCCCAAATTAGGCACAACCCCACCACTGCAAACCACAAAATCATGTAATCAAATCCCCACATTTTAAAAAAGTAAATCTTTACATCCCCTACTTAAGCAACACATGACTTAAATATCCTCACAATTTAGAAAGGGGATTTCAAATTTGAAACAATAATTCATAACTTATATCTATGCACCCACTATTTTATCAACACAAAACTATAGTATCCCTAATTCAATCAACACAAGCTCGGATTAAAATAATAATAATAACAAATAAATAAAAGCAACTACTACAAGCCACAAAGTGAAGTGATCAAGTCCCCACATTCTATATAATGGTTTTAAAATTTAAAACTAGGAACTCATAAAATAAATCTTCATATCCCGTATTTAATCAGCAAAAACCCAACTACTATAATCCAAAAAATTGAAGTAATAAAATACATATATATACATATATAAATACACAGACCTTCTGGGGTCGCATTTGATTCCAAGATCCACCACTTTCCGAATCCCCCTTCCTGCCATAGTTCTGTTCCTGCACAATCAAATGCACATTTCATCACAATTCCACCCACATTTCAAAACCCAATTTCAGTACCCCAAACAACACCCAACACCAACCTCTTTTCCCCACTGATTCTGCTTATTATACCCATGAGTACGCTCATTCCTCGATTCATCGTCCTCTTCCCCTGACACCACCTGCGCATTGTATCACCCATCACTACAGAGTCCCAAAATCGCTGAAATCAAAAAAGTGGGTTATGCCCAAAATGGGGATGCTAACCTGCGCCCAAGTAGATCTGGACCGTTCATCGCGGGACTCGGACTGGGACTGAGAGTTGGTGTCATTGTCTCTTTCGTCGTGACCCAGGGCTACATCGAGCAAGCCTTTGATAAGACCCTCCATTACAGTGATAGTCTCCGAGTGTTTGGAGAGAGAAAAGGTTTTAAAGAGAGAGAAAAGGGGTTGATCGTGATCTAATTTAAATCGCTGACTATATGGATCTATATATATATATATATAGGTGAGAAATTGTGAAATCCGTTGAATAAAGTTAGTATAGATGGATTGGCGGGTAACGGCAGTTAGTTGGATAGGAGTAATTAGTATCGGGGGATTTAATACTTTTTGCCGACAGGTTAGGATTACACATCTGTTGACAAGTGGATGGTCTGATTTGTAGTGGTTTTTTCTATAATAAAAAAATTATTATTATTATTGGGCATGTAGTACCATTGTAGCATTTTGTTAGAGGGTGTATCGATTTTAAAATAGTATCGAATTCGGATGAAAAACTGATTTTGTATTAAAATAAGTGGAGTGTTAGTTTAATTAGTAAGCTTAAATTTTTAGTTTGAACTACGAAGCATTTAGCCTATTATATTTGATATTAGAGTCAAATTTAATTATTATTTCAATGTCACACAAAGCATCTGGGTTGAGTCCGGATCCAAGTTAGACATGTAGAATGATCGATAGTAACTAAGTCGTTACAAGAGTTCAGATGGGAACTAAAGTGATTAGAGTATAAAAATGTGAATATTAAAAAAAGATTTAACCTCCAATAACGATCTCCGTGGGACCTAGATCCCAAAGAGATATTAATCTCACCTAATAACTTAAATTTTTTAATCGAATCGCAAAAAATTCGATCCGTCATGATCGATGCTCAATAGACCTAGGAATTGTGTGTTATATCATAACTTAGTATATCAAATGCCTGATTAGGAAATGGTTTGGTTTTGGTTTTTGGTTTGGTTTGGTTTAATTTTATTCTGAACTGAAATCATGTTTGGTGTTGATGGTTTTGGTATAAGAAAAAATAAAGCTGAAAAACCAAATCATATTTAGTAGAGTTGGTATGGTCTGAAATTCTGAAACCAACCTATATTTGGTAACTTGAAATGGTTTGACATTTTATTTATTTATAATAACATTTTGTAAATATATATGTTTTTAAAAATGAAATATATAAATAAAAATACATTTAAGGATGAATTTTTTTTTTACAAAAAATATTAATATTGGATAATAATATTTCACCATATTGCAAAAATTATTCAATTGGTTCGTATATGTAGTTTAAAAATTTACTATTTCATGAGTCAAATAGTTATTTACTCGGTAAGATAACTATATTGAATTAGTTGCACTCTAATGTTATATAATAATTTTTTGAATGACAAACAAGACACAAGATTTACAAGTTGTGTGTCTTGTTCAACCTTCCGACATAAAAATTATATCTATATTATAATTTTTAATTCCAAAATTGTTTCCCATTTTTCATTTATTAATCATGATCAAGAATTGGAGTTTGAGAGGTCCTTGTCCAAATGAGAAAATAAAAGAAGAAATAAAGAAAAAGCTTTGTGAAAAAAAGAAGAAAAAAAAACTAAAAAACAGTATATATTGAAGAATGATGTTTGAGTAATTTGAATACAATTCCATGTCCCCAATCAGACCTAAAGAAATGCCACAGTAACCGCACCAAATTTTGGAAATGGTGTGAGTTGTGTTGGTTTTGGGTTTGAGCAACAATATTCACACCAATATTCACACCATCTAAAACCATGTATTAAGATAGTATGAAAAATACCTCATTTGATACACTATGAGTTGGTACTGTTAGACCAACCCACACCCACCCAAACATGGGCCGAGTTATAACCACTTGCCAAACAAGCACAGTATCAAGTTATTTTCTATATATTTACTTCACATATTTACTCGGATCAACTTATTAAGCATATCTAACTGGTATGCACCAAGTTTCAGTTTTTTGAGTCAAAGAGCAAGGAGCAAATCTTTTAAATCAATTTTTCTTTTTCTTTCTTTTTTCTTTTTTAATTGGAAACTTTTTTCCCTATAATATCTAATATATAAAAGTAAATAAAATAATTGACTAAATCAATTCGATCTGATCAGATTCTTGTGGATACCATGCTAAAATGACTAAATGAGTATTTATTACAAGAGAGACAATGTTTGGGTCCTGACCAATGAGGATCAACTTGGTCATCACACCTTATTTGGACCAATAGACTTAAGATACATGTTCAATATTAATTTAAAAATAACAATAGGTATTATCCATTATCATGGGTTAAACCCGGATCTAAGATTTTTATTTTTATTTTTATTTTCCTTTTCCTTTTCCTTTTTCTTTTCCTTTCCTTTTCCTTTTTTCCTCTTTAATATCTCTATCATCGACACACACCCATCACAAACCCTACACAAATCTTTGTTTCTACCATATTTTATTTATCTTGCACACAGGCCTTGGTGGTACCATAAGGCTCGATTTCAAAGTTCCATATCCTCAAAAACCCTTGTAGCTTTTACAGGCCATTTTTTGTTAACCAATTGTTTTTAAATTTTATTGATAAAATTAAATTGTACAATAAATATAATGGTAATTTGATATTTTCGTGATGATTTACATGTAGGCTTGATACAGAAGAGGTATTACTTTGGTTTTAAAATACAAATATATATATGCTTTGCGATGGAGCTAGTCCAAGCCCTGATACAATATTGAGATTGCCAGCAACGAAATCAACCAATTCGAGCATGATTTTTCTTGATCTTTGTGACCCAGATCATCTTTTGTTCTTTCATGTACCTAGAATTGGGTTTTGGGTGTGGGTTTGATTGGAAAGTGAGAGCAAAGGTGAGGATAATTGGTTGAAAGCAGAGGAGACATTGATGGGTTTGTTGAAGAGAAGCGAGATGAGAAACGGTACAACTCGTTGTAGGGTTTGTGATGGGTGTGTGTTAACGATAGAGATATTAGAGAGGAATAAAATAAAAGGAAAAAAATAAATATTTTAGATTTGGGTTTAACCCATAATAGTGGGTAATATCCATTATTATTATTTTAATTAATATCGAGCATGTGTCTTAATTCTATTAGTCCAAGTAAAGGGTGATGACCAAGTTGGTCTTCACTGGTCAGGACCCAAGCATTGTCCTTACAAGAGAGGGAGGTGGGATTAATTGGCCAGTGTTGCATCACATCAGGCCCAGCCCGGGGTAGGCGACTGTCAACCCGGCTAGGGTAGAGACCTTGGCGGTCGCTCCAATTATTTTATTTTTTTATTTTAAAAAATAAACTAATATTTCTATAATCTTTAATAATATATAATTAGTTTTCCAGACCAATTCAATGGCCTCATTTTGTTAAAATAAAAATTATTTTATTATAAATTTCAAAAATAAAGTTAATTTGTTTAACAGCCCAATTCGTATTAAATTGAAATTTAATTTAATAATTTTGGGCCCCAAAATTTTATATTTCAATTACTATTACTATAGATTCAAAGGGGAAAAAACAATCTCAATTTTTTAATTTAATGAAACTAAAGGTTAATACAAATCAAACAATTATTCTTATTAGAGGTAGAAGATTCTTATCACACTCGCACAATGTTTGACGACTACACTTAAGACTCTTGTGACTGCCGCACTCGCACAATGGTAACAAATTCACATGACTACACTTAGATGGAGGTTATTTTGCCGCACTCACTCAACAACAACAATTTTTCACAACACCAAGATGAAGGGTTTTTTTAAAAAAATTAATATTAATATATTTGATGTGTTTTTAATAAAAAAAAATTACCCTTACAATTTTTTAAGCACATGAAAGGGCCTCACACTTATTCTCACATAAGACCTTTCACTTATTTTCGGGATTTCAGGAAAGCCTTCATCACATAACCAATTCCGGCACTAATTTAGGTTTTTGAGTCACAGATCAAGCCTCATTCACACCAATTGTTTATAATGGGTCCATTTTCCTAGCTTATAATATTACTCTACACACCATATAGCAAACATTAATAGTGTTTTCGCAATTTTATTATTACATAAGTTGATAACATTTTATCCTTGAGAATTTTTAGTATGGTTATGGTCGATATTTATGACATAGTCGAATAGAAAAAATGATTAAAAAAATTAAATATATATATATAATTATATCCAATGAAATTGGGAGAATATCAATTATTTTTTTAAAAAAATCAACTTATTAACCATGTTATAAATTAAATTTAATATTTCGTATCATTCTATATTAATGTTTACATACATTGTAGCTATATTAATGTTTACATACATTGTAGCGATACCCTCCTTTTTCCAAACTTTCTTAAATTCTTAAACTTGGACTCTAGCAAAAGGGCCACCCTATTTATACAAGGTATAAATTTTATAAACTGTTCATCTTGTGTTGGCCACGCAATGGAATGAAAATGAAATCAAGGTGAAAATGGAATGAGAAATAAGAATTAAATGGTCATTCCCCTTATATTTTATGGTTAAAGCATCACAATAAAATTAAATGGTCATTCCCCTTATATTTTATGGTTAAAGCATCACAATAAAATAGTTTTTTAGTTTTTGTTAGGGAGAATAAAATATATTTTTTTTACTTTTGTTAGGGAATGGAATGAACATTTTACATAGTTATGGTATGAATTTTTATTCTCGTGAATGAATTTTTATTTCAAGAGAATGATCATTCTCACTTTAAAATACCTACCAAATGAAAGGATGGCTGAAATGGACATTCCATTTCATTCAATTCATTCGTATCAAACACAACATTATAGTAAATGAATGGTACTTTACTAGGTTATGGTACACCACAAGCCTTCCACTTGCATGTATCCTCATAGACCTAGAAATGATATGTGGGAATAATCATTTTTGTAGGAGCATTTATTTGTAATGACATGATTCTGATCAAAATCATATTGAGTGTTGTGAGGATTGGATTGAGTTAATCAAAAGTTGATCAAAAACGGCGCTACAAAGAAATTGAAGTTTCTAAAACTATCGAGTACTCAAGATTTTGAGCTACCGAGTACTCAAACTGTTCATTACCGAGTATTCGAGATTGTGCGCCTTGGAGCGGATAGTGGCATGCAAAACAGTGGATTTGAGGCGCATGGTGCACTATGAGTGCGCTATCAGATGTTTACCGAGTACTCAAAGAAACAAGGGTCGAGTACTCGAAGTGCAATTACCAAGAACTTGAAGTTGCCGACTTAAATTTTAAATAAGGTGTATTCTGATGCCTTATTGACTCCTATTCATTTAAGGACATTTTTAGGAGTTATTATTGGTATATTTGTCTATATTTGGAGACTTTATGAAGACTTTAAGGATAAGAGAAAGACTTGGAGATTAAGAAATCTTTTTTCATAATTAAAGATTCTTATTCCATAATTGAATATTTTTCTCTCTATAAGTATGAGGAGATATTAAGAAGAGAGATGATGGTTTCAGAGTTCTGCAATTCTTTCACATAAAAGGTCTTCCTGCAGAAAGAGAGAAAATTATTAAGTGATTATTCATCTTCTAGTTCTCTCTTATTTTTGGGATCCAATTGTGATACAATACATGTGAACTTTATGCACAATTGGATGACTTAGATATTGGAAAAATCTGCACATCATCCATTGCAATGTGTGTGCATTGATCTGTGAGAAGCGAAGCTGTTAGAGTACAGAGATCGGAGCAGGAGGCTTTGAGGTTTATTGATCCGTTGAAAAGCGGAGCTGTCAAAGTATGGAGATCAGAGCGAGAGGTTTGTGGTAGCGCGAGTAATTGAAGACTTTCAGACGTCAAGTGATAAAAGGCAAGTCAGAGTGATTGTAAGTCCTAACTTCATAGAGTCTGTGTACTTCTTGATTCATAGTGCATCGATACCAGAAGGTATTCGTGGTTTTTACTTGGAGCATTTCCAAGGTTTTCCACGTAAAAATATTGGTGCCGTCTCTACTTTATTTTCTATACTTATATTTATTATTACCTATCATTTTTATTTCAAATTGTATTAGTTTTCTTTATGACTATCATTTTGTTGGAAAGTAATAGTTAATTTTGTGGAATTTTTTTTTATTTGACTATCACTGTGTTACAGATTATGAATTACATTGTATAATAGTTTATTTTTAAAGTTATACTTTATGGATTATTAGTGTTACTTTAAAATGAAAAAAATTAAATTAAATAAATTTGACCTGCTTGTATTTTTTTTGAAATAATTTTAAATTTAATTTTACATATTCAATCATATTTTTTTCTTAAAAACAATTATTCAAAGAGTAAAATTTTAACTAAGATATTAAGCCTATGAATTAATAATGAAATCTCAAAGAGTAATGTGTAAATAAATTATGAATTTATTTAAATACCCCGTATTTAAATAATAATTATTTTATTTTTTTATTTATTTTGGATGGCATGGTGGGTATTTAAATTATTGAGTAAGAGTACTCTAGTCATTTTAAGACTACTAGGTAATTTTTGTTATTATGGAATCTGATAAGAGTGTATTAGTCTCTATGATGAGTGGCATGTTGGTTATTATGGAAAATTTAGGGGCATTATGGTCATTTGCCGTAACCTAGCTTCCCCTATATAAGCATAAAGATTCAGCTTATTATCTCAAATACAATTTCAGACTTCTCTCATCTTCTTCCTTTCCTTCTTCACTCACTTATATACATATATATATAGAGAGAGAGAGAGAGAAAAAAAAAATATATATATATAGAGAGAGAGAGAGAGGGCAATTACTTGGTGCGGATCTGGTTGGTGGTGTAGTAAGCTCCAAATCTGTGGTGTAGTAATCTCTCCAAATCAGGCAAGACATATGTTCTACTCTTCCTCTTTGTACTAAAAATTCATAACATTTGTTTTGTGCTCCTATAAACTGTTATATATTAATTTTGTATATGTATACTTATGAGTATTAGCATGTTCATATATGTATTGATATGTGGTTATATGAGCATGTATGTGTAGATCCGTAGCTATATGTCTATATGTATATATTCGTAGTTGTATGAGAATGTATGTATGGATGCATAGCTATATGGTTATATGTATATATCAATATTTATATGAGCATGTATGTATAGATCTGTAGTTATGTGAACACATATGTGTAGATCTGTTATAATATGTTTGTATTTATGTACATAAATGATATATATATTATGTTATACATATATAAATAGATCCGAAAGTATATGTATAGATCATGTGTATATGTAAAGATTTGTGATATATACAACTACTCATGTATAGATCGGTTATCATTGGTTTTAATTCATAACTACATATTATAGTATATATTCTATTTATACGTATATACATTTATTTGTAGTTATATATACGGATCTGTTTTACCATGTTCATGTCCATAAATATATATGATGTTTATTGTATTCTGTGTAGATAAACATGTATAGATTTATGTCTAAATGTATAGATCTGTGAGCATACGGATATGTCCTGTTATTATGATTTATGTTAAAGTGTATATGATTTGAACTACATATAGGGTCCGTTTGGATACCCTGTTTTCTGGTTTTTTTTTTTTACTGTTCACCCATTTCAAAAACAAAAACACGTTTAGCAAACGCGTTTACTGTTCATTTTTTTTTTGCCCAAAAAATTGTTTTCTGTGAATAGTGGATAAAAGTGGTGAAAACACAAAATACAACTTTTAGTTGTTTTTTGAGTTTTTTCACTGTTTAGGGTACCACCTCCACCACCGCCGCCACCACCACCACCCCCCGCCACTGCCGGGCCCACCGCCGCCTCCGCCCGCCACCAGTCACCCACCACCGCCGCCCCCCGCCGCCGCCGGTCACCGTCGGCCACCACCGTCGCCCACCAATACCATTTTATTTTTCAATACAAATTTTGATTCAAACGTTTTTTTGTTTTCAGTTTTTTGCAGAAAAAAACAAAGACAAATACAAAAACAGTTTTTATATTTGAAGACAGAAAACAAATACAAAAAACAGGCTTTCCAAACGCACCCATAGAAATCTGAATATAGAAATAGTTTAGGTTTCAATGTTAATATTTTAGGTTTCAATGTTGACAAGGAATTTAATCACTGTTATGAGAGAAACACTGCTTATATTATGTAATTGTTTCTCTCTATTTTCTTTGTTCATTTATTTAAATGTTATTATGTTTTCCCACGAATTATACTAAAATACGTAGATTTAACCATATAAATGAACAATTTTGACCATATAAATATACTGTATTTTCTGGCGTTGGGGCGCTACCCCAGACCCCGCCAAGGGGGCACACCCTGGACCCCCCAGACTCGACTTTATAAATTATACGTTCCCGAGTAAAGAATGGAAATGAATTAATAATTTTCGTAAAATCATAAGATTTAATTAAAATGACTATCGTCGGGAGATTTAAAAGGAACCCCAATGAGGCTGACTAACAAACGCAGTCTCACTAGTACCACAGGACATGGATGAGTTGTCATGGCATGACTGAGTTATCGGGTATGTGGTTATGATTTGACATGGAGAATATGAGAATTGGACTTGTGGAAGGAATTTATGATATTTGTTTTATATCTTCACAAAGATATCCTAGTAAATATAAATGGAAGTTATGAAATTAATTATATCTTTACGGTAGTATTTTAGTGAATATAAAGTATAGTAAGGTATATTAATATTTTTGGGATAGGTGCCACTGAGAAATGAGATGGTTTTAGTATTCTGTTTGGGATCATGTAGAGATGTACTTGCTCGTGGGTTTGACCCACCTTTGTTGATATTTCAGGTCTTCGGCATTTTCATCCGCAGGGTTGAGAATTTGTCTCTCCTGTCTTCTTGGTCCAACAGTTTCCTTCCACTATAGGGTATGAATTCTGTCTTATTGTAGTTAATGTAATTTTTGTGTGGTTTAGGGGTCCATGATATGAGATTCTCAAGTTGTATCAATTTGAAAACTTAAGTTATTCCGATGATGTATTGGGTGTGAGATCTTTCATGTATAAGTGTTATCACCGACTCTTATTATCATATATCTATTTTATGTCTTATCATCTGTACTTATTTTTGTCAATTGAATATGCTTCTAGTTTATGTGTATGGGTCTGACCAATCCATACATAAAAATTTGAGAGTGTCACATTTACTTATTGATAGATTATTCTTAAAGGGTAATATGGAAAAAGAGTTAACAAAATTTTAAATTTGAAGTTGTTTGTAAATATAAGTAGAATTTAATTGTATTATCAAATTATTAATAGGACTTATTTAAAATTGGTGTGTAAAAATATGACTTATCAATCATTTTTCCGATCAGTAAATCTCCATGGCCCTATTCTACACATATGTATATGATGCGCTATGAGTTCTCTAAGAATAATACAGCTCATGACCATGACATACAGTGACATGCCATGAAAATGAATTCCATGATCTTCCAAACAAATAAATAAGGCATCCTTGCACAGTCCAAAGACTCAAATACATCAACCACTCTGATTTCTTAGAGTCCAAATCAGAAGGCCCACAATAATTTGATTTCATTGACAATAATACAGCTCAGTGAGCTCACACATGAAACATCAAAATCGAACTCCATGAACTTTCTGAAGGAATCTGAACGCGTAGGTTCAGATAAAAAAAAAAATGGGATTTAATATTTCAGAAATCATCAAATATTATGATCGTTTTTTATTAGATGGACAAATAATTTGTTACTGACACGATCCGGACATAGATATCATGTGAACACGTTAGTTCAGATAAAAAAAAATTGGGATTTAATATCTCAGAAAACATCAGATATTATGATCATTTTATTAAATGAATAAATAATTCGTTAATAACACGATTGGGAGGTAACTATCATATGATCGTTCTACACGTCTAATCAAAGTAAAAGTTTCCAGACGTTATAAATAAAAAAAATTAAAAATAAATAAACTAACTAATCAGAGTAAAATTACTCAGACACCTCGGTGTTGAAAGTTAGGTAAATTGGTCAAATAAAACCCAAGCAACCCATGTGTTATTCATGTGGTTGTCTTGGATGCTTCTTTCTAGTCAAATAAGGTTTGGCAAGTTTTAGTAGGTGAGTTGTCATTTTTGACAAAAATGAAACTCATGTAATGTGTGTGTATTAGTTTATTGTGTGTTTAGGATTTGTAAGCCTATAAAAGGCATATGTAACCATTAGTTTCATATCAAACAATCTTATAAGGAATTATTTCCTTAGTTCTCTCTTTCCCTCATTTATATTTTGTTCTTCATAAATTCTAGTGTATCTTTGTATTCCAACAAGTGGTATCAGAACCAACGATCCCGAAGTTTTAAATTGAATCATGTCTGCAAACAATTCGATTCATTTACAACTTCCAAAGCTCACCGAAAAAAATTACAACAGTTGGTCCGTCCAATTGAAAGTATTTTTTCGATCCCAAGATTTATGGAATTTGGTGGAGACCGGCTACATCGAAGTAGCGAACTCAAAAGTATTTGAGGCATTGAAGAAAGAGGAGAAAGATGCATTGATCGAAATCCGGAAAAAGGATCAAAAGGCATTATATGCCATTTTTCAAGCCGTAGACGAGTTGGTATTTGAAAAAATAGCGGTGGCAGAAACAGCACACACGGCGTGGGATATTTTGCAAAAATCCTACAGAGGCTATGATCGGGTTAGACGAGTGCGACTACAAACGTTGAGAGGTGATTTTGAATCTCTAACCATGGGTGATTCAGAATCAACCTCGGCGTACATCGATCGGGTGCAATCCATCGTTAATCAATTGAAGGTTAATGGAGAAATGATTGATGATCAAAAGATCGTGGAAAAGGTTTTAAGATCTTTGACCACAAAATTTGATTATGTAGTGGCGGCGATCGAAGAAGGGCAAGACATATCAACCATGTCCATCGAACGGTTTATGGGTTCATTAGGCTCCCACGAGCAAAAGATGAACCAGAAGGCCAACAACTCTAGCACGGAGCAGGCGTTGCAGATCAGATTTGTTTCGACAAATCGAGGGGGCAGTAAAGGACGACGAGGTGGAGGTCACGAACGTAGTCATGGCAGAGGAATAAATGACTTTGGAGGTCGCAGTGGTAATACCGAAACACGTGACAAAACCAACGTCAAATGTCATCGATGTCAACGATTCGGACATTACAAAAATGAATGTCGAACCCATATGCCGGACGAAAAAGAGTGACTATGCAAATCTTGCCAACACAAAAGAAAACATAGCTCTAGCATGCAACGATGTTGGGCTAGATAGCGCATGCACAAATATATAGTATTTGGATACCGGATGCAGCAACCACATGTGTGGGAAGAAAGAGTTATTCTCACACTTGGACGAATCGTTTCGCGGTGAAGTAAATTTTGGAAATCGATCCAAAGTTCCTGTAATAGGCAAAGGTGGCGTAAAAATTATATCGAAAGATGGCACCGATGTCACTATTGCCGATGTTTTTTTTTTGCCGGAAATGTTCTGGAATTTGTTGATTATGGGACTACTTTCAGAAAAAGGGCATGACATTCATATTTTGGATGGTGTGTGTACCGTTCATAGCAAAAGCGGGAAACAAGTGACAAAGGTGCAGATGACAAAGAATAGAATGTTCCCATTGGATCTTTATACAAAAACCGAGGTAAATCTGATGGCGAGGTCGAAAGATATCAATTGGTTATGACACCTTCGGTTTGGTCATCTAAACTTTCAAGGCTTGAGACTCCTGGTGCAGAAAAACATGGTAACGGGGTTACCACTAATCGATGTTCCTGATCACCTGTGCGAAGGATGCCTTCTCGGAAAACACCACCGAGAATCTTTTCCAGTTGGAAAAACACGGAGAGCCAAACAATCGTTGGAGTTGGTTCATACTAACATATGTGGACCAGTTGAGGTAGAATCTCTCGGGCACAAAAGGTATGTTCTACTTTTTGTAGATGATTTTTCTAGAAAAAGTTGGGTGTATTTTCTAGAACAAAAATCAAAGGCATTTGGAAAATTTAAAGAGTTTAAAGCTTTTTTTGAAAAACAAAGTGGCTTTAATCTCAAGACATTGAGATCGGACAGAGGAGGAGAATTCACCTCTAACGAATTCAACAATTATTGCAAATCTCAAGGGATAAAACGCCAATTAACCGCCAGTTATACACCTCAGCAGAACGGTATAGCTGAAAGAAAAAACAAAACCATTTTTGAAATGGTTAGAAGCATGTTGAAAGCCAAAAGTTTGCCAAAGTCTTTTTGGGCAGAAGTTGTTGCATGTGCTATATATCTATTGAACAGGTGTCCAACGAAGAGTATTTTGGGGAAAACTCCACATGAAGCATGGAGCGGTAGCAAACCGGATGTTTCACTCCTACGAGTATTTGGGTGCGTCGCATATACTTATGTACCAGAACAACGGAGAAAGAAACTTGATGACAAAAGCCAAAAGTGTATCTTCATCGGTTACAGTGAGGTAACTAAAGGTTATAAGCTTTATAATCCTCTCACAAAAGATGTTATTGTAAGCCGAGATGTCCAATTCATCGAGGATGATACTTGGGCATGTAATCAAACACTACATAAGGAGCAACGTGTCATCATTGAAAATGAAACAAAAGAAACAAGTGATTGCTCTTCACCGGATAGTTCATCACCTTCACCGGCACCTGTAGGTCGTCCAAAGCGAACGCATGTGATGCCTGCACGTCTCCAGGATTATATGGTCACAAATGATAATGATGATGATTTTAGTGATGAAACTCTAGTAAATTTTTGTTTATTTGCAAATTGTTATCCAATTTCATATAAGGAAGCAGAGAATGATGAGCGGTGGATCCATGCAATGAACGAGGAGATTCATGCAATTGAGAAAAATGATACTTGGGAGCTAACTTCTTTACCTGTCAGAAAGAAGTCAATTGGTGTCAAGTGGGTGTACAAGACAAAATATAAACCAAATGGTCAGATGGACCGATTAAAGGTGAGATTGGTAGTCAAAGGCTATAAGCAGAAGCCAGGAATTGATTACTACGAAGTATTTGCACTAGTGGCAAGGATGGATACGATCTGAATGACTATAGCACTTGCAGCTCAAAACAGGTGGAAGATTCATCAGATGGATGTCAAGTCCGCCTTTCTCAATGGCGTTCTTGAGGAGGAGGTATATGTTGACCAACCACCTGGTTTTCTTAAAGAGAGGTCATGAAAAACTAGTGTACAAGTTGAAGAAGGCGTTGTACGGACTGAAGCAGGTACCACGTGCCTGGTACACACAGATCGACACATACATGCTGGAAGATGGATTCCAAAAATGTCCTCATGAGCACACCTTTTATATCAAATCAAAGTCTAATGGTGATATAATGATTGTATGCCTTTATGTTGATGATTTGATATTTACAGGAAATTGCGAGACGATGTTTACTAAATTTAGAGAGGCGATGACTCGCCAGTTCGAAATGACGGATATGGGATTGATGTCATATTTCTTAGGCATCGAAGTGCATCAAACTAAAGATGGCATATTTATTTTGTGTGATATTCTCAAGAAGTTTCATATGGATTCAGGGACGCCAATTCGGACTCCAGTGGCAGAACGTCTGGAGATGAGGAAAGAAGGAAGTGGTGAACTGGTAAACCCAACATATTTCAAAAGTATAGTCGGTAGTCTACGTTATTTGACTTCCACTGGACCAGATATTGTTTATGGTGTGGGGCTTATCAGTCGGTTCATGGAAACACCTCGACAATCACATCTACAAGCAGCAAAACGGATCTTACGGTACGTGAGTGGTACTCGGGATCATGGAATTTTTTATACCTATTATGACGATTTCAGTCTAGTAGGCTATACAGACAGTGATTGGGCAGGTGATGTGGAGACTCGGAAAAGCACTTCCGGGTATGTTTTCTATCTGGGAGAAGGAGTGTTCTCTTGGTCCTCGAAGAAGCAACAAGTTGTTGCATTGTCAACAGCGGAAGCGGAATACATGGCAGCTACATCGGCAGCATGTCAAGTTGTATGGTTACGCCGCATGCTGGATGAGTTACACTACGAACATGGAGGTCCAACCAAAATCATGTGCGATAATAAGTCAGCAATCGCACTTGCTAAAAATCCAGTGTTTCATGGTCGAAGCAAGCATATTGGGATCAAATATCATTACATTCGAGATTTGGTCAAAGATGGAGAAATCGAACTAGATTTTTGCAGGTCAGAAGATCAAGCGACAAATATTTTGACTAAACCGTTAAAATCTGAAGTGTTTGAAAAATTGAAGAATATGTTGGGGGTTATTAAAGACCAATTTAAGGGGGGCTGTTGAAAGTTAGGTAAATTGGTCAAATAAAACCCAAGCAACCCATGTGTTATTCATGTGGTTGCCTTGGATGTTTCTTTCTAGTCAAATAAGGTTTGGCAAGTTTTAGTAGGTGAGTTGCCATTTTTGATAAAAATGAAACTCATGTAATGTGTGTGTATTAGTTTATTGTGTGTTTAGGATTTGTAAGCCTATAAAAGACATATGTAACCATTAGTTTCATATCAAGCAATCTTACAATGAATTATTTCATTAATTCTCTATTTCCCTCATTTATATTCATTAGTTCTCTCTTTCTTTCATTTATATTTTGTTATTCATAAATTATACTGTATTTTGTGTTCCAACACTCGGTGATAAAAATAAAATTTAAAAATTAAATAAACTTTCATATGATATGGAGGAAGCACCTTTCTCCAAAAAAGTAGAGTGTTTTTTACTAGTTCCACTAGTTGGCCACTTTGCCTCCAACTTGCAAGGAAATTCCCTTCCTCCAGCTATTGAACCTTCCTTGCATTCACTAAAAAGGAGGCACATATACCAATTGAATTTGAAAGCAAGAGCAATGGGCACCACCAAACATTCATAAAAATTAAAAACTAAAGAAAAAAGTGCCAAACATTCATAAAAATTAAAAACTAAAGAAAAAAGTGCTAGATTCATGAAAAGGAGTTTTCTTTTTGGAACTCTCATTTTTCTATGTTTGGTGACATACAAGGGGAACAAGAAAGGAAAGGAAAAGCTTCTACACACCACTGAAAGGAGATATTGTTAAACATACATACTCCATCAAACTCAAATCTCCTACATCTAAGGTACATTTAAATTAATAAATAGATCTGATACATAATTTCAATATGAACTTTCTATAAATTGTACCAATATGGTATTTCCAATCCTTCCCAAATTGGGAGGATTAGGTTTTCTGATGTATTTTTATTCCTTCCCAAATTGAAAGGTTTAGGATTTTAATGAAAGGTTTAGGATTTTAAAGATCTAGGTTTCGTCCATCATGCGAGGGTGTATTAGTTTCCTTTTAACATTCAAAAAAAAAAAAAAAAACTTTCTATAAAATGTGTCAAATTTGCAAAATAAATACCATTTTATTAATTGGACAATCTAAATACATTAATTATAAACCCTTCAATCCAAATGAAAACCTGGTTACATATATTGAAGGGGAAAAAAAACACAAAAACAAGACCCATGATGGGTTTTCTTTCTGTCCTATCTGCTGGGTCCTTCTCTTCATGAACACTGTAAAATTCTTTTCCACTCTATTTTCCAGGAAAATGTGGTGGAAATATGCTTCAAATTTTCCCACGTAGCTGAAATTCCAAAACTTGCAAAGGAGTACAATTCCTCTGGTTTCCAAACATCCATATACATATATATATATATACCAATTGATCCTCAAAGCAAGAACACGATTACCGCCACCAATCACTCAACAGAAATAAACTAAAGGAAAAAAGAAGCTGTATTTTCCTTTCATAAGCTTTCTCATTAGTCATCAGTATGATGTAAAAACACCAAAGAGAAAACAATAAAAAGTGAAGGAAGATCTCCAACACCTCACCAAAACAAGTAACACACCCAACAAACCCAAACCTCACCTAAACATCCAACTTCATATTTTTCTTTAAAAAAAAAAAATTAACCTACTTTTTTTTCATCATCTCCTCCTCCTCTCTGATGGATCCTCTTCCCATCATCATAGAATATGTCATAGATCTTTTTCCATCCATTTCTTTTTCTTCTTTTTTTCCTTTTCTTTTTTTTTTTTTGGTATTTTGGTTGGGAACTTGGGCTATATATATTTGTCCTTTTCTTCTTCTTCTTTTTTTTCCCCTTTTGGTGGGGGTTGATTTGATTAAGCAGCTATAACTGTGCCTGTATGTAAAGGGTACTCATTTGGTGTTTGGGGAGAAGTGGAGTTTTTCTGATCTTTTCTCAATTTCTTGGAGGCAGAGAGTTTCCAATTCTTCTCTTTGGCTTCATCTTTCTCTATCTGCTCTTCTCTGCATTCTTCACTACAGAAAGGTGTGTCCCCTCTGCATATTCATAACCATACAAATCAATATCCAAATCACATATCACAATATGTACATTTAAATCCCATTGGGTATCAGTAGCAGCCAAAACAAAAAACAAATGTATACGAGTGTATATATATACATAAAATTTAAGTCATTCATTTTATTTCAGAATAGCCAATCATATACTATCACAATATACACAAAATAGCTTTTGCCCATCTGGGTTTTAATATCCACTGGCCAGAAAAGGGGGAAAAGTGTTTGGTTGCTAGGAAAAGTCAGGAAAAGAGTTTTAACTTGAAATTTCGAATTTTGCTTTTGTTTTGTTTTTCTTTTTTTTCAAATATTGGATCCTGAAATGTCATCTCATTCTATATACTACCGTTTCGGATTAGCTGGCCTACCAAAAAAAGAAGAACTTGAATGAGTTTCTACCCAAAAATCCAAATTGGTTTATTTTCTTTCAGTAATCTCGGCAACAGAGAAAAGCAAAATTGAAAAAACAATTGTTATTTTACTTTTCAGCCAGTTAATCTGTATTATATGGATGAAAAATATATACCAAACAAGGTGCTACATAAATAACCATCAAAATAGTTATTTCTGTTCCTCCAATTAGACAACTTTCCCAGAAAATCCTATAATTTTCCCGGAAAATTCGACACTCCATCAATACAAACCCAAACAAAGAAAATCAGAAGTGGGTTTGATGGAAAAATCCAAAACATAAATTGGGTTTCTAGATTTAATTACAATCAAAGAAAAACCTGAGAAATAAAAACAAAAAACTAACCTGTACATGAAGATGTCTCTGTTACCACCGAGAGGTTTGTTGCAGAGAAAGCAAGCTTCCAAGAAATGGGGTTGGTGTTCTTCGCCAAATCCAGATCTCGGAGAAGGGAGAGACGAAAAGGAAGAGAAGCTTCTCAGACTCCCTTTTCTCTGCAACTGCGAAGCACTGTAAAACAGAGGCCTAGAGAAAAAATGGTGGTGATTGTTTCCCGAGAAACCAGCTTCTGAATCGGTAAGAGAAACCAGACCATCGTCTTCTTCGATGAAGCAAGGCCTTCTGGTTGCTGTATTGTCCATGGAGGAATCTGGGTTGTTTTAGAGAGAGAAAGTGGAGGGGTGTGAATGGAGGAAGGAGGAAAGTGGGGGTTATAAAGAGGGGTTTGGTAGAGAGAAACCACGGCGGTGTTCTCTTTAGCGGTAAATGTGTAGATACATAAACATACTTCAGATGTATTTGCCACTGAATGTTCGTTTAATTACAACAATACCATGCAATAATGGAACAATGGTTTTATTGTAATTATGTTTACAATTGTAACAATTATGGTAAATTAGTTATAAACAAGGAGGTATGTGTTCTGGAATAGAAGGAAAAGCCACACGCTCCTTAAGAGCGCGTGGATGGGACGATGTCACCATCAAAGGGACCACATGTACACTTTTGTCCAGCTGATCTTTTTCAAGGTCCTATCATTGTGGTTTGAAAAAATGTATTTAAATAATTATTCAATTATTTATTTACTTTTTCTACACTTTTTCAATAATGATCTAGATCTTTATTTTACTTTTTCTGCAAAATGTCTTTAATTCAAATGGACGGTATTCAGCTGTATAAATATGATATATTTGAAATCATGGATCCGAGAAAAATGAGAAGTAGGAGAAGGAAAGTTAAAAAGAGATAAGTGAAATATATTATTAGATTAACAAAGTGTTTAAATGAATAATTTCATCATCTTTAAATTAATAAATATTTGAGTAGTTATGATTGGCAGAATGCTGATGATGTGATGAAGATATATAATGAAAAGTTATTAATCTATTTTATGTTTAGAGAAAGAGTGATAAATTGAAACATTATTTGAAAATTATTTATAAATGTTAGCAAATATTTATTCAAGAAAAAAAAAATTACTCCTCCTCAATCTCTTGTTAATGGCAATTTTTTTTAATTGAAATGGTCTTCAAATATTTATCCAATCTTAAATTTCACAGTAATATAATTATTGAAAAGAGTAATTCCTGGTGAACTTCACATAATAAATCAACCAAAATTATACAATAAAATTTAATATATTTTCTTTACGGTAAAACGCAATAAACTTTAATTCATTAAAAAGCGATGCATGAACTATTAATATGACCGAATGAAAAATCAACAAGAACAAACAATTCAACTGAAAAATACTCAATAAGTGAGTAATTAATAATATAAGGGTTAACTTCAAGAAATCCCCCTATGCTATTCAATTTAATCAACTAATCTATATTGTGTTCATTTTGCCTCTTATACTATCCAATTTCATCATTATGTTTCATCCTCCTCATATTTAGAGTCAAAATATCTAAACTACCCTCCCTTAATAGTATAAGAGGATTTAATGAAATCAACTCTTAAAAAAATTATTTTTCGAAAATAAATTATATTTTTCGTAAAAATTATAAATTTCTATATATATATATTTCGGAAAATATGATTTTTTTTTTCAAAATTTTTTTTTTTTGCTAAAAAGTATATATTATGTTCCAAAATATGATTTTTTTTGTGAAAAATAATTTTATTCAAAAATATATATATTATATTTCAAAATATGATTTTTTTTGCGAAAAATATATATTATGTCCCAAAATATGATTTTTTCTTAAAAATATTTTTTTTTGCGAAAGATATACACTTTTATGTTCCAAAATATGATCTTTTCCAAAAAAATATTTTTTTGAGAAAAATATATATACTATTATGTTCCAAAATATGTGTTTTTTTTCGAAAAATATTGTTTTTGCAAAAAATATATATTATTTTTTCTGAAATAATTCATATTTTGGAAAATAATATACTCCCTCCGAAAAATAATTTTTTTGCGAAAAATATATATATATATTTGAATTTATAATTTTTGTGAAAAATATAATTGATTTTCAAAAAATAATTTTTTTAAATAATTTATTTCACTAAATCTCCTTATATTATTGAAGGTAGTTTAGGTATTTTGACTCAAAATATGAGATATAAGGGAGTATAATTATAAAATTGAATAATATAAGGGGCAACATAAACACAATAAAAATTAATTAATTAAACTAAATAGCATAGGGAATTTCTTGAAATTAACTCATAATATAATTCATAGTCTTACAATCTAGTATTACCTGATGGTTAACTAATTAAAACTCATACAGTGAAAGAATACTAATTAAATCATCTACACATTTGCTCTCACATGTTTTATATTAATAAAAGTATAATAAATATATATATATATTGTACGAAATATTATTCTGCAACTAGTATAGGTGGGACCATGGGGTCTGATTTTATGGCGCGTTGATGTGACGTGCAGTAAATGGAAAGTTAAGAGGTAACCCCAACGACCCACCGTTTCAAGTCTCGCAAACAATCCCAGTGACGTCAGCTAACGCCCCACACCTTCCGTCGTTTTCTTCGCCCACTACACCAAATACTTCAGTTTTTAGTGAACTACCGGCCAGATCCCAACCCATTGCCTACGTAAATGTGGTCCCTACTTCCTTCATGGTCCTTCACCATCCTTTCAAACCGTGATCTTACCTATTTTTATGAGTAATTTAAATAAAAACCCCTAATATTTTAGATTTTAATTAAATAATTCCATATAGTTCAAACAATCCCATGATATTTACAAAAAAATTCAAATGCGCTCCAAAAACTAACCAATTTTCTCGCACCGAAAATGTCAAAATGACTTAAATACCCATAATCAGAGTTTTATGACATATTTTGTAGGGCAATTTGCATTGACACCCCCTGAGGTTAGGATCAATGGCAATCAGATTACAATCAATATTTTTTTGGCACTCACACCCCTAACGTTTCATGTTTCGTTGCAATGACACCCCCTGGGCTGATGAAATGACTAGAATGCTCCTTTAATTGTGTCACTTATTACATTAGTGTAATATATAAAGTGTGAAATTATCCATATAGCAAAATACTTCACCCCTCTGAAATTACTAATTACACTTCCACCCTTTATTACAAAATATATATATATATATTATGAAAATTACAATTTAATTTTTTTTTCTTTATAATATAATTTGTATATATAATTACGAAAAAATATATATATAATTTGTAAAAATATATAAAATTTGAAAAAACATATAAAATTCGAAAAAATATACAAAATTAAAAAAAAACATATAAAATTCGAAACAAATATATAAAATTCGTAAACAATATATAAAATTCGTAAACAATATATAAAATTCGAAAAACATATTAAATTCTAAAAAATATATAAAATTCAAATATATATATATATAAAGTGTGACAGAAGTTTAAGTAGACAAGCCTCAGAGTCATTAGCTATGGTAACGGATTTTCTCCAACTCTTTGCAGAGCTATTTCAATGGCCACGATGGCGACACATGCTCCACGATGGTGACCGAAATCGGAATCGAACCGATACTTTATTAAAATATTTTAATCAAAATTAAATATATTAATATTTGGATCAAAATTAACGGTTCGGTTCCGGTTCTCATTTTTAAAGAACCACAAGTAAATTTTTATTTGGATCAAAATTAACAGTTCGGTTCCGGTTCTCTTTTTTAAAGAACCGAAAGTAAATTTTTATTTGGATCAAAATTAACGGTTCGGTTCCGATACTTTTGGTTCTTTAAAAATGAGGACTGGAACCGAACCGTTAATTTTGATTCAAATATTAATATATTCACGATGCGGTTCGCTTTTGATTCCGACCGAAACCGGAATCAAACCGATACTTTCGGTTCTTTAAAAATGAGAACCGGAACCGAACCGTTAATTTTGATCCAAATATTAATATATTTAATTTTGATTAAAATATTTTAATAAAGTATCGGTTCGATTCCGATTTCGGTCACCATTGTGGGGCATGTGTCGCCATCGTGGCCATTGAAATAGCTCTGCAGAGAGTTGGAGATGATCCGTTATCTTGGCTAATGACTCTGAGGCTTGTCCACTTAAACTTCAGTCACACTTTATATATATATATATATTTGAATTTTATATATTTTTTATAATTTTATATGTTTTTTGAATTTTATATATTTGTTTCGAATTTTATATGTTTTTTTAAAATTTTATATATTGTTTCAAATTTTATATATTTTTTTGAATTTTATATGTTTTTTCAAATTTTATATATTTTTTACAAATTATATATATATATTTTTTTGTAATTTTAATTTTCGTAATTATATATACAAATTATATTATAAAGAAAAAAAAATTAAATTGTAATTTTCGTATATATATATATATATATATATATATATATATTGTAATAAAGGGTGGAAGTGTAATTAGTAATTTTAGAGGGGTGAAGTATTTTGCCACATGGGTAATTTCACACTTTATATATTACTCTAATGTAATAAGTGAAACAATTAAAGGGGCATTCTAGTCATTTCACCAACCCAGGGGGTGTCATTGCAACGAAATTGAAACCTCAGGGGGTGTGAGTGCCAAAAAAACGTTGACCATAATCTGATTGCCATTGACCCTAACCTCAGGGGTGTCAATGCAAATTACCCTATTTTGTAATACCAAAATTTTATCTCATAATTTTCACAAAACCTCCCAAGGTTTCAATTTTTAATTTAAAAAATCCTACATATTTCAAATATGTTGAGATACCCCCATTCTCCGTCCATTTTAATTAATTAAAATTTTAAATCTCTCTCTAATTATGCTCATAGTATATAAACATTTAATAATCAAAATTGAAAAAACAAATATTCAAAAATAATAAATAATAATATTTTTTTAATTATGCTCAAAGTTAGTCTTTTTTTTGTGTGTATCTTATATTAATAATTTTAATTTTGAATAATCATAATAAATATAATAAATAATAAAATCAATTACTTTTGAACTATAATTTTTATATTTTAATTTTAGAGTGATATCATTTGATATTAAAAGTTTAAAAAATATATAAAATTTAACAAAGGATTATTTGCAAAACCCCCCTATAGTTTCATACTGGAGCGAAAAACTCTCATTTGTTACAAAATGTGTGTATAAATTTATTATGTTTCCAAATGTTGCAATTTATTCCCATTTTGCTTTAAAATAATATGAAATTACCAAAATACCCATTCTAACCTAATAAAAATAACAAATATTGAATTAATATATAATAAAATAATAAATAATTAAATAAAAATAAAATTTTGAAAGAAACTGACTTAAGTTTTTTTAATCATAGGGGGGTATTGGCCATTTTTGGGAGCAAGGGGTATTTGATAAAATTTGTAAATTTCAGGGGTGGTTTGAACCATAGGACGTTATTTGATTAAATCCTGAAACTTCAAGATTGTATGTAAATTACCCTATATTTATTTGATATATATATATATATATATATATACAGAACAATAATCGTTAGCTCATCACCAAGCAATAAAAAATCATCTAAACTAAAAATGTTAATCATTATATAAAATAGTTTAAAACAAGCACAACTTACTATTGATTTCACAAAAAAATATTTCTTCTTGGCTCCGCCCCACAAAAAATTTATTTCTAAAGAATTATATATGCCACCCCTAAATATTTTATTTGCTCCACCCCCACATATCAATGCATATGGTTTATTTCTTGCTATTAATTTATTCCTCCTTTCCTAATACTATCGTGATTAAACAGATAAATATTTAAATATTTACTTATAAGCACGTTAGTAAATGTGAAAATTTGGTCAACAATTAATTATTTTGAACTAGCAAGTAGTCTTAACCCAAATATGAAATAATTGCTTTAAGTTCTACTGAAAAATAAAATAAAAAAAAATATCGCTATATAATTTGTCTTACATTTTGGTAAGTAAACGCTTGCATCTCAGTATTACCGCAGTTGCCGGCATAGAGTTAGCCGATGCTTATTCCTCAAATACCGTCATTGCTTCTTAGGGAAAAGAAGTTCACGACCCGTGGGCCTTCTACCTCCATGCGACATTGCTATGTTAGGCTTTCGCTTTGAACCATTTGAGAAAAAAAATCAGATTTTGACCTAAATTACAAGAAATGTAATGATCATTAATTCATAGCACAATATAAATTAATGCAAACTCCAATTTGGAAGCAAGACATGGAGGCAATGCAAGTCAAATTTATCCAGTTGGTCTATCCTTTATGATCAGTCTCTTTAAATTCAAGTTATAAATTATTTTTGTTTATCATGTTGTATGAAATTGAAAAATAATTAGTTCATACTTTAAATTAATTTTTATTTTTTCAATTTAATTCTAAAACGGTGTTCTATGCAACTGAACATACTTTATAAAGTCAAAACAATGTATCTACAAGATATTGGTAATGAGTAGTGACAAAGTCGGGTTTATCATAATTTGAGGTTTAGAACTTTAATACATAATATATAGAGATATTATCAATAAAACCCCATGTGGTTTATAACATTTATTACTTCCGAGAAATTATAGGGGATGGAATAATTTGATCATATTTAAAAGGGTTAACTTCATTTACACCCGCTAAGGTTTACTTTAACTTCAATCACACCCCTTCAGGTTTGCAAATCTTCAATCACACTCCCTCATTATATAAAATGTCTAAAACATCCCTAAACCAAACACCTCTAAACAAATTTAATCATAGAATATAAATAAACATATATCCAAACATATATTAACCCTAAAACATATATCCAAACACACCACCACTGCCACCACCCGCCCTCGCCGCCACCGGTCGCACCCTCGCCCAACCCCCAAACCCCCACCCTCACACCCACATTTGCGCGCACACACACACACACACACATATATATATATACACAAATACACACACACATATATATATATATACACAAATACATATACATATATATATATATATATATATATACTAGAGTTCCCAATTAAAGTTCCGAAATTCTCCTATATTTTCTTACACTTTCTCGACAACCAAATAGAGAAACAGAAGAGGGAAAATTACCAGAATTCAGACAGGACCTTGACCTTCCATTTGTGTGTTATGCATGATGGGTTGAACCTGTTTAGCGATTCTTTTTCGTAGCTTGGTCCTGTCCGACCTTTTCGATGGCTTTGATTTCCCAAACCTTGTAGGGATCGCACAAATTCAGTCTTGTTGAATCCAACACGATCAAAACCCTAGAACCTTCCCTAGTCCAATTGATTCGGAGTAAAACCCAATTGATGTATATATATATATATATAGATATATAGATATAAATACACATATATGTTAGAGGCGGGCCAAATTTTCAGAATGGTGGTGTTGCTACAAGTGGCCAGTGATGGCGGTGCTGCTACAGGCGGCGGTTATGGCGTTGTTGCTAGGGTTAGGGTTAGGGTTAGGGTTAGGAGGAGGGGGGTTGAGGGAGATTGGTTGGGTGTTTGGGTATAGAAATTGGAGTGTTTTAAGGGATCTAATTGATAAAGGGTAATTTAGGTATTAAATTTAAATTTTAGGGTGATATCATGAATTAGGGGTATAAGTGATGTTTGTTTTAAAAAAATTAGGGGTGTGATTGAAGATTATCAAACCTGAGGGGTGTAATTGAAATAAAAATAAATTTTAGATGGCGTAAATGAAGTTAACCTAATTTGAAAATAATAAGTGGTTTTTTTTTTTTTAAAATAGAGGGGGTGTTAATTGATTTAAAAAAAAAAATTCCGGAGAGTTTCCTGATAATATGTCTTGAAAAAACGCATCAAATTTGAAAATAATAAAAAATTATAAATACCTTAAGTGGTGTGAGACTGTAACTCTCTAAGAGCATCTGCAATGCATTTGAGCTTTTAAATACTTTACTTTCACAAAGTGGAGTGCCACGTCACACTTTTAGAGTGTGGGGCCTATTATTTTATTTGGAGTGTGACTATTATATGGTATGGATTGTATGATTCACTCCACTTTATATTATTTTATTATAAAGTAAATTTAATTATTAATAAAATATTTAATATAAAAAATATATTAAATGTCATAAAAAAAATATAAGATTAAATTTTGTACAGATAAAAATTAAATATGCAAAAAAATAAAAATACATTAAAATAATTTAACACACATGAAAAAAAATACATTACACATTAACACACAAGAAAAATAATAAACATGCAAAAAAAAAAACATTACATAATTTAACACACATGAAAAAAAATACATTAATATTTTATCACTTATAATGATAAAATTAAACATTCCCTTGACTTAAAAGAGTTATAATTATCTTTTGTTCAGCCTCGATTCATGCTTTGATCATCGGTGTTGGAGCATCATTTTGATCTTTTTCCATCATTTGTCTTTTCCAAACACTTTGCTCCTTCTCAAGCTCCATTCTTTTTAAAATAAATTTATTTAATTAATTAATTGAATGTTACAATAAAAAATATTGCATTGTACATTAAATACTATAAATAAAAAAATATTATCAAATTTTTTACAAATAAGATATTACTTTCTACAAATAAAAAAATATGCATTAATAAATTTTCACATACAAGATAAATATTAAACATATAAAAATAATACAAATAAATTTTTGAAACCTACATTTAAAATTAGTATTGGCTACTTGACTCTTTATATGTGGAGAGTCTAATGTAAGATTTGATATGAAACCCACAAAATGGCGAAGCCTGCTCCAGCCTCTCTCATTCCCCATGGACAGGCACCACTTTGTCATGCATTGCAGATGCTCTAAGTCATCCAAGTATTAAGAATGCACTACAAGTTATGAGTGTGTGTGTGTGACGTATCTGTACTCTGTACTATGGAGTGTGAGAGGGGGAAAGGGGAAGAGAGAGAGAGAGAGGGGTATTTTTGTCATTCCATACGCGCTCACGTTCCGAGGTATTTGTTTCCCCACCCACTGCCCCTGCCCCTGCCCCTGCCCGTAGATCCCGGGGCAGCCCATGCAGGGCCTTTACCATCGAACACGTGTGTACTATCTATTGTACCACCGCACCACTTAGTTCTATCGTTAGATGCCACGTGTCATCAATGGGACGCATTTAATAACGTCATGAAGAACCACCAACAATTTTAAATTCTCCTCTCCATACACACTTTCCAACAAATGCTTCCTCATGCACTCTTTTTCATTTTATTTTATTTCTTAGAATATTTTAATTTCTGGAAAGTTCAAGTAGCCGTGTCCCCTTTCTCCACCATTTTTTTTGTGATTAAAAAAAATGGGATTAGAATTGAAAAATCCTTTTTGAAAGTAAATTTTGTATTATTTTAAAAAAATAGTTTGAGAGGTCAAATTATAATTACCCAAATAATAGGAAAATAATTATAATATATCTAAACAAAATGAGATGAAAATATAATTTATCCTTTAAAATATTAAAAGAAGTGATCTTACTTTTATTACAATTATCTCATCTGAAATAATGTAAAATGATTCATAATGTTTGGGACTAATTAAAATATATAGGTATCACTCCATAGGGATTTAACGATTTAGGTGAGTGACGGTGATATTGTATTATTTCAAGGGATTTTTTTTAAAAAAAAATTAATAAGGGCATAAGCATTATTATTCAACAATTAAGAATAAATTATTATTTCGAACATAGTTCCTATATTGAATGAGAGTTTATATGATTTAAATTAGTGTTCCCGAGTACTTTATCATAACATTTGCTAGTAAAAGATGTCAAACTTCAAATTATTAAAAGGAAAAATACTGCATGACATCATTTTGGACCATTTATGTGGTTAACAATTGTCTAAAGAAAAAAAGGCCAAAATCAATTTTTAAAAGTTACACAATAAGACATTAGACACTTTAAATAATAATACCAAACAACTTTGGAATCTCATCCAAATAATACAAATGCAAAAAAGGTTAAAAATTCAGATTTTCCTTGTTATGCATGCTTATTATATTAACGAGTCTAATTTCAATAAGGAGTCTAATTTCAATAAGGTTAAAAATTTAGATTTTTCTTGTTATGCATGCTTACTATAATAACAAGTCTAATTTCAATAAAGTTAAAAATATAGAATTTTCTTGTTATATATGCTTTATTATAATAACAAAGTCTAATTTCAATATAGGTGCTTGACTGACACGTGTATCAATGGCCTCGCCCCATCTGTGTTCCCCAATCACATAACATGTTTTGGAACTTGAAACCTCCTTCATTCTATGCTTTCATTTATTTAAATATTACAATTTTTTTAATATAAGATTCTTTTCTTTCACTGCACAGTGTAGCCATTTGAGGTGGTATCTAGACCTATGCGCTTTTGCCTTTAATTAATTAGCTATTAAAAGCATCAATTATTTAATTAACTATTATTTACTTTAAGTGTCTTTTAATTATTTGATCTTGTCTTCAATTTTGAAGATTCTGATCGTCAGCAAGGTGCCACACGTGCGGACCATAATGGTACACGTGTCTAGGTTGAGTTATTTATTTATGTTTTTTACCTTTTAAACCAACCTAGTGTGCCAATAGTAATTTGTTGACGGATTAAAAAATTAGATAGATTAGTATTTGATGAAATCTAAGCTCATGTGCTTCTTGACATTTCTTTTGTATTGTTTTGGGGTTGGAAAAGTTAGGCATGACACTATAATTATATTTTTAAGAAGTGGGCATGATGTGATCAATATTGTCATTTCAGATGGAAGAGGTTGGTATAAATAAATTCGGTGATAGTTTTATTTAATAACTTAATCTTTTGGTAGCGAAATATCTATCATGATAAAGTGGTATAAGAGTATGTCTAGATGTTAATCCGGTGTTATCACAAGTGTCTTGCATAGGTGTTCAAATCAGACTGAATTTTACAGTTAGGGTGGAAGATTAAGGTAGGTTGACTCAAATTTGATCGAGTATCACGCCAATGTATAATGGTCTAATCGTAACAAATGCATTGCATGTTTGGGTGGGAGAAATATGAAAAATTTTGTCCAACATTGAATCCGCTTAAATTATTTTGTAGAATAGGAGTCCTCTAACCCGTGACAATAATCCCACACTTGTCGATGTAAAGTAATCTTTATTTAGGAGGGTATAGAATTTGATAGATTAGGTATCTTAATGAAACATTATTTTCTACTCTAAAAATACAAAGTAAATAAAATTATTTATAATTATTTTATTTAAATGAAAACCAGACAAGTATATAATTATAATAAAAAAATTAAAAATTAAAAATAAATGTTAATTGTTAGTTAGAACATCACATACTAAAGAAAGTTATTTCTTCTAGGTTGTAGACAAATGTTGTTTTGAAAATCAAAATTGGATAGTCGGCATTTTAAGTTCGATTTATTAAGTTGGAGTTATTTACTTACTGAACAAAACAATAAAATTCTAAGTGCAATTAATGCATGATATAATCAAATAGGACCGGCGCTATTTATAGATTAATAATTCATATCTAGCCTAACCTATACATATATATTATATAATATATGTTGTTCGATATGATGCCAACATGTGTAAACATATATCTGTACTTTTATATATTTATTGTCTACCTTTCTAATTAAAAATTGATAAGCTTCTTGATTATCACATAAAAATCCGACTTTACACTATGTGGTTATGGTTTCATCACATCTTATCTCAAAATTTGGAATCACATCAAATAAGATCAAATTGAACCAAATATAATATTTTTGGAACCAATTTTTTTGATAGTTCTACATAATCTGGTCTGCTCTTAGTAACTAAAATAAGATTTTTGAAACCAACAATTAAGATCACCAAAAACCAAAATTGAATAAAAATAATAAAAATATACAAAATAAATTAAATAATAATAATAAATAAATAAATAAAATATATTTATAAATAATTAACAATTAATAAATTAAATACAAATATTTAAAAATAAAATAAAAATAATGAATAATAAACAAAATAAATTAAATAATAATAAATGAATAAAATAATAAATAATTAAAATATATTTCGAAATAATAATAATAAATTAAATAAAACATATTTAAAAATAAAATAAAAATAATGAATAATAAATTAATAAATAATTAAAAATGAATAAATAATAATATATATAAGAAATGAAATAAAATATATTTAAAAATAAAATAAAAATAATGAATAATAAACTAAATGAATTAAATAATACATAATAATAATAAAAATGAATAAATGAATAAATATAATAATAAATATATGAATAAATGATAAATTAATAAAATATATTTATAAATAATTTAAAATGAAGAAATAATAATGTAATAATATAAATAAATAATGAAATAATAATAAATGAAATAATAGTAAATAAAATAATAAATAATAAATAAATGAATAGAATATATTTATAAATTAATATATAAATGAATAAATAATAATATAAATAATAAATGAATATTATAATAAATAATAAATAATTTTATTTTTTTAAAGCGAAAAGATCATAACAGATTGTTTTACCAAATATGGTCTGGTTCTATGTTTGTGAGACCGTGACAATCAGAGCAGACGGTTTACCAAATAGATTTTTAAATTCAGGATTTTGATAAGCCAGATCAAATCAGATCGGACCGGACCAGACCAAACCACACTGCCTACCAAACATGGCATACATTCTCTTATCGTATCGCACACTGAAAAAAATCTTAGTTAAAAAAATGGTTAATTTCAGTAAACCCCCTATACTATCTAATTTAATCAATTAATCCCTATTGTGTCCGCTTTGCCCCCTATACTATTCAATTTCATCAATATGCCCCCTCACCTCACATTTTGAGTCAAAATGTCTAAACTATCCTCAATAGTATAAGGGGGTTTAGTGAAATAGACCATTTAATAAATTCAGAAATATATATTTTCGGAAATAATTCATATTTCTCAAAAAAATAAATTTTTTGAATATATATTATATTTTCGGAAATTATAATATATTTTTCATATTTTTGGAATTTTCGGAAAATATGGAAATTATAATATGAAAATATATATTCGGAAATTATAAATTCATAAATATATATATATTTTTCGCAAAAAAATATTTTTCGGAGGGAGCATAATATTTTCCAAAATATGAATTATTTCGGAAAAAATAATATTTACTTTTTGCAAAAAATTTATTTTTCGAAAAAAAAATCATATTTTGGAAAATAATAGTGTATATTAATTTTTTTGCGAAAAATATATATTATGTTCCAAAATATTAATTTTTTTACGAATTATTCTTTTTTTGCGAAAAAATATTTATTATGTTCCAAAATATGAATTATTTTGCAAAAAATATATATTATGTTAAAAAATATGATCTTTTTTGAAAAATAATTTTTCCGAGAGAAAAATATACACTATTATGTTCCAAAATATGATATTTTCTGAAAAATAATTTTTTTTGCGAAAAATATATACTATTATGTTCCAAAATATGATTTTTTTTCCGAAAAATAATTATTTTGCAAAAAGTATATATTATTTTTTCCGAAATAATTCATATTTTGGAAAATAATATGCTCCCTCCGAAAAATATTTTTTTTTGCAAAAAATATATATATATTTCTGAATTTATAATTTCCGAATATATATTTTCATATTATAATTTCCATATTTTCCGAAAATATGAAAAATATATTATAATTTCCGAAATTCATAAATATTAAAATATGAATTATTTCCAAAAATATAATATATATTCAAATTTTTTTTTTAAGAAATATGAATTATTTCTGAAAATATATATTTTTGAATTTATTAAATGGTCTATTTCACTAAACTCCCTTATACTATTGAGGGTAATTTAGGCATTTTGACTCAAAATGTGAGGTGATGGGTCATACTGATGAAATTAAATAGTATAAGGGACAAAGTGGACACAGTAGGGGTTAGTTGATTAAATTGAATAGTATAGGGAGTTTACTGAAATTAACCCTTAAAAAAATCTTGAACATAAGAATAATTGAATGCACCTCCTATTTATCAAGTTGGGATGATTATTAGTATTTAATTATCAAATTATATAGAATATTATATTGCTAAAATCGTATTAGTTATTTCTGAAGTAACATATCTTGAAAGTAGTAAAAATCGGTGATTTCATATTTTGATCAAATATTTCACTATATGCCATATTGCCCCCTCGGTCATAAAATCTTTCGAACCCTTCTTTATGGTTCCAAACGACAGTAGTTTAAGGCCTGTTTGTTTAGTTTGGACCATTTGATAGGGTCTTGTCTTTATTTTTTTATACCAAATCATATTTATTTTTAATATTGGAACCAGACTACACAAAATGAACGAGCCCAAAATCTTAAAAATACAATACCATCAAAATGATGGTTTTGAGAGTTATCGAAGCTCGAACACCGGCTATCCACAATGGAACTCCGTCCACTGCCGGAAATTGCCGACCGGCACTACGAAAATCGAATTCTCATGTTTGAAACCACCTCCGCCACGACGACGACGAGTTAGCTTAACTAATGAAGGATGAATTCCTCATCTAGTTGTCACACCTACCTGAGCCATAATTGTTGGAACACAAAGATACACTAGAATTTATGAAGAACAAAATATAAATGAGGGAAAAAGATAACTAAGAAAAGAATTCCTTGTAAGATTGCTTGATATGGAACTAATGGTTACATATGCCTTTTATAGACTTACAAATCCTAAACACATAATAAACTAATACACACATATTACATGAGTTTCATTTTTTGTCAAAAATGACAACTCACCTACTAAAACTTGCCAAGCCTTATTTGACTAGAAAGAAACATCCATGACAACCACATGAATAACACATGGGTTGCTTGAGTTTTATTTGACCAATTTACCTAACTTTCAAAACCTAACTTTCAACAGCCTCGCTTAAATTGGTCTTTAATAGCCCCCAACATATTCTTCAATTTTTCAAACACTTCAGATTTTAACGGTTTACTCAAAATATATGCCGCTTGATCTTCTGACCTGCAAAAAACTAGTTCGATTTCTCCATCTTTGACCAAATCTCGAATGTAATGATATTTGATCCCAATATGCTTGCTTCGACCATGAAACACTGGATTTTTAGCAAGTGCGATTGCTGACTTATTATCGCACATGATTTTGGTTGGACCTCCATGTTTGTAGTGTAACTCATCCAGCATGCGGCGTAACCATACAACTTGACATGCTGCCGATGTAGCTGCCATGTATTCCGCTTCCGCTGTTGACAATGTAACAACTTGTTGCTTCTTCGAGGACCAAGATAACACTCCTTCTCCCAGATAGAAAACATACCCGGAAGTGTTTTTCTGAGTCTCCACATCACCTGCCCAATCACTGTCTGTATAGCCTACTAGACTGAAATCGTCATAATAGGTATAAAAAATTCCATGATCCCGAGTACCACTCACATACCGTAAGATCCGTTTTGCTGCTTGTAGATGTTATTGTCGAGGTGTTTCCATGAACCGACTGATAAGCCCCACACCATAAACAATATCTGGTCTAGTAGAAGTCAAATAACGTAGACTACCGACTATACTTTTGAAATATGTTGGGTTTACCAGTTCACCACTTTCTTCTTTCCTCATCTCCAGACGTTCTGCCACTGGAGTCCGAATTGGCGTCCCTGAATCCATATGAAACTTCTTGAGAATATCATTTGCATATTTATTTTGTGAAATAAATATGCCATCTTTAGTTTGATGCACTTCGATGCCTAAGAAATATGACATCAATCTCATATCCGTCATTTCGAACTGGCGAGTTATCGCCTCCCTAAATTCAGTAAACATCGTCTTGCAATTTCCTGTAAATATCAAATCATCAACATAAAGGCATACAATCATTATATCACAATTAGTCTTTGATTTGATATAAAAGGTGTACTCATGAGGACATTTTTGGAATCCATCTTCCAGCATGTATGTGTCGATCTGTGTGTACCAGGCACGTGGTACCTGCTTCAGTCCGTACAACGCCTTCTTCAACTTGTACACTAGTTTTTCATGACCTTTTTTAAGAAAACCAGGTGGTTGGTCAACATATACCTCCTCCTCAAGAACGCCATTGAGAAAGGCGGACTTGACATCCATCTGATGAATCTTCCACCTGTTTTGAGCTGCAAGTGCTATAGTCATTCGGATCGTATCCATCCTTGCCACTAGTGCAAATACTTCGTAGTAATCAATTCCTGGCTTCTGCTTATAGCCTTTGACTACCAATCTCACCTTTAATCGGTCCACCTGACCATTTGGTTTATATTTTGTCTTGTACACCCACTTGACACCAATTGACTTCTTTCTGACAGGTAAAGAAGTTAGCTCCCAAGTATCATTTTTCTCAATTGCATGAATCTCCTCGTTCATTGCATGGATCCACCGCTCATTATTCTCTGCTTCCTTATATGAAATTGGATCACAATTTGCAAATAAGCAAAAATTTACTAGAGTTTCATCACTAAAATCATCATCATTATCATTTGTGACCACATAATCCTGGAGACGTGTAGGCATCACATGCGTTCGCTTTGGACGACCTACAGGTGCCGGTGAAGGTGATGAACTATCCAGGGAAGAGCAATCACTTGTTTCTTCTGTTTCATTTTCAATGATGACACATTGCTCCGTATGTGGTGTTTGATTACATGCCCAAGTATCATCCTCGATGAATTGGACATCTCGGCTTACAATAACATCTTTTGTGAGAGGATTATAAAGCTTATAACCTTTAGTTACCTCACTCTAGCCGATGAAGATACACTTTTGGCTTTTGTCATCAAGTTTCTTTCTCCGTTGTTCTGGTACATGAGTGTATGCGACGCACCCAAATACTTGTAGGAGTGAAACATCCGGTTTGCTACTGCTCCATGCTTCATGTGGAGTTTTCCCCAAAACACTATTCGTTGGACACCTGTTCAATAGATATATAGCACATGCAACAAATTCTACCCAAAAAGACTTTGGCAAACTTTTGGCTTTCAACATGCTTCTAACCATTTCAAAAATGGTTATGTTTTTTCTTTCAGCTATACCGTTTTGCTGAGGTGTATAACTGGCGGTTAATTGGCATTTTATCCCTTGAGATTTGCAATAATTGTTGAATTCGTTAGAGGTGAATTCTCCTCCTCTGTCCGATCTCAATGTCTTGAGATTAAAACCACTTTGTTTTTCAACAAAAGCTTTAAACTCTTTAAATTTTCCAAACGCCTCTGATTTTTGTTCTAGAAAATACATCCAACTTTTTCTAGAAAAATCATATACAAAAAGTAGAACATACCTCTTGTGCCCGAGAGATTCTACCTCAACTGGTCCACATATGTCAGTATGAACCAACTCCAACGATTGTTTGGCTCTCCACGTTTTTTCAACTGGAAAAGATTCTCGGTGGTGTTTTCCGAGAAGGCATCCTTCGCACAGGTGATCAGGAGCATCGATTAGTGGCAACCCCGTTACCATGTTTTTCTGCACCAGGAGTCTCAAGCCTCGAAAGTTTAGATGACCGAACCGAAGGTGCCATTGCCAATTGATATCTTTCGACCTCGCCATCAGATCCACCTCGGTTTTTGTATAAAGATCCAATGGGAACATTCTATTCTTTGTCATCTGCACCTTTGCCAATTGTTTCCCGCTTTTGCTATGAACGGTACACACACCATCCAAAATATGAATGTCATGCCCTTTTTTCTGAAAGTAGTCCCATACTCAACAAATTCTAGAACATTTCCGGTACAAAAAATATGAAGATAGGCAAGACATATCAATTTGATGGACATGGTTGATATGTCTTGCCTATCTTCGATCGTCGCCACTACATAATCAAATTTTGTGGTCAAAGATCTTAAAACATTTTCCACGATCTTCTGATCATCAATCATTTCTCCATTAACCTTCAATTGATTAACGATGGATTGCACCCGATCGATGTACGCCGAGGTTGATTCCGAATCACCCATGGTTAGATATTCGAAATCACCTCTCAACGTTTGTAGTCGCACTCGTCTGACCCGATCATCGCCTCTGTAGGAGTTTTGCAAAATATCCCACGCCGTGTGTGCCGTTTCTGCCGTCGCTATTTTTTCAAACATCAACTCGTCTACGGCTTGAAAAATGGCATATAATGCCTTTTGATCCTTTTTCCGGATCTCGATCAATGCATTTTTCTCCTTTTTCTTCAATGCCTCAAATACTTTTGAGTCCGCTACTTCGATGTAGCCGGTCTCCACCAAATTCCATAAATCTTGGGACCGGAAAAATACTTTCAATTGGACGGACCAACTGTTGTAATTTTTTCCTGTGAACTTTGGAAGTTGTAAATGAATCGAATTGTTTGCAGACATAATTCAATTTAAAACTTCGGGATCGTTGGCTCTGATACCACTTGTTGGAACACAAAGATACACTAGAATTTATGAATAACAAAATATAAATGAGGGAATGAGAGAACTAATGAAAGAATTTCTTGTAAGATTGCTTGATATGAAACTAATGGTTACATATGTCTTTTATACGCTTACAAATCCTAAACACACAATGAACTAATACACACACATTACATGAGTTTCATTTTTTGTCAAAAATGGCAACTCACCTACTAAAACTTGTCAAACCTTATTTGACTAGAAAGAAGCATCCATGACAACCACATAAATAACACATGGGTTGCTTGTGTTTAATTTGACCAATTTACCTAACTTTCAACAATAATTCCCCCAACTCCTTTACACTTCCTCATATATATATATATATATATGACTAGAATTCCTTCACTTGCTACACAATTTCTCCCTCCCTTGCTGCACCAGAACTGCTTATACAATATATATATATATATATATTTGCATATATAGATATAGAATTTTACTTCATTCTTGTGTTTTAGAGAGAGAGAGTGTTAGAGAGAGAGAGATAGTTGGGAGGATGGTGATGGTGATGATGATGATGATGGTTTTTATGAGTTGTTATATATGTGTGTGTATATACACAATTTAATTGAATATATATATAATTAATAAAATTTAAAATCAGACCAAACTGCTTATTAAATAAAATTTTAGACTAAACTAAATCAGACTAGACCGCTTTTCAAACAAACTCTTAATAAAAAAAAATTACCCTGAAACTACGTCGTTTTGAGACGAGGAGAGGTATGTGAAAGATTTATATAATAGATGCGGCAATATTGCGTCTCAGTGGTTATTTGATCAAAAATTATAACTAAGAAAGATTTTAGGTTAGTAACCCTAATTTTTAAAAGTAATCAAACTTGTTCAACCTCTTCTTTGTTTGCTTGAATGGTTTAAACAATATTTTGGATGTATTATATGGCTTTTCCAAAATATTAGTATAAATTAAAGTTCAGAGTCATAGAATATTAAATTGTTAATTAAACGTATGTTCATATTACAATGACTCTTGGTCTTTTGGGTCACCAATTTATTTGAGTCACATTTCAAAATAATTTTCCTTTGGACAAAGTCTCTGGTCACTTTCGGCTGGAGAGGGACATGTTAATTTAAAGTGCAAAAGTTTAGTGTTTGAGTGTATTCTAATTAATGTAGATGTAGACATTAAAATATATATACTCCATGCTTCCAAAAATAAGTACTCACTTGTTTTTTTTTTTCTCAGTGTCAAAATAAGTTTTCAATTTTAAAAAATTAAAATATTTTATTTTATCAATTTACTAATTTAATCTTCAATTATAAAACATATATATTATAAATCATCACATTACTATGGTGAAACCATGAATAAAATTGGTATTTCATTCACTAATATTACAACAAAAGTCATTTTCTTAAAAATTAAATTCCTCAAAAACAACATATAATTTGGGAATGGGGAGGTAGCTTGTAGTCAACAATTTTTGAAAAAAAATTCATGACATTAATCAAATTAAAATGCTACTATGCTTATTGTTGATAAATTTGTGTTACCCCCAAACTATCAAAGATGTCAATAACATTGCGAAACTTCAAAATTGTTGCTAATTCAAATTGAAAATGATTTTTAACTTTTAATTTGGGTCGATTTCCTTCACTGAATAAGATTAAACTATGTAATACTTTCCTATAATTGATTTATATCAATACTGTTTTGAAGTATAAAAAAATTAATATTAATTTATTCTGTTCATATGATCAGGTTACAACAATAATGGTCTTTTGAAAAGTGTTATGTAACAGACATAGATAAATAACTTAATTGTGGAATGAAGTTTGTTTTCTCGTTAAATACATTACAAATATTAATAATATCAATACCTTTAAAACTATATTTCAAAATTTATATATTTTTTCCAATTATATATATATTTTTTCAAATTTTAATATACTGTTTATGAAATATATATATATTTCAAAATTTATATATTTGTTTTGAATTATATATATATATATATATATATTTTCGAATTTAAATATATATTTATAGATGGAGGAAAGTGTAATTATCCAAAAAAAGTGTAATATGTCCAAACAAGAGGGGTAAAACTGTAATTTATACGAGGATATTTAAATTATTTTGATATAAAAATTAACTGAAAAAAATATTTAATTAAAATCTAAAATATCAGAGATTTAACGAACGATAGACAACATGGCCACATGAAATTTGGTGATTAAATTCTAAAATCTCATTAAATTTGGTGTAAATTACCCTTTAATATATTGTATAGTTTAGTGTGACGTTGTCCACTACCGCCAGTAGTGCAAATCGTTGTGTCAATATCTTATCAAAATTACCCGAAAGTCAAGGCAGTGTTACATTTCTTCTTAAATTTCATTTCTCATTTTGAATCACTCCATTCCTTCGACTCGAAGGAACACCATGGTAGGTGATGCTATAATGAGAAAAAATAAACGCAGAAGATATTTGACATATGAAAAAAATCACAAAAACCCCTCTTTCGTCCTACATTCCAACTGGTAGAGGTTATTAATGAGCCATTCAATTCAGTGATCCACATGTTGCTTTTGCTTTCGTGTTATGGAATTTATAAACAAGAGGTATATACTTTTACTGTGCAGTGTTGTGAGTCAAACTGGAAACACGTTTGATACTGATGCTTTTATTTTTATTTTGGTCACTTTTTTCCTCCGCTATAGTGGTATTTTTTTTAACAGTACAAAAATACAAAAAAAAAAATCATTTCGTTATTTCCTAAAAATAACACTATTTTTTTTATGTTTTTATAGTGTAGAAAATAAAATATTGAGTACCAAACATATTTTTGTTGTAAGAAATTATAAAAAAACACAAAACGAAAAAAAAAAAACGTGAACCAAACATGCACTAAATTTGCCATTGCCATCCACTCTTTCCTAAAAACAATACTACGGATCACTGAGGTGAGAGTTTGGGCCGTTATAAAGGGCTTGTTGCCTAACAAAGATGGCCCAGTACGTGATGGGCCTGATTGCATGCTAATAAAAGCTTTATGACACCCTAAATAAATAACTAAATAATAATGATAAAAAATAAAATAAAATAAGAAAAGAAAAAACTACGATGCAAACCATAAATATGATTAGGCCATGATCTTTAAATTTGGGTATTACCAAGGACGACAGCCTAATATTGCAAGAATAAAATAAAAACAAAATTTCTAACAAACACTACTTGGCATGCATGAAAATTTTCATAAAAGGCAAAGTTGTGAAAGAATGATTTTGATAGTTCAGATTGCACGTAAGTCCTAAAAATTTGTATTTGAGTAGATATTTCTTGTCCTTTACAAAATAATAAATAAAATAAAAGCTGAGTACATAATTTTGAGGGACACTTACAAAAATATACGAACCATTATAATCTATCGTTCAAATACTTGAAGCATAAAAACATTTTATGATAGGTTAAAAATGTGGTCTAAATCTAAATGTGCATATAACTTTCATAAGAAGTAAAAAAAAAAAAATTATGTTTCACTCTTTCGTGCGAAATTAATTTCAATGAAAAAGTAAGTTGTTATGAAATACTAAAATGTGAAAAAAAAAATTATTTCTTTTCTATATGTGATGTATTTCATTATTTTTGGAGGGAAAGTGAGTGGTTGGTGTTTTTTGGGCTTTGGCATGTGGGAGAAGGGACAGTAGGCATGGCCTATGGGAATGGGGAGACACCCCTAAAAAGATTTTAGATTTGGATCCCAATCAGTTCTGGTACCAAATTGGATTGAGTATATTTTTAAATACAATGGATTGAGTACAGTCCAAGCCATTAACATTCCTAGTAAAATTTCATTTTTATTGGTATTAACACCATAGTTGTTACGATCGTAGGATTCTACGGGCAAAAATGATCCGGATTGTAAAGAAATTATAGGTGTAGGATCACGATAGGATCAGTAGGATGATCCTACAAATTTGGCCTTTTTGGATGAAAAAAAGAGTTGGGCTATCTATGTTGAAGGGCCAAAATTTGTAAAGAAATAAATAAATATCTTCAAGACCAAGTCCAATAAAAAATATTAAAAAAAAATAGGATAAAGTGTACAAAATCCCCCTCAACTATCGCCTAGGAGCACCAAACCCCCCTCAACTATCAATTGGGTGTAATGTACCCCTCAATTTGTAGATGACACATTTATCCCTAAATTAAAATTTGAAAAAGTATATAAAATTTGAAAAATTATTTTAATTCCGAATATATATATAAAATTCGAAAAAATTATTTCAAAATTTGAAAAATATATAAATTTTGAAAAACATATATAAAATTCGAAATATATATATAAAATTCGAAAAACAAATATAAATTTTGAAAAAAATATAAATTTTGAAATATATATATATAAAATTTGAAAAACATATATAAAATTCGAAAAATATATATAAAATTCAAAATATATATATATATTTCAAAAATAAAATTTGAAAAAATATATATATTGGTAGAATGTCATATCTTTTCTAATGAAATGAATCAAACTACTCACCACCAACATCAATTAATGGTCTTCTTTTATATATATATTTGTTTCAAAATTTATATATTTTTGAATTTTATATATTGTTTTCAAATTTTATATATTTTTTCGAATTATATATATTGTTCAAAATATATATATTTTTTCAAAATTTAATATATTGTTTTCAAATTTCTATATTTTTTCAAATTTTATATATTTGTTTCAAATTTTAATTTTTTTTTTGAAATTTAATATATTGTTTTTGAATTTTATATATATATATTTCAAATTTTCCATATTTTTTTCAAATTTTAATTTTTTTTTTGAAATTTAATATATTGTTTTTGAATTTTATATATATTTTTTTCAAATTTTATATATTTCTTTCGAATTTTAATTTTTTTAAAAAAATTTAATATATTGTTTTTTGAATTTTATATATATTAATTATCGCCTAAAATAATTTATTTTATTTTTTTAAGAGTAAAATTGTAATTTTGCAATAAGGATAGGGTAAATTACACCCAATTGGGATAGTTGAGGGGTTGTTTTGCCCCTTTTATATTTGATGGGGGTTTTATTCTTATGGGACAATAGTTGAAGGGGGTTTTATGCACTTTACCCAAAAATATAATTATTAATTTATTTGTTTTTGAAAAATACAATTGATTTACACCTTACACATCTGATGACCTATTTCCTAATTTCTCACCCACACCGACTCTCTCTCGATCTCAACAACCACCGACATCGCTGACCACCGACACCCATCTTCGAACATCAGGTGAGTGATTTGCTTGGATTTTTAAAATATACTAGTATTGGGCATGTGCGATGCACATGTAATTATAAGTCATTATATAAATAAATAAAACTTAAATATAATAGATAGATTTTTGAGGTAGGAATCGTGATTGTATGTCTATTGGTGATATAAAAAAACATATTTTAGTCATATAGTAAATAGATATCAAAATTGTAAATGGAAATGCTGCCATTACTATGTGCAAATTACTAACCCAAACGCGCTAAGTGATTAGTAAGAGATTTGAACAAAGAGTCCCACCACCATTATAATGTTATATCTATATTTATACACTCAAGTGCTAAGTAATTGAAATTGTAAGGAAATGATGTGTCTTTCGTAAAAATCATTCAGAGACAAGAGACACAAATGTACAACTCAATTAAATACATATAAATTGAAAAGACACCTATATTTATAAACAATTGAATTAATATAAATCAAAAGGCCACATGATTTGTATATTATTTTTTATTCACACCTATTTAATTAACACATGCATCACTTTTCATTAACACCTATTCACTTTCCATTTTATTTTTGATTTAAAATATGTGAAAAAATGTATGAAATAATAAAAAGGCTTCATACATTTATAAGAAGTATGATATAGATAGATAGATAGATATAGATTTACATATTACATAATTTTTATACAATTAAATAAAAATTAACAAATATATTTTTTTAATGATCAAAATACCCGTTAACCTATTTTAGACACCTTAACATAATTTTTTACTTTCTTCACAAATATTTTTGTATGAAGGGACCAAATAACCCTTTGCTAAATTAATTCACAAATGATCTCTTTTTTGCATTTAGGGTTTCACTCTCCCTCTCCCTCTTCCACTCTTGCCATTCCAGTTGGGTCTCCAAGAAAGTGCTTTCCACATCTCTCTGCTCTCCCCTCTCAACTCTCCCTCTCGCGCATATTTATGTTTTTTTTTATCACAAATTGATGAATTTCTTGATATGTAATCATATACATGTATTACAGAGGCACAGTAATAGAATTATACATACATTTTTAACGGTTTTAGTAACACAACCTTTATGAACAGACACCTTATTAATTAAATCCGTTTCAACGTTTATCAAAATAATTATACTGATTATAATTATTGGTTTCGATGTTTGATATTTATTGGAGATATATTTTTTCTATACATATATATATATATATATATATATATCAAATCTATTATAAACACTGTTTATAATTTTCCCTCTCTCTTTGTGTTACCAAATATTACGTTGTTGATTGACATTGGAATCATGTTAATTAGGGTAACTCTATTTCACTCGTATGGAATTCTTATCTGTTTACATCTCTATATAGTATATCTGAGTTTGGAAAACCCTTTTTGTAATTAGACTACAAACTTTCATATACACCTATATTGTGGATGTCTTCTATCAAGCGCATTAATAATATAAAAATGATAATAACTAAGGCCCAACTTCCTCTGCTATTAAATCAAAAGAAACATGTACATATACGTATACGTGAATGGATCTAAATGGAAATGATTATTTCAGAGTGAATCAGAGACACAACTACATGTATTAAAATAACATATTATACAGATCAAATAAATATATGAAATAAATAATTTATTTGGATATATCTCATTAGTCTTTTTCAAGTTATACAATTATATTTGTGGTCGTACACTTATAAGTCTCATGTTTATCCATATATGTGTGGAATTGACACCAGCAATGTTAAACAACTCCCAATTATCTAACAGTGTTGCATGGGTAATAGTGTTCATTAAAGTTACATATACACGTGAAACTAATTTCCTTTTTTATAGTGTTACATTCATATCAAAATGAAACTACAAAAAAAACATGATTTGATATCATAATTAGAAGGAAAAAAATACTTTTACTGATGTAGACAAATGAAATTCACACACAAGGTTTGCGTGATGTATCCTTCCAGTAATGAAACCTGTAAATGTAAATAACAACAATAGTAATAAAATAAGAGTTATTAACAAACAAACTTCTATGATTTTAAATTTTTGGCAAACACCTTCATGATATGTCAAATAACCCCTTGCACTTTTCCCACGATACACAGAGCTTTCACTCCGTCAGTATTCCATTAACAAACACCCTCTGCCGTTAAAAATAAATATCTTATGTCTAAAATACCCCTAATTGATATTTTATACCCAAAATACCCCTAAAATAAATTGGTAACTAAATTAATATTTTTTTAGTAAATTATAAATTATTATTTTTTTAACTAAATTAAGATTTTTGAGTAAATTAAAAAAAATTCTTTAAGTTTACTTATTTATTTAAATTCAAATATGAAAAAATATATTACTCCCCCGTCTCAAATTATAAGTCCCTTTTGGGGAATTCAAATTTTTAAGAGGATGACTTTTTATTGTAGTGCTAGTGAATAAAATATCAACTTTGTCTGTGGTCCACTATAGTGATGTGATCGTTTATAAAATATATGTTTTATAACTTTAATGCTTGAAGGTTAAACTGGTAAATTGTTCAAATAAAATGCTTTGACTTTTTAAAGTGGACACTTATTTTGGGACAGAGGGAGTACAAATTAAAAAAAAAATTATTGATAATAATACACTTTAAATAATGTTTTTTATTTTTTTTAAGAGAATAAATGTATAGAAAATTTAAAAGGGCTTTGCCCTTATAATTTGTACTTTCTCCGTCTCAAAATAAGTGTTCACTTTTATTCTTTAGTGACTTTAAAATAAGTATCCACTTTAAAAAGTCAAATCACTTAATTTTGTCAATTTACTAGTTTAACCTTCAATCATTAAAGTTATAAAATATATACTTTATAAACGATCACATCATTATAGTGGGATCACAAGTAAAGTTGGTATTTTATTTACTAACACTACAATAAAAAAGTTGAATTCCTCAAAAGGGACTTATAATTTGAGACGGAGGGAGTAATATATTTTTTCAAATTTGAATTTAAATAAATAAGTAAACTTAAACAAAAAATAAAAAAATAATTTGTAATTTACTCAAAATTCTTAATTTAGTTAAAAATATAATAATTTGTAATTTACTAAAAAATCTTAATTTAGTTACCAATTTATTTTAGGAGTATTTTGGGCATAAAATATTAATTTCTAATGGCAGATGGGTGTTTGTTAACGGAATACTAACGGAATGAGGATTGTGTGTAAGATGAGAAAAGTGCAGGGGATTATTTGACACCTCATGGGTGTTTGTCAAAAATTTAAAATTTTAGAAAATTATTTGTTAATAGTCCTAAAAATAAATGGCAACCAGACTTAAATTAACAACTACCGATTTACAATTGATAGAAATTAGATTAAAAATAATTTCATACGGGGGAGGGACGTCCAAAACTTTTCCTTTGCGTGCGTGACTTTTTGATGAATGTGCAATGTCTTAAAAATATTAAACCAACCCCTTCTAAATAGGAATTAGGAAAGAATGGAAATTAATGAGGATGAAGTAGATGGTGAGATAAATGGATGATGATGAGAACGAAGTAAAAGATAATGATAAACAAATTTCAATATGAGGATAAAGAAAAATAAGAGAATTAAGAAGATGATGAGAAGAAAAAATAACGTATACAATTTTTATAATTTTCATGACGGTTGAAGGAAACGATACAAAATAAATATACATGTGTCTTGTGAGAGAATTCTAAAACAATGAAACATGTATGAAAATGAAAAATCCATGTGCATAAAAAAATAAATTTTAAATAAAAAAATGATTAGAAATAAAAAAAAAAAGAAGAGAAAACACAAAACAAGTATACGTTGTGTCTGTGAGAAAATTCTAAAATAATGAAACGTGTATGAAAATGAGAAAGCCACGTGTATAAATAAATAAATATTAAATAGAAAAATTGTGAGAAATAAAAAAATTCTTTCGTACATTTATAAGTAGTATAGATATGTATATATATAATTATATATATAATTGGGTTTTTCGTAAGTAATTTTTTGATGGACATAAATTAGTTAAAAAAGAAAGAGAAGATAGTTACGTTAGTTGTCAAGAAAAGATGATTATGATGATTACATAAATATTTATAGTTTTGTGACAAAAACTTAACTTCAATGAAATGTAATAAGAAAGAGCCCCACTTGCTTATTGCTAAATGTTGGAAGTTGAACTAGCTGAAGTGGAAAGGATAACTAGGAATTTAGGGGGCGCTCGTAAGTTTATATATATATATATATATATATTCCAATGTTAAATTTAAATTTCAAATATTTTTATTTAAATTCATAATTTTATCAAATGAGTTATAATATTTTTATTTGTATGTTTTAGATAAGGAAATTCACGAAATATATGACGATGAAGAATTTGGTGAGACGGACATCCATGGTGATGATAATGAGGATAATAGTAGCAGTGACGTTGGTGATAATAATGTCGGGGTTCGTGACCTGGATGGAGACTTTGATGATAACAATGATCTTATTTAGCTAATTTTTATTTTATTTTATTTGTGTTATTTCTAGAAATGGAGATGTTAAAATTTTTTAAGTTATTAACTAATGTTGTGAACTTTTAGTTTTCAAGTGGGTGTTTGTTTATTATTTTGGGTTAACATGATACATCGATGAAAATTGAAACTTTGTTAAATGATATTTGTTTAGATTTTTTGAAATTATTTTTTAATTTTATCTTTATTTTGTTAATTAGTTTTGAAAATTTTAAGGAAACAGATGTGAACGAATTCAAGGATTCGCATGTTGATAAACCTTTATGGTGATATTTTTGTTTATATTTGGTATTTTAAACATATTTTTGTTATATTATAGAAATAACATTGGTTAAGGAGTTAAATTGGACAATTTTTATAATAATGTAGTAGAACCTTACGATTCTACGATTTCGATCCTACGAACCCAAAACGATTCTACCTAGGATTGCGATTCTGACAACCTTGATTAACATCCTCTCTCAAAAGCATCAAATAACCCCAATTACAAATAACTGGAAAAAAAAGATAATTAAAAAAAATTGGAGATTATATTCATGGAAAGCTATATATATATATAGAATATAATTTTATTATTTTCTCTTTTAGTTGAGATTTCTAAACTCACAACCAGAAAAGGTTTTGCTTGTTTTTATTTTCTGAGCACAACTTTAGCTCAAGATGATGTTTTGATGATTTTATAGCCAGGGCGGAGTTAAGAAAAATATAAATATATTTTGAATCAAAGGCACTTAACAATTTGATTATATCTATTGTAACTATATAACTAGCTATATTTTGACCGATTTATTTATTTTTTTTAAAAATGGATTTTATTTGATCATTACCCAAAACAAAAAATAAAAAATAAATCCAAAATCTATTATCAAATTTGAACTTGAATATTTTTCAAAGAATAAATATAAGAATCGTCTTCCATCTTGTATTGAAGTTTTATTTTGACAAATTTCATCCTAAAAAAAATCTTTTTGAAAGATTCTAAATACTAATTTGTTTAGCTAGTCTCAAGTTTATTAAAAGCTATCAAGTAGAAATTGCAATTCCTCATAATTGATATCTTATAATTGAAAAATATTAAACATCTTGAAACTAATTTAATATTATAATCATAAATAATGTGGATGGATAAATGACCCGATGTGTGTCTAAAGTATAAAAATTTAACAAATAAAAAACATATATAAAGAGTACGAGTTTTTTTAGTAACTAAAAATTAAGGTGATGTTAAAACTAAATTTAATTCCTCAACAACAATGTTAGAATGGAAATAAATTAATAACAAAATCTTACCATTTTTTTATTTTGATATGTCTACTCTTAGCATTGCTTTTTATATATTTTTTATTAGAGCTAAAAAGAATGTTTTAATGGTAATTTTTTTATATTTTCTTATAAATTATTGGGCCTTTGCAAGTATTTTTGGAGGGGCCAATTAGGTCCCTCAGCTCCTGTTTATAGTTCTCTTTATAAAATTATACAAAATTAAATTGAGTTTTTATTTATTTTCTTTTTTAATTTATTATATAAAAATAGAAAATATTTATTGAAAACAATGAGAAGCAACCATTTTGTTGCAGCATTAATGCATCATGCAATATTCCTCTGGATATTCTTGTCTTCCCTTGTTTTTTGTTTTTGTTTTTTGGTGTGAAAAATGTGATGGCATATAGAGGGGACAATAACCAATTCCTAAGATCTTTTGACAAGAGTTTGATAGATTTGGTTCATGGTCTAAGATTCATGCATGTGTAACTAATTTAATTATTATATATAATTCCTAGATGCAGCACAAATCACACATGGTTGGAGGATTGTGTGTGCACATTTTGTAACCTTGAAATAGCTCAGCTCTTCTCTTTTTTATATTCATATTATGGTTTCTTTCTATTGCGATCTAATGAACTCCAACCATATTATTTTACATAATAAAATTGTTGTTTAAAAATATATTACGAACCGAATCGAAGGATAGCAGAGCATATTTAATCATGATTCACAATCATATTAGCATAACTTTGGCTACAGAGGATAGTGATAGTATAAAATTTTGTTCTTTACCTAACAAAAAATGCATGAATTAGCATTCCAAAAAAAATAAAAAATAAAAAATAAAATGCATGAATTTGTGAATAGAAAAGGCCAAATTATGAACTGAGGAACATGCATGTGAGCAATGACTATACTAACCAGAAATAAATGATGGCAATGAACAATTCTAGACACACATTATTGAGATTGACATTACATGCCTCTGTTTTGTCAAATTGACATATCCTGCACATCATATCAGATGCCCCTTTTATTAGGTCTAGGCAGTGTTTGGTTTCCAAGATTTTAAAAGAAAGGAAAATTATTTGACAATAGCTAAAAGATGGGTAATTTACACAAAACCCCTGAGATTTTAGGATTTAATTATCAAATCCCATGTCGTTCGCCAAATTCCTTGACATTTCATATTTTAATCAAATATCCCCTTCCAGCCAATTTTTATGTCAAAATGACTTAAATGCCCCTCACATAAATTACAGTTTCATCCCTCTTGAGAGTCATTTAAGTTATTTTGACATAAAAATTGACTGGAGGAGATTTTTAATTAAAATCTGAAATATCAGGAAATTTAATGAACTACATAAGGTTTGATAATTAAATCCTAAAACTTCATGGGTTACGCATAAATTACCCTAAAAGATTTGACAATACATATAAAAACACATAGAGTTAGCACTAAGCATTTATTAGTAGTGTTACTACTAAAAAGCTAATGTCTAAGTTCATGGAATTAAAGACAGAGATACAAAATAAATAGATCTATATATCATGGCAAATTCTAACCATGATTTGCTCTCACAGTATCGGTTTCGTGATTGTGGTTGCAGAAATAGACCTGTATGATATTAGTTTTAGAAATAAATATTGTACAAATATCAATATTCCGTAATAATATCAACATCTTTCAAAAATATTATAAAATTACGAAATATACAACTAACCATTAATGCATTATAATTATGCAGATCATATGACGAAGAATTCGAAACTTTGATGATTGGGAAACTGGGTGTTATCTGTATAAAAATGTTTGTATATGTTATGTTTGTTTTACTGATTTGGTCAAACTGAGTTTCTGTCAAATTTATTTTTTTCTATTTCTTCTGAAGCTTGGCAAGTATATAATTGGTGATGCTCTTGCAATACATTAATGTAGTAATCTTTTACAGATCTGGAAGAATATGATTCTATATAAAATTTTAGTCCAAAATAAGAGAGAAGGAATCATTAGGCATTAGTCAAAAAGAAAATTAAGGGGTTGTTTGGATGACAAAGAGGCCCCAACCCTGCCTAAATAAAAATGATCTTAATCTTACCATTTTTAACAGCTTTTAGTTCACTACTGTTATAGGCGCTGATGATTCTATTCCATGCGTTGCGGTATCAGTTTGTATCATGGTCGGGTAATGCTGTAAAATTCGGATAATATTACTCTTAAAAGTGAGTGGCGGATCTAGAAAATTAGGTGGGTAGGGTATAAGCGTATTGTTCTGTAATTTCCGTGGGGGCTATTCATAATTTTAATGGAGAGTTTTGGATAATTAAGAATTTTTTAAGGGTGAAATTTATAATATTTTTTTTCACTCGGGCATTAACACTTAATAGTTAATAGATCCGTCCTGCATAATGGTATCAATATTTTTCAAAGCATTATGAATTGAAAATAATTAATTTTATTGAACATACCACCAACCATGATAAGAATTGCTTTCTCCATTCCCAAACAAGGCATGTAGTTGTGGCTTCTTTGTTGAATGTGGTGTTGTGAGCATGTGATTACTAGTAGATTCCAGCTTATCTGAAGAGAAAGCAGTTTGATGCTTTATATATATAATAAAATGTATCTACACTTGTTTGTGATCCAATCTATTCTTAATCAAGCATATCACTCTTGCCTTGGCTCCATTCAATTTGCTTACAGTCTTCAAGCTCCACACAATAATTATGACTTTTGCCTAATAGTTTTTTTCTTTTTCTTTTCCAAACAAATTCAGACTGGTGTTGGAGAAATGAAATAATAAAAATAAAAATACTGATACATCCTCTAACATTATCCATTTCATTTACAAATTCTCTCTTTGCTTATTATATATATATATATATATTTAAAAATTAAAATATACTTACACACAACACACGGCCTCCACTGAGATTTTAATTCTTTGCTTATATTTGTTGGTATAGATTGAAAATAAGTGGCCAACACTGGCCATCTGTCATTGTGTTGAAAAAAAAAATAGTTTCTATTTTAGGAAAAAAAGTGCAAAATGAAGTACATAGTACTATCAATTTGACTAAGTTAGTCACATAAATTAAATTCCACTTGGTAGACCATATACCCATAAATTATGATGATCAAAAAAAATAATTTATAGACAAATCAAAATTCAATTTTGTTTTTAAAAAATGCAAATACCCGTATAATAATGTACATTACCTCCAAGCCACTTCCACCCTAAAGGAGCATAAATGAAGTGTTGGATAGGTTATTATAAGAGATGAAAATGTGACATAATTTTATTATCTTCAAGATTGTTTAATTTCCATCTATACTCATTATTTTGTCTTCACAATTTGATTTTCAAAGTTGATCATTCTCTACATGGGCCGAAACCGGACAAGGGCCTGAGTCCAGGCCCATTAAGAAAGAAACACTTGAACACTAGAATTTCTCAAGTTGAGACAAAGTGGGCAAGTTTGAACCACCACGTCACACTCCGAACACAGACAAAAGTGCCGACACGGCAACACCACCACCGATGCGATTCGCTTCCGACACGCCTTGCAACTCGGCCCATTAACAGGCCCAAGCCCAAGACTAGGCCCATTGCCGATCCACTCCACCACTCGGTCCGGGTCAATGTACCCGGACTCAGCATCATCCGCCTCCTGCGGCGGCGGAGCGGTGGCACCGCCGCCGCTGCCGGCGGTGATCATGGCCTGCTGCAGCTGCGCCTCCAGCGCTACCGCCGCCTCCTCCTCCGCCCGCGCCTTCGCCTCCCACACACGCGCCTCCGCGCTAAGCTGCGCCACCCTAGCCTCCAGCTCCGCCCTCCGCCACGCCGCCACACCCACCTCCGCCTCCTTCTCCTTCAGCCGCCGCGCCACCGACTCCTCCGCCGCGCCGAGCAGCGCACCGTAGTGCCTCCGCCTCTTCTCCGCTAACGTGCGCCTCATCTCCTCTCCCTGATACAAACACACACACACACATATATATATAAATTAATAATCGCTTTACACGCATTGAAAATGAAAATTCAAAGAACCCAATTCATAAAAATCGAAATTGGTACCTGGGTTTGAATGAAATGTTCAATTTCATGTCTCTGATTTCTGATTTGGATCTCCATATCTTCGGAGAAGAGTGATGAGACTACTGATGATGATTGAGAAGACAGAGTTCGTTGGCGATTTTGATTTTGATTTTGATTTTGATGAAATTGATTTTGTTGTTGTTGATCTTCGAAAGCTAATTGGAGGTTGAGACCAGTAGAGACTACTTTGGATTGGTTGGTGTGAAGCTGATGAGTGAATTCCATGAGCTGAGTTGACTCAGCTGGTTGAAAAAATGGATTCATAGTTGTCCCAATTTCTCTCCCTCTCTTCCGATAATTAGTCCCTATAATAGAGTTCAATAGGAAAACAATGAATATTTAGACACCCACACACACACATATATATATATATATATATGTATATGTATATGTATATGTGTGTGTATGAACTCACCTCCATTATTGTATAAAACAGGGGATTGATCATTGAATCCTCCTGCTGGTGCTGCTCCACCTGGTTGCGGTTGTAATGAGTGATCGTTGCCGATTGAGTAAAGAACATTTGATGGGTATTTAGCTTGAACGGCCATACTGTAATGTATGAGATGATATGATATGTGGATTTATATATGTGTGTGTATATATATATATATATATTGTCCAAATGGGAGTTGAAAATGAGCAGAGAGGTTGAGGATAGAGGAGGAAATAAATGCTCTAACACATAAAATGCATGAAAGAGAACATGTCCCGAGGCGGACTCTTCAATGAGAGGGAGGTTAGAGAGAGAAAGTTAATTCTAGAGAGAGAGAGACGATGGAGCTACACTACCATCTTTGTCTTCTCACTTTGCTCAATTTCAATTCCACCTACTACAACTTTTCTCCTCTCTGTTTTGGCAGCCTAAGCATAGATGATGAAAGCCTTTTCTAGTTTTCTCGAGTCTCCTCTCTTTTTTCAAAAAACTAAAAACTAAAAAATTATTATTGGTTATATATATATTTACATATATGTGTGTGTAATATATATGTATATATAGAGAGAGAAATGAGGTATTGAGGATTGGGTGGTGGTGTTGGGCGTGTGCCCATGCCATGCGTCTTTGCCTACGTTTGTATTTTTCTCTCCACTCTTTATATATGTTTATATATTAGAGAGAGAAAATAAAAGATCAAATTTGATTGTTAGTTATTTTTATTTTTTGCGTTATTTATTTTAGGCCATTTTTTATTTTAATTTAATAAAAAGACAATGTCTTCCTACTTGCATCCACAATTAGAGGATCTTATTGAAGATATCCCTTACTTTAGAATCTTTAGATGTAGGTTATGCAAATTGGAGGTTTGAGTCGCATATTATTCACAAATTGTTAAAAACAACACTCTCAAAATCATTTTCACACACTTGTCCGTAAAGAAATTAGATTAGTGAAATTGAACGAGGTTCATATAAATAGATTCCACACAAGAAATTGTATTCATCAATATCATTTCTATTTAACTTTGTAATCTAGAATATTAGAATAATTGGATTTTTTTTTTCTATTTTACGTTGGGGTTCTTCAACATTTTTCGTTCAAAATTAAACATGGATTTTTGTTTCTAATATTTTCGGGAAAATATTGATCTTTAACTTTATTTTTTAGGACATAAACTATTGAATAGATGTGGTTTCAAGAGTTTTAGTTGATTTATTTACCCAAAAACAAAAGGGTTTTAGTTGATTTCTTATCTTAGAAAATAAATAAGAGAATGGGGGAATAACTTGAATCAAATTGTATGGTTGTCGTACCAAATAATGAAACGGAGTGTTACAATGGTTGTTGGTTCTTTTCCTTCTCACAAAGTTTGTGTGTCTCTTGATTTTTTTTATTTTTTTTCTATGACCATATCAAATGATTGATGCAACCTCTGACCCTTTATTGAGTGAGGTTGCAACATGAAATATATATATATATATATATTTATATTTCATATTGTACCAAATAATTTATCTTTTATTTAATTTTTTAGGATGGAATTCAAGAACAAAATCGTACAAATAATATCATATCAAATATTAAAACGGAATGTTACGTGGTTATTTTCCTTCTCACAAAGTTAGTGTGTCTCATGATTTTTTTTCTTTTTTTTTCTATAACCATGTCAAATGATGCAACCTCTGACCCTTTATTGAGTGAGGCTGCAACATGAAATATAAATATATATATATATATATATATAAATCGATTTAGTTGCAACTCTAGCCCATAGAATTAGAAACAAAGGGCTGATGCTACTGCTGATGGCTCGTTTGTTTGCTAATCGCTCGGGTACAATTGTATCACCATCCATTCGATGAGAAAGTAAATTGTGATCAATCAATAAGGTTGCGTTTGGTAACGGTTTGATGCGGTGTTAGTTTTTGGTTTTGGTTTTGGTTTTGGTTGTGTTGGATTTGGTTTGGTGTGATTTTATTTTGTTTCCAAACTATGTTTGGTGCAGATGATTTTGGTGTGAGAAAAAGTGATGCTGAAAAACCAAATCATGTTTGGTAGAATTGGTATGGGTTAAAATATATTAATATTAATATTAAAATAAAAATATATTAATATAATAATATATTAATATTAAAATTTATAATATCAAATATTAATATATTTTTATTATATTAAAATATATTATATTTTTATTATATTAATATTTTAATATTAATATATTAATATTAATATTAATATATTTTAATTTTAATATTAATATTATATATATTAATATTAAAATTTATAATATTAAAATATAAATATTATATTCGGGTTGCTACAGTGGAGTGCTACAGTGTTTGCTACCCGCACCATCCAAAACCATCAAAAAATGGTTCCAAAACCTTCACAAATTTGGCACCATGATTTGCTACAGTAACAATACCATTTTTTGGCACTATTTTACCAAATATGGTTTTGTACCATTTTTTGGCACCAAAATCATATTTTTGGCACCAAACCTGTTTACAAAACATGCCCTAAAAGAAAATAAAAGAGATGCACAATACGTGTAAATTTCGATACATATGCATAATGAATTTCTTTTACTGATTATTCGAGAAATCACGCGGTAATATTTCTGGAATATTCCATATCTTTTTCAATTTCACCTCTTAGTGTTTGGACATTTAAAAAGAGAATAAACTTTTAGATCTCTATGGTTGAGGTGTTTGTAGTTTAATTCAATATTTAAATTGACCATATTTCAGCTTTTCCAAGATTCAAAATAGATTTCGACTAGTGTTGTTTTAGAATGCAACTGAACATTTGACTTTAAAAGTTTAAGGGCATGTTTGGAACCAAAATTTTTGAGTTTTTATTCGGACGGAAAACAAAATCAAAGTTTTGTTGTGGAGTGTATTCAATACTTATTTAAACACATATATGATAACCTCTAATTTGTTGCTAGATATTAGAAGCAAAAATATAAAAACAGGATCCAAGTATATATTCAATAAAATGTGTCTACAAATTTTAAAAAGTAGTTAAGTATCACTTAAACTTAAAACAAGTTTCATTCTGATTGAAACACACTTTTTTTTTTTTTGGTAAATAATTGAAACACACTTTACTTATTAATGAATGTTGAAAGCTTGAAATATAATTCAATTTTGTTTTTAGTTTCATCAAATATCATCATCTTACTTGTGTTGGCAGATAATGAATATATTTTCCCTGCATAAGTGAATTTTGATGCAAATTCACACACACATCTTTTGCCAATTTTTTGTACAAAGTTTTGAAAGGTTGATGACAAGGAAGGAAAGGCTACTCAAATAAATTATCAATTTTGTAGTTACTTTGTCATATATAAGAAAATAGATCTATATATACCATAAATCTAATATAACGTAGCAACATATGTGGTACATGAATACATTAACACGAAACCTCTTTATATAATTTTTTTTTTCAAAAAAGAGTTTTACTCTATAACATTTTCTTATTTGCTAGGTAAATAATTAAATATATATTTTTTAAATTTACGTGGTACCCCAAACAAATAGTAGAAAGATAGGTAATATACGCATTGATTCTATCACTTGCGCGTGATAGTCACCATTTGTTATAATAAATTTGGTATATCAGGTCAAGGTCAAACTTGAGGTAACCAATAATTTTTCCAATGATAATTACAATCTTGTAAATTCAAATTACGAGCCATAAATTTAGTTGCGCATGGCAACTCAGAAAACATTATAACTTTTTTATTCCACTCATTTTTCTTTGTGAATCAATTCCTTCTTTACAACTCTCTCTCCCCTTTGTCCTATTAGAGTGAATTAAGGCTAAATTCCATGATGAGGATTGATTACAAAATGAATAAGCATATGCTAATCATATAAAAAAATGTCCACATATGCCCTTTATTAATCTCTATCTTGACAATAATGTGTGGTTTGTTTCAACCCAAACGTCCATTTCACAAGCTTTTATTCGTGAAACTTGCCATCTTAATTCAAATTGGCCTTTTTCAATCATGTTTTTGGACCATACCTATGAAATTAAATTGAATAGAAGGTAACAATAAAGTAATGGGGGTAAAGAAAAAAAAAATTAAAAACCTAGCCTCCACGGCTCCAATATTAAATTAGTCAAACCATCATTACAAGTATATAAATTTCATAATCTACATATATAGATATTGGGTTGATGACATGGCTTGGGAAAATTTGTTTACACATCATTTTTCTTAAATCAATCAAAGAAAATAATCTATGTAAAGCCTTAACCCTTAAATCCCTTAAATCAATGATGTGTTGAAAGGGTCTATATATATATATACACATGTATATGTTTATAGACATAAGAAATCAGAAATGATAGTTCTTTTATTTCTGGATTGATGACTTCAATAAATAAGGTCAGCTAAAGGGATAGCAACTACCAATATACAAGATCTTTTAATAAAACAACTAGTTATTATTTTTCTTACTCATTGTATTGGTGCATTTTACAATAATTGTAATTTATATGGTTAGAAAAATTATTACTCCCTCTGTCCCAAATTAGTTGTTCAACTCTGACTTTTTAATTTTTTTTGGATTATTTTTTGTTTTCAATTTTGCCCTTTGATTATAGTATAATTTAAGTTTTTAATGGGATCCATTATTTTTTGAAGTTAATGAAGAAAGATAATTTGGGAAAGTATAAGATTGTATTGTGTTAGAATTCGAAACTTAACAAATATTATGGAACAAGTAAAGTTGAAAAAATGGACAATTAATATGGGACGGAAGGAGTATATATACACAGACTCCACTTCATATATGCTTAGTGGTTCTCGTGAACACGATCATCTCGTTATCTCACCTTCCTTTGAGTATGTCAAGAGAGAATATTATTCGTGAGCTTCTAGGTTATTTTTGAAAGTCAGTTCTTATAATTATCTCTAGAGTGAATATTGGTTTTAAGCTAGTGTTTAACGTTATCTTATCGTAAATAATTAGAAAAGTTAAGATACGTTAAACACAAATAATTAGAAAAGTTAAAAAAAAATAAGTTAAATTTTGGAGAGTAAAAAATTATTATACTTTTTTTTTTTAATCTAAGGGAAGATTGTAGTCACTCCATCAAACAAATAAAAACTATTGAGTTAGACTAATCCAAGAGTCTAAAATACAAATCAATTGACTAGGTTATATATAGGATTCAGTCTAAATAATTTTTTAAATCTCAATGAAAAAGTTGAGGTGATATTGATGATCTCTTGCAAAACCAAGAAGGATTATATTATTTAGTTGCTTTAAAATGGTGGAGGTGACAAAGAAAGAGAGAAGCCATCAAAAAAGAGGAGAAAAAAGGAGTAGAAAATTTGTGAAAGAGTGCTTGGAATGGCATCACGCATTCTGTCTTGTGCCTAGGTCCCACGAGGGTCGGCTCTCTACATGCCTTTCAATCTCTCTCTCAAACATATATATATAATATATTTATATGTATATATAATATATTTATGAACACATGTATTTGTCAAAGAAACGTACTAGATCTCCCACCCAACTCAAGTTACTCAACTCATTGTTTTCTTCTTCCTCTCAAAGTCAGCCTTTTACTTTTTACTCCTTTTTGGATTGTTTTTGTTTGTGTTATGCTTAGTTTTATTGCAGCCTTTGTGGTTAGATGGCAAAGGGTAACTTAGACTTAACTATATACTCTTTATATGGAATATTTATAGTTGCATGCATATGACAAATCAATAATGAATGTGAGAAAAACTTCCAAAAAGCAAAAATAAATAAATAAATAATAATAATAATAATGTGAGAATTTTACCAACATATGACACAACTTTCATATATACACACACATAAGGTGCATCCACATATGATGCATGTATTAAAGTTGTTAATTGATCAATGATTGTGAGCTATTTTGTTGTTTCCATGGGTGATCAATATATGAAGTATACGCAATGGCATTGTTACTTGAAGCACCTCAAAAGAAAGAAAGATTGATTCCATTATCAATGGACGATCAATCCAATACGTAAAACTTGATGCAAACAATGATGTATATATAAAGTGGACAACTAGCCCAAGTCAACTTTTGTGTGTCAACAAGTTTTAGAACATTTAGGTACTATTCCCTAAGCTATTTTCTCATACTCCTAGAGATACTAATAAACTTTTGCTTAGGGCTTAGGCCAAGCATGAAACTAACGAAGAAATTTGGTAGCTTATAAATTCGAACACTAGACTCTAGCAACTAGATTTCCATCTTTCTTTTCTATATAATTTCGGCCAATTTGTTCTTATCCCGGGAGGAGAAAGTTCGTCCTCTCTGTTAATGTGGTTCAATATCATTTGAACGTGTGATCGAAATTATATAAACTAAGAATTGAGAATAATATCAAAAGTCTTGTAACCTGATGATATCATTTTTTCTTCCCAAATGGGAGGTTAGGGATTCAAGCCTCATGGAGCTCATGTACGGGTGTGTGAGTTTCTTACCATTCGAAAATAAAAAAATTTGAGGATAAGTCTTTTTTTGAATAATTTTATGTTCATCTTCCTTTTTTATAAAATTTTGGCCAGTGTCCAAATGATATTAAACCACGTCAATGAGGACCAAAAATTTCCTCCTACTGGATAAATAAATAAATTATTACAATTTCTATTTGCTAGCTTAATAAATTAGGATGAATTACAATTTGATCCCTCGATGTATGATATATTATACCCGCACCCCCTATCTTTTGGATATTTATAGTTTCAACCCCTATAGTTGATTGGAGCTATGAAATTACTTATATACAAATACTTATTTTTTTTCATTAAAAAGATGCCTTTACAAATAAGTAAAAGTATTATAATCATATGGTCAACTGTTGAAGGAAGTGTTGACCATGCCAGAAGTTCGACGAATGAAAATTTTTGTTACTACTTACAAACTAGATAGGTCAAACTATAATTTACCAAATTAAACAAAAGGGGATGCATGTCTAATATATCATATCTCAAATGGGTCAAACTATAATTTACCCCCTAATAATTTATTATTAGGTGACCTAATAAAAAATATAAGCTTGAGAAACTCCATCAAAGTAGTTTCAAGATTTCTTATCTCTTTGCTTTTTTATGGGATTGAAATTGATACCTAAAAAGAGCCATCCTTTGGTGGATATGTCATGAAATGAGGAGCATCTCTGATTGTGTTGAAGACACCAACTTTACTTATCCTATCTTTAATCCTAATCCAACAATCCCCAACCCATTTCCTTCCCAAACACTCTTTTTTCATTTTCTTGGGGTTTTTTTTCCTTCACTTTCCCTCCTATAATCAATTCTCTTTGGACTTGGAATATATTTTTTAAAAATATGGCACCGTCCTTGTTCCTTCTCCACAGTTTACCCACTTCTCCCACCAAAAGCACCTTCAACCCATCCCTAATCACAAACTTATCAAATTTAAATGTATGGATTAATTTGTGATTATTTTTCATTTTTTTTTTGCCATACATTAAAGGCACCATCTTACAACTACTTAATTAAGTTATAACCTAAAACACACCAAGTTCGATGGTGTAGAATGAATTGTTAAAACTCTGTATGGACGATCAGTTGTCTATATAATAAAATTTTAACTCATGAAAAAACAATCTCACTTCAAATCAAAACATTTACATGGTTACATTCTCTAGTGGAAAAAAATAAATAAAAAAAGAAGAATGTTGATTTTTTTTGAATAAATGTCTTCAAGTCAAAAGAAACTAAGGCCCTGTTTGGCATAACTTCTACTTCCGGCTTTAGGTAGAAGAAAAAGAGAAGCAGAACCTGTTTTGAGAAGCTGGTGTCCCCTAACTTCTTTAAAACGCTCTTCCAAGGCTCAGAAACTCTTCTAAAAATATTTTCAAATACTGTTCAAAACAGTTTTTCACTCCAGGAAGCCAAAAACAACGTTTGAAAAGTCAATCCAAACATGACCTAAATGTATATGAGTTTTATAGTTATGTCTATCTCAATTTATTTATGGGAAGGTTGCTCTTATTTTTGGCTAATTATAAGTATATTGCCATATTGAATCATTTTTAGGTTATACTTTTGTATAAAATAGGTAGTTGTAATATTCAACTATTATTAAAGTGCTCTTTGCTCAACTTTACGGATTAAAAATTACTTAATATCATGATTATATAACTTACCAACAAATCTTCTTAAGGAATTTCTCTTTCATTTATTTTATCAATTTTGTCATTATATTCCAAAAAAAAAGAAGAAAAAAAGTGAGAGGAATAAGTGAAAACAAAAGCACATATCTAGCTACAAATTGAACAACTAACATTCAGCTAATCACAATTATAAGTATATTGCCATATTGAATCATTTTTAGATTCCACTTTTGTATAAATAGGTAGTTGTAATATTCAACTATTATTAAAGTCCTCTTTGCTCATCTTTATGGATTCAAAATAACTTAAATATCATGATTATATAACTTACCAACAACTCTTCTTAAGGAATTTCTCTTTCATTTATTTTATCAATTTTGTCATTATATTCCAAAAAAAAAGAAGAAAAAAAGAGAGAGGAATAAGTGAAAACAAAAGCACATATCTAGCTACAAATTGAACAACTAACATTCAGCTAATCACAATTATAAGTATATTGCCATATTGAATCATTTTTAGATTCCACTTTTGTATAAATAGGTAGTTGTAATATTCAACTATTATTAAAGTCCTCTTTGCTCATCTTTATGGATTCAAAATTACTTAAATATCATGATTATATAACTTACCAACAACTCTTCTTAAGGAATTTCTCTTTCATTTATTTTATCAATTTTGTCATTATATTCCAAAAAAAAAAAAAGAGAAAAAAAAGAGAGAGGAATAAGTGAAAACAAAAGCACATATCTAGCTACAAATTGAACAGCTAACAGTCAGCTAATCACAATTATGATGATATCAGAAGAATATATGTATATATATTATATATATATAGTATCTTATGGTGTCTCTCATGGCAGTAAGTTGAGCTAAGAAAGGAGATAATTTTTAATTTTTTTTCCCACGAAAGGAGATAATGGAGTACGAGTGTTGGGGCTACATTTATTAATGAACAATTACCTAAAACACACCCGGTATTTAGGCTTTTGCTTTATAGGTGTGCTATGTTGCAGTTAGATAATCACATCCATCATTTTTCTTAATTAATATTATCTGTTCAATACTTATATATTATTAGTTTTCTTTTTTATTTTAAAACATATTACTATTAGTTTGAAAAGGATGGAAAGGTGTGTATATGGTGATCAAAATGGATTATTATTACTCACTCAAGACTAATTTGGATAAATGACACTGATTAACATATTATATTAAACTATAAGGTGGGATTCTTTTCCAATTTTTTTTCCATCGTGACCATGGACGAATTTTTATCACATTAGCAAAGAAGACGAACTTCATCTTGTGTGAAAAGGATTTAAGGATTTAAAAAAGTTTTGCAAGTACTATAAATAAGTATTAATGTATTATTCTCCATATTGCAGTCAATTTGTAAAATACCTCAGACAATTGTGGTTCATTAATACATAGAAATTAGAAGAAGAAAAAAAGGATAACTGCAAAGCTGACCCCATAATATAAGAGGGATTAAAATAAGTACAAAGGTACGAAGGAGATATCATTATTTTGTTTCTTGGAGACAATTATGGAACTAAAAATTATTTTAAATTTTGAATGGAGTGAGAATCCAACCTAGGATTCGAATTTGAGTATATATATTAATTTATACTCTCTCAATTATATGGTTTTGTGAATCTCACCGTCGTCGATTACAGCAAATGGAAATTAGTGCTGTCATTTCTACCACATGACACTCTTCACTTCACTTTTTTCCATTGTGTGTGTGTTTTTATTAGACCTGTCAATGGATCGGATTCAGATCGGATCATTTAAATTCAAATCCAATTTGTTAAGAAATCGGATTATCGGATTCGGATCCTAATCGGGTTATCGGATTTTATTTTCAATCCGTATCCAGTTAATATCGGATTCGGATCATAATCGGATTATTGATAAGTCTATTGATAAGGATGACAAAAACTCCCGATCCGCGATCCGAATCCAATAATTCGACATATTTTCACTTAATTAATTCATATTCGAATTTCTTCATTATAGATTATCTAATCCGAATATCTAATTAAAAAAATACAAAAATCAATAAATACTGAAACACTAAAATTATTCACACTTTTAATGATTGTATTTATGATCAATCATTATTAATAAATAATAAAATAATTAACAACTAACATTTATATACATGTACATTATTAAATATATACACATATATATAAATATATATATGTATATTTTATTGGATCGGATTATTATCGGATCGGATTAGGCTAATCCAAATCCAATTTGTTAAGGAATCGGATTATCGGATTCGGATCATATTCGGGTTATCGGATTTTTTTTACAATCCAAATCCGACTAATCGGATCGGATTCCGATCAAAATCCAATCCATTGACAGGTCTAGTTTTTATTACTTTATAGATTGATGTTTCATTTGAACCATCTTTATGTAAACTCTCCCCAATGTCCTAACATACAAAAATGGGTAATTTTCATAAAAAATATGTAATTTCATGATTTAATCAATAAATTTTTTATAGTTCAAAAAATTCATTTGATTTGCATTCCGGTTACAATTACTCCCATTTCAAAAAAGATTCAATTTTAAATACCCATCAACTTAAGTGAATATATTTCAAGGGTAATTTTTCTAAAAACCCCTTAATTTCATGATTTAATAAAAATAATATATATTTCAATATATATATATTTCAGAAACATATATATATATATATATATATATATATATTTCGGAAAAAATATATATATTTCATAAATACATATTATATTTCGGAAAAATATATATATATATTTCTCAGAATAATGTATTTTTTTTCCGAAATATATATATTATATTTTTCAAAATATATATTTTCTTCCGAAATATATATATATTTATTACAAAATATATATTTATATTTTTTTGAAATATATATTTTTCTGAAAACAATATTTGATGTATTGGTTTGGAAAAAATAAATTATTAAAAAATATATGTTTAGGGTAAAATATAAAAAAAAATTAAGTCCAAAATATATATTTTTCATTTATAGTTCACTTTCTAAATTTTAGGGTAAAATATAAAAAAAAATTAAGTCCGAAATATATATATATATATTGTTTATATTTCACTTAGGGTTTATGTATATATGTATGGGGAATAAAGGGATTTTCAAACAGGTACTAAAGGACATAATGGGTGTTAAAAAAATCTAAGGTGATTCAGGAGCATAATAGAGAATTTACAAGCCACATGACAAGCACGGAAAATTGGATCTTTTTTGGAGTGATGGTAATTGTAACCGGAATGCAAATCAAGGAATTTTTTTAAAATTATTACAATTTTTATATTTATTTATTTAAATTTATTTATTTTTGAGAAAACTATGGAGATGAATAGATAAATAAATAAACAACGTACCACCACCTGCATTTGCGTCTTCTTACTTATATGAATTTAAACATATATACTTGTATGTATGTATGTATGTGTGTGTGTGTGTATATATATATATATAGAGAGAGAGAGAGAGAGAGAGAGAGGTGAATTGGAGGAAGGTGGGTGGTATTAATAATGAAGACGCAGAGGCATATATATGTATGTGCAAGTACTTTGGCATCTATTCTGAGCATGATAATGCCAGTCACAAGAGGCAGCTAGTAGAGGAGAAAATAAGAGTAGTGATGCATGAGTACTGTGGGTGATGCTATTACTGGCATGCATGGGTGGGGTCTTCCTCATCCTATATATAGTTTTCTGCAATTATATTCAGACCCTTAAATTCTTTGTGGTCACTCCTCTGGACCCATCCACAGGCTCCATCTTATAATTGCTAATTAATCATCCTGCATTTTGAAACTATATAATTAATTTCTTCAACTAAAAGCAAGGCCGACTTCCATCTACCAAGTCAGTTGTAATATACACACGTATATATATATATACAATGTTACAAAATATTACAAATCTTTTTGTACCCCTTGAACAAATAGTGTTTAGTAAAGAGTAAGGCCTATATAATTTTTACAATTAGTCAATAAATACCTATATATATATATGGACTTTTTTTTTCCACATACATATATAAAACGACACTCACACATTAATCGATTTAGTATAGATTATACTATACGCATGGTTCGCCATAACGGTATCGGTCACTGTAACGGTAACGGTATCGGTGTAATGGACTTGGGTCAGTATCGGAGTTACGTAACGGGACTCCGTTATCGCAATTGTGAATTTTTTAAAATCTTCAACATCTTATCCAAAATGTTATAATTGGATACTTTTGACAACATGAATGAATAAAAATGATTTTTTTGGTAGATTTAAATAAATTTTATTTAATTCTTTAAAGAATTTCAATATAAAAAATGAGTTATTAATAAATCTAATGATGTCGTCGTTATTTGAATGTTTATGATATATTTGTTATGATATTATTAAATTAATTTTTTTTATTTACTTTTCAATAATTTAATAATGGAGTAATATTTATTATATCATATACATAATAGAAAGTTTTTTAATCCAAATTTTTGAAAAACTTCAATTGTGTTAATCGTTACGGTATTTTCGGAACCGACGAAAATCGGGGTAACACCGTAACGGCCCGTAATGAGCGTTACGGGTGTGGGAATCGGAAAATAGGGCTGTAACGGCCTGTAACGGTAACAGTAACATAAAAGATTGTTACATAACGGTCGTTACAACGAATCATGACTATACGTGATTGAACGTGAACTACGATCTCTTTAGAGCTGATAAAGACTCTTGATCAGTAATAAATAAAATATTCCTTGTAAAATGTTTATACCAATAATTGTGACATTCTGTTGGCCGTAAGCCTGTAATCAAAAAGTTGAATCCACATTTTTATCATTTGTGACATGGGGCGGAGCTAGGATTTTGCTCGTGAAGGAGCGTAATATACTATATTCAAGCCAAGTAAAAAATTTATTAAACCAAATAAGTTTGAAACCACATAATATTGAAAATTGATATTTCTTAAGCTGACAAGGATTCTCTAATCAATATGCTCTATAAATTTCTTCCCGAATATTAAGATTTGTAGTTCAATATTTTAGTTCATAGTCTTGGATCTGCTTGAAAACCTTCATAATTGATATTTAATCGACTTTACTTTAGAATATCATCATTTCTCTCTATAATGGTAGTCAAATCTATTTTTTTTTTAAACCACTATCGATTTTCTCCATAATTGTTTGAATTTTTTTTTATTTGCATATAATATTAACACACAAAATTATATAACCTTTATTATTGAAAAAATAAATCAACCACAAAGAAAAAAAAAACAAGAATAGGCTAAATATTCTCAAATCACATAAAAAAATAAAATAAACATATTACATATATAAGATCTAAAGTCTATCATATTCTCTACCAAACCCAAAAAAAATTAAAATACTTGTGAACAAAAAATAGGAACTAAGTATTTTTTTAATTTTATTGAAGTAAGATACGTGCGAATCAAACTTTGAGTTAGTGACAAAAGGTTGATTTTCTCTTGCAATCTCTTAGCTAGGCTTCTATGAGTGTTTTTGCAGATAATAGAGATTCAATAACAATAGCTAACTAGACAATAGAGTTTTGAACGTGCTATGTCGAAAGATCTCTAAAGAATATTTTCTTTTACAAAGTGATAATATATTGTTATTTGGGATAATTTTTATTTTTTATTTTTTAGAAATTAGTGATATTTTGTGATTTGGGTTTTTTATTTGGTATGTAAATCTTAAATAACCAATTTAGTTTGACACACATGCTATCACTAATTTTTTTGAAGGAAAATGAAAGATTGAAAGATCAAAAGATAATATTGTCTTTTACAAAGTGACAATATATTGTTATTTGGGATAATTTTTATTTTATAGTTTTTAGAAATTTGTGATATTTAGTGATTTAGATTTTTTTATTTGGTATGTAAATCTTAAATAACAAATTTAGTTTGACACACATGTTATCACTAATTTTTGGAAGAAAATTAAAATTAAGAGGGACAATCTTATAATATCTCTCTCACACACACACTAGTAAAAAAAAATAAAAAATTGAGGAGGGGCATGTGACCCCCAGGCACATGCTCCCTCCGCCCCTGTTTGTGACTAGGGTGGCAAATGAGCCCAACTTTAGATTATTCAAATTCGGTTCATTTACTAAACGAGTCTAGAAAATGTGTTCAACCTCGGCTCATTTGCTTAGCGAACGAGCCAGAGCCGAATGTTAGATTTAACGAGTCAAGCCCAAGCTTACTCACGAACGACTTGTTTCAATTGCAACATATATTGTTCTTACCAATATTTGTCTGAATTGAGTTGTTGCATATCTGTTTTAACATATTTCCACTAGTATAATTTTTTATGAATGATTTTAATGTTATGGTCGCATAATTCCTATAATTTTTTCACGACAATCTTCATAATTTATTCAATTTGAACACTTTCTTTTGTCAAATATGATATAATTTTACTATTTAACTTAGACGAGCATGTTCACGAGCTTGACGAGCCAAACTTAATAATGTTCAAGCTTGACTCGTTTACTAAACGAACGAACATGAGCCGAACTCTTAACGAACCAAATTCAAACCTGTTTATGAAGGGCTCGGTTCATTTGCATAACCTAATTGTGACATTCATAGAAAGAGAAAACTATAAACGCTGGGTCAATAGAGATGTACATGCAGACATTTATATGTACCTTATAAGTAACATTCATATACATGTAATAAGTTATGCCATTATGTTCCCAAATTGTTTCAACTATATCTGTCTAGTGTGAATATAGGACCCGGATCCTCTCCGTTGGCCTCTCCCATCCTCTGCCACGTGGCGAAATCTAAGGCTGATATGTGGCGTTTTAAAGCAAACGAAAATTTGAGTTAAAGTGAAGCACAGATATGAATAGAAAGGAAGATACGGAAATGACTAGAATATCCCTATCAGTATCTTTAATCTCTCTCTTTCTTTTCTCCTTTCCTCTCACATATGTCTAATGTTTTAATTATAATGGAATAAATTAAACAAAAATTTAATTAAAAATTTAAAAATTTCACTGTTTTTTTTTGTATTTTAAATTTTATATTATAAAATATATTTTTTATTATTAAAGGTTTTTTCTTGTTAAGGTTGTCAAAGACAAGAGTTAACAAAATAAAAAAATAAAAAAAATTAAATGGTGAAAAAACGTATATGAAATTTATGCTATTTTGTTTTTGTACTTGTATTTTTTATCTCATACTTTTGTAAAAAAAAAAATTTGCATTTCTATCACCTAATTGTAATTCATTCCACATCTACAACCTAATCTTAGTTTAGTATCATCTATTTATTTTTGTATTTATCTTTTATATTCTCAAAAAAATATATATATATATAATTCTCTTTTCGATACCTTTATATTCTTTAATTTTTATTAACTATACAAAAACAAAATTAAAGGTTTGAAATGATAAAGGTTTAGTCTTTATCGATATTTTTATTACTTTTGATATATTATTTTTTATTATATTATTTCCAATTTCTTAATTTAGTATATTTTTCATATATTAGTTTTCCTATTTATTTTTTATGATATTTTTGTGTTCTTTTAAAATTTATCTATTTTGACTTTTTCGTTTCATGTTGGTATCTATATTTTTTTTTTACTTCTCTAAATTTAACTTACAAATTTTGTAACATATATATAGACACACATAATATTAGTAAAGTAACCTAATCAAAATAATTCTTTTAGTGCATGTTTGACAACATGGAGTGGAGCCAAAATTTTGGGTTTGGTTTGAAAATTTTGCTCCACTCCATGTTTGGCAAGCATGGTGCAACACAAATGGTGTGTGAATAGTGTCACTCCATTGGACCCAAATCCATCAAATTTCACACCATCTCAAATGATGGTTTGGTTGGAGTTGGGTCCAAATGGTTTAACACTATTCACATATAATATTATATATATGTATAAATTCGAAATTAAATATTATGAAAAAATAAATATTTCGAAAAAATTAAATATTTATGAAAAATTAAATATTTTGAAAAAATTAAATATTTCTAAAAATTAAATATATTTATATATTTTATTTTTTAAAACATATATATTTAAAAAATGTTATTTTAAATAAATAAAATGTCAAACTATTCCAAATTACCAAATATTTTAATATTATAATATCAATATATTAATATATTATAATATCAATATATTAATATATTATAATATCAATATATTAATATTTATTAATAAATAAAATGTGAAACCCATATATTAATATATTTTAATATATATTAATAAATAAAATGTGAAACCCATATATTAATATATTTCAATATATTAATATTAATATGTGAAACCCATATATTAATATTAATATTAATATATATATTAATATAAAATATATTAATATTAATATATTTTAATATATTAAAATATTAATATATTTTAATATATTAAAATATTAATATATTTTAATATATTAATATTAATATTTATTAATATATTAATATTCAAAATTTCAACCCATACCAACTCTACCATACATGGTTTGGTTTTTCAGCATCACTTTTTCTCACACCAAAACCATCTACACCAAACATGGTTTGGAACCAAAATAAAACCACACCAACTCCAACCAAACCAAAATCAAAAACCAACTCCACACCGTCTACCAAACAAGCACTTAATGTATTAATTGTTAGTGTGTGTGTATACAACTATATTTAAAGAAATAAGATGTAATGTAGTCTATTTTCACGAAAGAAAATTTAAATATTCATTTGGACTCTCATGCACACGTGGAATTATGTGAATCACAAATTTTAAATATTTAAATATAGAATATAAAATAATAGATAATAAATAAATAAATGACATTTTAAAAAATAAATTTAATTTGCTTTTTTAATATATTCCATCCCATTATTTAAAACATTACACATATATGATTTGGACAAAATAAAGAAAGAGAAAGAGGGCAAAGATAATAAGGGCATTCTGGCCATTGTTTATAAAATTTCTCTTTCTTCCTATCCCTACCCGTGATTCACTTCAACTCAAATTTATTTTTACTTTAAACGCCACATGTCAGCCTTGCGGTGCGCCACGTGGCAGCAGATGGGAGGACCATCGTAGAGGATCAGGGTCCGTGAATATAAGCCCAACATAGCTGTGAATTGTAAGGCCCTGTTTGGTAGGTGATCTGGTCTGGTTTTGCGTTTTATGCGATCAGACCGTGTTTGGTAGCATTGGTTCCAAATTTTTGGTTAGACCAAGTAAGATCAAATCAGACCAAAATGACCTCATTTCAGATAAAAAAAAAAGGTGGTTCTTGGTGGTCCGGTCTGGTCTTATTAATAAAATATATTTATAAATAATTAAAAATGAATAAATAATAATAAAAATTAATAATAATAATAATAAATTAAATAAAACATATTTTAAAAATAAAATATAAATAATAAATAATAAACAAACTGAAATAAATAATATCTAATAATAATAAAAAATGAATATAATAATAATAAATAAATGAATAAATAATAAAATATATTTATAAATAATTAAAAAAGAATAATTAATAATATAAATAATAAATTAAATAAAACATAATAATAATAAATAAATAAATACAATAATGTAATGGTTGAAATATTTGGCCCAATTATAGATGGGCCACTGGACTGATGGGCCGACGACGGATGGGCCAAAGACCGATGGGCCGGAAGGCGGATGGGCTGAAAACAAGCATGCCGAAAACAACAATGGGCCCATGAAAAATTCTAGAAGCTAAAGTGTGGTTCACAAGGCAAGAAGTAATCCAATTATAGTATGGAGAGTCCAAATAAGGTTAGGGTTTATCAAATCCCTTGATTTAAGGGGTTGATAAACCTGGGTACATGGGCTTGACCCATTTATCACAACTTGTATAAATAGAGGACTTTGATTAATGAGAAAGGATCCAAAGTTTTAACCAAATATCTATTGTGTAACTTTTCTGCATTTACACAACTGGCGCCGTCTGTGGGAAACCCTATTATTGAAGTCTTTTTTTTCAATAAGCTTCCCACCCTCTACAAAAAGCTAAGATTCATACCACCAATGGCGATTACACGATCACAACAGACCGATTTGCCTCCAAACGGAGGCCAACAATCAGAAGATCCGATCAGAATAGCCCTTGAGGAAAGAACCGCCGAGTTAGAAAGACAGAACGCCGAACTGGCAGCAAAACTGGCTCAACTGCAGAACCTACAGGAGACCCATGATGACGAACAATCCGACCAGCACGAACGATCCGTGGGCCGCCAGACAGACAAAGAAGACCTACCCGCTAGAGCCCACGACGGTCGTGAAGAATAGGCCGAGTCATCCTTACAGGTTCTTGGGGTACGCAACCCCGAGGAGGTCCTGACCATGAAAAAACTGGAAGAAATCATGTCAAGATTCTAGCGAGACGTGCTCAGGGACCTGAAAGTACAGACCCCAATCGATCTGGCATCCGAGGCATCCATAGACGCCGTTCAGACACCATTCACCGTCTCGATCACCAGCGTGCCCTATCCGGAAAGGTTCAGATTACCGAAGTTCACCCTGTTCGATGGTACAAAAGATCCAACCGAACACATCTATCACGTCCATACCAAGATGAATGTTTACAACGAAAACGAGGCCTTACTCTGCAAAGTTTTCCCCACCAGCCTGACCGAAGATGCCCTCCTGTGGTTCAGAAAGCAACCGCCCCGATCGATCGGTAGTTGGCTCAGACTCTGCGAGTTATTTATCGCACAGTACTTTGGCAATAAAAGGCAGAAGAAGACTATCTCCAGTCTGTTCACCATGATCCAAGAAAATGGCGAATCCCTGAAAAGTTTTGTCTCACGGTTCAATGTGGAGATGTCTTCCATTGACAACTGCGATCAACATTCAGCCGTCGAAGCCTTCAGAATGGCCCTGATCCCGGGAACCAAGTTCCATCAGTCCCTAGTCAAAAGGCCGCCGGCCGATATTGGAGAGCTCAACTCTAGGGCACAGGGGCACCTCCGAATAGAAGAAGAGTTGGCCATACGACAAAGAAGGACCGCCTTTGCAACAGTAGAGGCCAGAGCGTCCGAACCTTCTAGGATAAAGGATCGGGCACCAGACCGGAAGAGACCGAGCGCACCTCCTGCTCCTTCCCCGACCCCAGAGAAACGGCCAAGGTTTAAGGAGAAGGTCACCCCTTTAAAAGTAACCTTGGCAAAGCTGTACTAGGAAACAAAGAGCAGAGGAATCTACCGTTCGCCACCTCCCATCAGACAACCGATGGACCAAAGGGATATGTCGAGGCACTGCGCCTTCCATGGCGAATACGGGCACCACGCTAATGAGTGCAGAAGCCTCAGGAGACAGGTGGAAGCCATGATTGCCAAAGGAGAATTGACCGAGTATGTTGCCAAGGAAGGAGCCCGATCAGATCAAGCGACGCATGCCCCTACCAAGGGGGCTTTGGGACAACCCGTGCGGGTCATTCACATGGTCCATGGAGGGCCCAGTCGGTCAGAAGCGGAAGAAACTCGTAGATCACAGATGCGGCAAGCCCAGAAGTTACGAAGGGTTGGAGAAGTCACCAAGTTTCGAAGCCCGAAGGAGGATGCCCAGATTATTTTCACCTCTGCGGATATGCAGAATATTCAGACACCTCATGACGACCCCCTGGTTATTTCCCTCATGGTCTCCAACTGCCTGATCAAGAGGGTAATGGTCGATCCAGGAAGCAGCGCCAACATTATCACCAAATGGGCCTTTGAGAAATTGGAAATTAGCCCCCAGGAAATAGTCCCATCCAGGAGCCCGATAGCAGGATTCGATGGAAAGAGAGTGGAGCCGATAGGGGAAATCCAGCTACCAGTGACGGCAGCAAGGCGCACACTCCGAGAGACTTTCGTGGTGGTGGATGTCAAACCTTCCTATAATCTCCTCATGGGAAGGGGATGGATCCATCGAATGCACGGAGTCCCTTCTACCATGCATCAGGTCATGCGGTGTATCGACCCGAACGGAGTTGACGTAATCGATATCAGGGGAGATCAGGTAGCGGCAAAGGAGTGTTACGCAGTCACGATGAAAAGTCTAAAAAGGAGCACGGAACCGGAACAAAAGTCGCAGTTCAAGACAGTACTTGATACCAAATAGCAATTACAGGAGGGCGGATCGGGATCACCGGTAGAATTTGAACCACTACTGGAAGTTCAAATTTGTCACGATCGCCCTGAAAGATTTACCTATGTTGGTTCGGGCCTCAATCCACAGGAAAAAGAGGAAATGGAATCCCTGCTCCGATCCAATGCTGACATATTTGCGTGGAGCCATATGGACATGACCGGTATTGATCCATCAGTAGCCCTGCATTCTCTCAATGTGGATCCCAGCGCAAAGCCCATTAGACAGAAACAGAGACGAATGGGGGCCCATCGAAATCAGATCATAGCTGAAGAAGTCGATCGGCTTCTGCAAGCAGGATTCATTAAGGAGGTTCAGTATCCTTCCCGGTTGGCAAACGTGGTGGTGGTCCAGAAGAAAAACGGCAAGTGGAGGGTATGTGTTGACTTCACTGATCTGAATAAAGCATGCCCAAAAGACTGTTTCCCTTTACCAAAGATCGACCAGATGGTAGATGCCACCGCAGGATTCGAACGCCTGAGTTTTCTGGACGCATACTCTGGCTATAACCAGATCTGAATGGATCCGGAGGACCAGGAAAAGACTGCCTTCATCACTGAGTCAGGTACATTTTGTTATACAGTTATGCCTTTCGGACTAAAGAATGCAGGAGCTACCTATCAGAGGTTGGTCATAAGGGTGTTCCAAGGGATGATGGGATCCACCATCGAAGCCTACATCGATGACACAGTGGTCAAAAGCAAGGTAAAAGGAGACCATCTAGCCGACCTACAGCAGGTATTCAATACCCTCCGGAAGTACAATATGAAGCTCAATCCAGCCAAATGTTCCTTCGGAGTATCCTCAGGCTAGTTTTTGGGACACATAGTTGATCGGACGGGAATACAAGCTAGCCCTGCGCAAGTCAAAGCTCTCGTAGAAACAGCTGAGCCAAAGTCCCGGAAAGAAATACAGGTGCTAACCGGCAGAATAACAGCCCTAAGTCGTTTCATCTCTCGGCTAACCGATCGGTGTAGGCCGTTCTTTCAGGCAATAAAAGCGGCACAAGGAGAAGTCTGGGGGGCAGAGCAAGCGGAGGCCCTACACAAACTCAAAAGTTACATGGCAAAGCCCCCGATTATGGCAACCCCCGAAGCCGATGAGCCGCTGCACCTGTATCTGGCCATTTCAGTAACATCTACGAGCGCCGCCCTGGTCAAGGAGGGCAAAGGGTACCAGACACCAGTTTTCTACACCAGCAAATCCCTTGCTGATGCAGAAACCCGTTAATGAAAGCAGGAGAAGCTGGTACTATCGCTGATCAATGCTAAGCGACGTCTACGGCATTATTTTGAAGCACACCCGATCATAGTACCTACTGTAACTCCGATCAGATCCATAATGGCGAAACCTGAGTTATCTGGGAGAATATCAAAATGGGCGATTGAACTGGGGATTTTTGACATAACTTATGTCCCCCGAATGACCATCAAAGGACAAGCAGTAGCTGATTTCCTGTTAGAAACAGAAACTGCTGACTCCACAGAAGAAGGTGAACCTGGATTATGGTTCGTGTTCGTAGACGGATCATCCAACATCAACGGAGCAGGGGTCGGGGTAGTACTCGTAACACCGGATGGTACTAAAATCCAACAATCCGTTAGACTGGAATTTCCAGCTTTTAACAACGAAGCAGAGTATGAAGCCATCCTTGCAGGAATTCGGTTAGCCCGAAGCCTTCAGGTCCAGAAAGCAGAGGTGTGAAGTGACTCCCAGCTAGTCGTGCGACAGTTACATGGGGAGTATGAAACCCGAGAGCCGAAGATGGAAGCCTACAAGAATCTAGTTCTAAGAGAGGCTGAAGAGTTCCAACAAATAAACTTTGAACAGATTCCCATAGGGGATAATTCTGCAGCAGATCATCTGGCTAACCAAGCCTCTGCCACAAAAGAAAGTATGACTCGCACTATACCAATGGACTTCATTGCCCGATCCAGCTTGGAACCCCCCGAAGAAGTAATGGTTATCCCATGGGAACCAAGTTGGATGGATCCGATAGTAGATTATCTGAGATTTGGTACATTGCCTGAATCAAAATCAGAAGCCCGGAAGATAAGAATGAAGGCAGCCAGATATGCCCTATACAACGGCCAACTATACCGAAAGTCTTTTTCCGGACCATACTTGAGATGTCTGACCCCCTCAGAGGCATCGGCAGTCATGGAAGAGATCCATGCAGGAGCTTGTGGCAATCACTCTAGAGGAAGGTCCCTGGCTCATAAAATCCTCACCCAGGGGTATTTCTGGCCCTACCTGGCAAGGGACGCTGAAATTTATATCAGACACTGCAAAAAATGTCAGTTTCATGGAGATTCCATTCACCCACAGCCGGAGTTCTTAAACCCAACTATTATTCCTCACCCTTTCGCCCGATGGGGCATGGACATCGTAGGTCCTCTCCCTCAGGCAATACGATGTACCACACATGTTCTCCTGGCCACCGATTATTTTACCAAATGGGTGGAAGCGGAGGCATACCCCACTATAACAGGCAGCCATGTTATAAAATTCAACTGGAGCCACATCATCTGTAGGTTCGGCCTACCCCGAACCATAATGATGGACAATGGCACCAACATGGACAACAGAAGGGTTCAAGCATTCTTATCAAAGCATGGGATCAATCAAAACACTTCTTCCGTCGGCTACCCGCAGGGAAATGGGTAAGCCGAAAGGACGAATAGAACCATTTTTGACACACTGAGAAAAAAACTTGAAGACGTAAAAGGGGCTTGGTTGGAGAAATTGCCTGAGGTGTTGTGGTCCTATCGGACTACTCCGAGACAGCCAACTGGAGAAACCCCTTTCGCCATGGCTTATGGGGCCGAAGCAGTGATCCCGACCGAGCTAAAAGTACCTACTTTAAGGAGTCAAGCCTGGGAAGAAGGTTCAAACAATCAGCACCTAGCCCATGATCTAGATCTCCTGGAAGAAAAACGGGAAGCCGCCGGGATAAGACTGGCTGCCTATCAGCAGCAGGTCAGAGCACGTTTCAATCAGAAAGTCAAAAGAAGAGAATTCCAAGTAGGCGATATGGTGCTCAGAAGGAAGATTGGTATTGTAGGCAAATTACGAGAGACATGGGAAGGACCTTACACAGTGGTTGAGGTTATCGGACGCGGTGCTTATCGGGTTCGGAAGAACGAAACAGGCCGCCTCGAGTCCAACTCTCAGAATGCTTATCGGTTAAAGAGGTATTATCCTTAGATAGTTGCTTTTCTTGTTAAGAAATAAAACTGTGTCTTTCTATGACACCTTTGTTACGAAGCATCTGTGCCCGATATCGGTACCTCTGCTTCATGATTTTCAAATTCATTTCAATAAAAATAAATTCTACTTTTGTGCAAGGCTCTAGGATTATAAAGGGGCCAAATGCCCGAAGGCTTTACAATTTGCTAAAAATTTCCTAAGTGTTTGAGTTCAAACCTGATTTGAACTAACCAGATGATGAAATCAAGTCTCAAGGGTTCATTGCCCGAAGGCGTTCTGACTCATTGAAAATTCCTAAATGTGTGAATTTAGAATAAATAATAAATAGCCTCAGGAGCCATATGTCCGAAGACTCGATTGTTTCATAAAAGCTAAGTACGAAACGATAAAAACCCACACAAAGGACGAATAATTACTGGAAAAAAGGGATAAAAGTTCTTGTTCATTAAAAATGGAGGAAGTTACAAGAAATTAGCCCATTGGGGGAAACAAAAACATATAAAATTGCCCTGGCTACTGTTCGGGAGGATGATATTCTTTCCCCTTCAGGAGGGCAGCAAAGCGCTCCTCATTCTCAGAGGCAGGAGGGTTTTCATAAGGAAAGGGTATTCCCATATGGGCATCGAATGCCTCTGCTGTCTTGAATTCCCGGGATTCCAGAGGGATATGCTCCATTTCATGCCTACATCTCCAGGCCCTGACCGCTCGGAGGTCACAGATGACACTGTATCTTTTGAACATGTCAAGCCCTCCCAGACGGCACACCTCTACCTTTTCCCGCTCCAGGGAAAGAAGCCTTTCTGATTCTGCCAAGAGTTTATCAGATTCAGCTTTTTCAGCTGCCATCTGCCTAGCAACCTCTTTCGCTTTTTCCAGCTCGGCAGCCAGAACCAGCTTTTCGGCAATCAGGGTTTGCTTTTCCGCCTCACCGGTTTCCAGAAGAGTCTTCTGTTCAGAAACGGTCTGGCGCAGACCATCCGCCTCCTTGACTAGAGAAACCCGGTGGATCTCATTCTGCTTTATTTGGGCCTTCATACCGGCCATCTCTCTGACATCAGTTTCAAGGAGGCTGTTGTAGGCCTGAACGCCGTAGAGAAGCTGCACAATAAAAATTGGATTATTACACAAATAGCGGTCAACAAACGAAATAGAAAACACAAACTGATAATTGAAGTCTTTTACCTCCATAATCATTATCGAAGTCTTCTTAGCCAGATCAGTCCTGGTGATTTTTGACTGAGCCGCCCTATCAGCTGGTGTCTAGATCCCTTTGGCCATAGCCCGAAGAGCTTCCGGATGGTTAAAGGTGATTTGATCAGCACAAACTGGAGTTCCATCTGGCAGCAGAAACTTAGGCTCCCAAGGGATCAGAGCTTGGGATGATTCAGGGGCAGCAGGAGCCTTGCTTGAAGAAGCATTCTCGGCTTGTGCCCTGGCCCTTTTAGTACCCACTCCACCAGTTGTACTGGATCGGGTCCTCACAGTCGGAGCATTGACAGGAGGCGGAGGAGGAACCGATGGGTTCTGCGCTAGTGGCGCTGGCGGGCTCTGAACAGGAGGAGGCACTGAAGTCGAAAGCGGTGCTGTTGACAGCGGCACAGCATCAACAAGCGTAATCCCTTCGGGAACTTGAGGGATTCTGGCGGACATAGGTTTGTCAGGCAAGTCCATCCTGTCAACACCAGCGCCCAAGTTAGAGATCGATTTAAGATTGTCCAGGGTCAGCAGGTCAGTAGCCGATCGGGTCTTGCCCCAAACATGGGTTTTCAAGAGACCTATCCGCTGTTTTATAAAGGTAAGGGGAAGATCCTTGTCCTCATAACCTAAAAATTTGAAGGCGTAGTCCCCCCGGTGAAGGTCACAATGGTCACAGAGGCAAGAAGCCTTATGAAGGGGGCGGTAGACAGGCAGGCGAATGGGACCGAACTTGTTGGGGATCGGGAAAATACGAGAAAAAGAGTACGACCACTTGCCACTCACTACTACCATTCGTTCTTTCCATCCCTTGTCCGATTTTTCAGTATCGGTACAGATGTTGCAGCCGTGAAAAGGGAAAAAGGTTGTATCTACCTTACTCGCTCTGGCATTTTGGAAATAATAACAAAGGAGGAGGTCGGCCAGCCCTAAGTTCAGATCCATATCCCTATTGTACAACAGTAGCATGGATATGATCCTAATGTTGTTCAGGTTCAGTTGAAGAGGGTGCAACCCAAGCATGAAAAATACATAGTGAAAAAAAGGATGAAGAGGAAACCTTAGAACCCTAAGATGAGATGCCGATAGCAGAATGCTACCGGGGGCTAGGCCCTGGCTCTGGGTAAAGTCTAGGTAACCAGGATAGGGGGACACATCAACGTCCTGGGGAACATGGGTCTCAGCCCGAAGGTGTTTGACGTCCACTTCAGGTCGGGTCCTCTTAAGTGGGGCCACTACGAATGGTTCAGAAGGTTTGGATTTCGCAGGACCGGTCGCTGAGGAACCCGGAAGGTTAGTACTTTTGAGAGTGGTCTTTCTGGTTCCTTTAGAAACAGGCTGGGGAGTGTCACTGCTAGTAGAATCGGTACCTGAGGCAGAAGGTAAAGCTACTTCCTCTACCGACCGGGTATCGTCACTATCGGACATAACGTTAAGAAATGTAGAAGAGACAGAAGGAGGTAAATGTGATAAATTAAAGAAAGAAGAAAGGAAGAAAACCGATCGACTTACTTAGTTGGCGAAGGAAGAGTTACAAAAGCTCTGAGTAACAACATGTTTCTATGGTATCTGAGATGAGCGACGGAATGAACGGCGACAATGACAAAGAAACGAATCCCAGTAATGAAGAGCTAAAGAAGGCAAAGACAAGAATATAGAGTTACAAAGTATGAAATCTGATGAGAAGTGAAGAAAAAGGGGGTTTTTATAGAAGGAGAGAAGGAAGCCAAAAAGGCTGCACGAAGTCCGAAAGGCACGCCAAAGCCGTCATGGTGCGAGATTTAAGGGAGTAATGGCCTCACGTTTTGGCATATCATTAAGTAGACAATGATGACATGACAACTCATCATCTTCATTTCCCATAAAAGCTATTAGTGTATATATACATAGGTATTTACATTTATTAGGTCATGGGCTTTAGAAAGAATGTCAAGCCCATAACCTCAAGGGCCTGTGTAATGGTTGAAATATTTGGCCCAATTATAGATGGACCACTGGACTGATGGGCCGACGACGGATGGGCCAGAGACCGATGGGCCGGAAGGCGGATGGGCTGAAAACAAGCAGGCCGAAAACAACAATGGGCCCATGGAAAATTCTAGAAGCTAAAGTGTGGTTCACAAGGCAAGAAGTAATCCAATTATAGTATGGAGAGTCCAAATAAGGTTAGGGTTTATCAAATCCCTTGATTTAAGGGGTTGATAAACCTGGGTACATGGGCTTGACCCATTTATCACAACTTGTATAAATAGAGGACTTTGATTAATGAGAAAGGATACAAAGTTTTAACCAAATATCTATTGTGTAACTTTTTCTGCATTTACAAATAATAATAAATAAATATAATAATAATAATAAAAATGGACTAAATAATAAATAATAATAATAAATTAATAAAATAAATAATAAATTACATAAAACATATTTTAAAATATAATAAAAATAATAATAAAAAAATGAAATAAATAATAATAATAAATAAATATAATAAAAAATAATAAATAGATATAATAATAAATAATAAGTAAATATAATAATGAATAAATACTTCATAATAATAATAAAAAATGAGTATAATAATAATAAATTAATATTAAATTAATAAAATATATTTTTAAATAATTAAAAAATGAATAAATAATTTATAAATAAAATGAATTAAATAATGAAATAATAATAAATAAATATAATATATTTATAAATTAATAATATAAATAATAAAATATATTATAAAGTGAAGAAATAATAAATAAAGAAATAAATAATACATCAATAAATAATAAATAAATAGTAAGACCAGACCGCTTACCAAACAGACTTTTCCAGATCAGATTAGACCAGACCAGACCGGACCGGACCGGATAAGACCAGACCAGACCAGATAAGACCGGACCGGACCGCCTACCAAACGGGCCCTAATCTAATGTATTCAATAATAGCCATATATATATATAGCATTCATTAAAAGACAAGTCTCAAATAAATAGGAATTGGGAACCCAATGTGGTTAAAAAGAAAAGCGATGAAAATGTGGTCCCTAAAAAAATAAAATGGCAGAGGAATCAAAAGCACTAGTAAATTGATAATGCATGTAATAAGACTCATCACATCTGCACAAAAAAGTCTCTTGCTATTGCATATATAATAAATGTCACCTATATCTATACACTGAATCACTGATACACATGCATGTATAGGTGACTAAACCATACATACAAAATACAATGGATGCCCCTCTGTTCTCTGGCAAGTGGGTCAGTTCTGTTTATGGTGTATTCTGAGAGTAAGCTTTGAAATGTACTAGCTAGTACCTATAATAACTGTGGTTGACCATTTTGAGCTACAAGGTACTACACCATTAGTTAAACATCATAAGATTACCAATCCTCTTCCAAAACCCTTAAAATTTTCAAATATATATATATAAGAAAGTGTATATATTGCTTCACTGTTTAACAAAAAAAATAAATAAGTAAATTTTCAAAAGCCAGGAATGGTGCCACACCATTCAACCTATATCCTTTCTAGAAAGGTTCTGGTAACTTAGTCGATTGGTCCCGTTGAACTATATAGTGGTATTCGATCGACCAAATAATCATAATTGAATCTAAATTTCTTACCCAAACCGATCTAATGACGGAGAAAATGAAGAAAATATTTCTTCCACGACATTTGGACGCCTAATTTGGTTTTTGATTGAAATGGATGGTGTATGGTTGCTATATGTCAGAGTAAAATTTAAAGTTCTTATCACTATTAAGATTACTATTTCTCTTGTGTTTTTCAATTTTTATGTAACTTTTTTTTTTGGTAAATAAATAATTTTTACGTACTTTTTCTTATCAAGTGGAACATAAAAGTCAAGGACGGACTTGGTCCACTTTTTTTTAACACTGTTGGGGTAACTTGAATAAGAAAAAAAAAAAAACATATTAGACAATAATGAAAATAATGGAACAGAATTTTTTTTAAATAATCATTTGTTATGAATATTAATAAAATAAATTTTAAATACCGTCCACCAAACAGGTCATTGTATTTTATTTTATTTTAATTTTCAACACCCAACCAAGCAGACCTCAAATGGTTAAAGCTTGGTAGGCCTTCCCACACTATTTGCATCAAACATATAGAATATAGATACAGAGTAATATATACTTGTTCAATCTCATATAGATTGATAGCAACTTAGAAATCATAATTAATTAATTTAATTTCGGTACAAATGAGTTAATTAAATTACTCAAACAGAGCACCGGCATTAATTATCATGAACAATTTCAGGTTTATTGTCGGTCAACAACATGTACTGTTTCTCAAATTAATTTGCATATATATATATGCTAATATGGAATAGAAACAAATAATTGAATGCTCTTCCAGACATCCACATTACATATATATATATATAATTTGTGAATGTAGAGACACCTATAAAGAAAGGTAAGGTAGCATAATTATGAACTATAATGACATTGATACTGAGCCAACCAAATATGAGCTCATGGTTGTAACAACCTTCGTGTTCTGACTACTAGAGAGAGCACCAGCCACTACCTATTAAACGAGCCTTGTCCACATTCAGAAGCCAAATAATTAAATTACATACATTATATTCATTATTATACATGTTTATGCGTGAATACATATGTTTATATATATAGAGAGAGAGATAGATATATAATATTTATACTCTCTCGATCTACTATTGCTTTATGTACAGTAGCTTGCGAGGCAAGGGAATCGCTAATAAACGGGAAAGGGAATCAAGCCATGCATGGTTTGGCATTTTTGTGAACAAGCTTTCATTCGATCTGGTAGTTGATTTGGAGATTATAAATCTCACATCTTCTCTAATAGTTAGAGAAATTTAAATTGTTAGAGAATGTGTAATTTGAATATTTTAAAAAATTTAATATGAATTGTTATAATGAACGAACATCTTCGACATTTTAATGACATGTAAAATGTGAATCCACTCTTTAGGAGGCTGGTTGAGACTAACTAATATCATGTATGCATCAAACCAATTCATCAAACGTCCTATGTCCTGTGGTATTACATTACTTATGCAACAAATAACATCGTTAATTATATATATATTTTACATCATTGATTCAACAATTACGTTACATCACTTGCATTCATGTATATGTTTAAGACACAGAATTCCCTTGACAACACTACAAACAAATGTGTATGTAGTGGCAAATATTTAGTGACAAAAAAAAAAAAATCAGTTCATATAATACAAAAAGTAAATTTTTTTATCCAGAAAAATTAAGATATAATAATAATTTTTACTACCATTATAATCTAATACACTTTTAATGTTAGAACTTTATGCAACAACTAACCCTTTGGTAAAGTTATAGTGATAGTTTTTATTCCTTTTAATAGCGATTTCGGCTGCTTAAACCTTTTCTTTTTTAATGCATGAACAAAGAGTCAAGAGAGAACCACTTTCATAAGTGATGATTCAACTTTCTCATGACATGTTTCATTGTTTAGAATCCAACAAAGCCCATACAAACAAACAATAATCACCAACAAACTCGATTTATAAGAAGAAGAAAAAAATCTAAGGCATATCAACTTTCCCGTTGGAATGTAAGTATGTCATAAGAAAGTAGAAAAAGAGAAGTGAAAACAACAAACAACTCTCTCTCTCACACACACACACAATTAACTTTCTCGATGAGTTGTTGGAGTGGATGCATAAGACCGACCATATCCTCATTTTCTTCACTTTTGTTTATATCTTGATTGATTCTTGTTGAGATGAGTTGCTTTTTTATGGATGTCTTTTTTGGTACGAGTTTTTGGCTTCATTAGATTGGGATATAATATATATATATATATAGGTTAATTGTATTTATATTCCTGAGATTTGTTTTTATTTCAATCAGACTCCCTCAAGTTTGATAATTTTTATTTATATCCTTTATTTTTTTCAAACCCACATTATTTACATCCCTTAATGCCACTTAATACCTAAACTACCCTCAAATTTGAGATAGGTGGTGTTTTGAAACAAGGTTTACAACCCTTAAATTTTATTATCCAAACAAGGCATTAATTTTTTATTTTAGCATAAATCAAAAAACAAATTCGTTTATAATAAAATATATATTAAAAATTAAAAACGAAAAAAAAAATCTAATTGATAGTTTGAAATATTTTTTTATATTTCTTACTTAATTTTTTTTATATTATACCCTAATTGATAGTTCAAAAAAATATATTTCGGCATAAATTTTTTATTTTGAAAGAAAACAAAACAAAAAAAAATCTTCTACTCCTTAGCTAGCATCCCGGTGGCTAGTGGTACAACAGTAGGAGTATATTTTGGACTTTTTGTGCATGACTCTTAAGATATTGTCATAAAACAAATTGAAATGTACTTGATCAAATATAATATTTGAAATTTGCAGCTTTATTGAGGAAAGATGATTATAGGCAACGGATTAAAATATACAAATATCATGCTCGAAATATTTCATAAAAAATATTTTGGCATTAATTGTTTTATTTTAACATAAAAAAAATATAATGCCGAAATATTTTTTTATATATTTTACTATAAAATAATTTTTTTATATAATTATGCCAAAAAAAAAAATTAATGCCAAAATATTTTCCCAAACTACCAATTATGGTAAAATATAAAAAAAGCTAAGTCTAAATAAATAAATAAATTCGAACTACCAATTAGAATTTTTTCCATTTTTTAAATATTTTTTTAAATATTTTACAATAAACAAATTTTTTTTTATTTATGCCAAAATAAAAAATTAATGCCAAAATATTTTTCCGAACTACCAATTAGATTTTGTTTTTTCAATTTTTAAATATTTTGCAATAAAAGAATTTGTTTTTTGATTTATGAGAAAATAAAAAATTAATGTCTTGTTTGGATAATAAAATATGAGGGTAGTAAACCTTGTTTCCAAACATCACTTATCTCAACATTAAGGGTAATTTCGGTATAGGGGGTTTAAATGATATGTGTTTGAAAAAATACGGAATGTAAATAAAGATTCTCAAATCTGAGGTGGTTTGATTGAAATAAAAATAAATTTCAAGGGATGTAAATGAGTTAACCCTATATATATATATATATATATGGGTAAATAGTTAAAAATACCCCTCAACTTTCTTCTCTTTCTCTACTATACCCCCTCAATTAATTATACTCCCCTCAACTTTCATTTTCTTGCACCATGGGTTTGCCCTCAAATTTTTTTACCCTTTTACCCTCCATTTTTTTTGTATTTCCACCTTACCTTTAATCCTATCCTTACTATTATATTTCTTAATTCTTTAAATTACAAAAATATTATTTCTTTTAGTTACAATATTAATTATGCCATTTTCCTTTAATGTATTAGACTAAATATACTCTCAAATGTAATTTTTTTTAATAAGTTCTAATTATTTTATTTGTAAATCAATTAACTTGGTATTAAATTTTAGTTTGATTTAAATCATAAAACTCAATCCTAATTAATATATTCATAAATAAATCCAATTCATGAAAACAATATATATATTTTGAACAATATATATATATTTTGAACAAAATATATATATTTCGGAATATATATATATATATTGGAAAATGATATATATTTCGGAATATATATATAATTCGTTAAAAATATATCTTTTCCGAATTTTTTTAAAAAATATGAATTTTTTTCGAAAAATAATTTTTTTGGGAAAAATATATATTATGTTCCAAAACATGATTTTTTCTGAAAAATAATTTTTATTGAGAAAAATATATATTATTTTCAAAAATATGAATTTTTTCTGAAAAATAATTGTTTTGAGAAAAATATATATTATGTTCCAAAATATGATTTTAAGTCATAATACCTAAACTACCATCAATAGTATAAGAGGGTTTAGTGAAATCAAACCTTCAAAAAAATTATTTTTTGAAAAAATATGTATATTTTGAAATATATATTGGAAAATGATATATGTTTCGGAATATATATATATATATATATATATATGATTCGTCAAAAGTATATATTTTTCGAATTGTTTTAAAAAAATATGAATTTTTTATGAAAAATATACATTATTTTCTAAAATATAAAAAATATATATTTCGGAAAAAAAATCATATTTTGGAAAATAATATATATTTTTCTCAAAACAATTATTTTTAGGAAAAAAATCATATTTTGGAACATAATATATATTTTTCCCAAAAATTTTATTTTTTGGAAAAAATTCATAATTTTTTAAAACAATTCAAAATATATATATTTTTGACGAATTATATATATATATTCCAAAATATATATCATTTTCCAATAAAACTTAATTTCATTTAAATCATAAAACTCATTATCCTAATTAAAAATTTTTTTTGCCCAAATGAAACTTTATTTTCATAAAAATATATTCATAAATTGTTATTTATTTATGAATATATTAATTAGGATTGAGTTTTATGATTTAAATCAAACTAAAATTTAATAACAAGTTAATTGATTTACAAATACAATAATTAAAACTTACAAAAAAAAATTTAATATTTGAGAGTATATTTAGTCTAATACATTAAAGGTAAATGGCATAATTAATATTCTAACTTAAAGAAATAATATTTTTGTAATATAAAGAATTAAGAAATATAATAGTAAGGATAGAATTAAAGGTACGTAAGGTGGAAATACAAAAAGTTTGGAGGGTAAAAGGGTAAAAATAATTGAAGGCAAGCCCATGTGCAACATTTTATGAAATTTTAGGGGGTTCTAAGCTCATTTCATAGTTGAGGGAGTATAGTAGGAAAAGAAAGTAAAATTGAGGGGGGGTTTAAGCTATTTACCCTATATATATATATATATATATATATATATATATATATATATATATATATCTTAATGCTGAATTAGATAAGTACTCCATATGGCCTAAGATTGTCATGTTTGGTTCAGGTCAATTTCTAGGAAAACCAATCTTGTTTCTTGTCTTGTTTTTAGGTTAGATGTGATGAGATTAATTAAACCTATCGACCCACCTTCAATACTTTCTTTAGACAAAAACTGTCATGCATGTGGAACCTCCAATTATATATATTCAAAAACCCTAATATTGACATTATTTCTCATTTCCTTCCATGTGTCGTGAAAGTGAAAATGAAGATTGACCCACTCTCCAATATTGTTAATTTGCTAGAGAAAAATATTTGAAATTTAGCACTATATATATACATATATAAATATATATGTATATATATATAGTCTTCGTCATCATCAGCCATCTCTTTTTCATGGTGATATAATACCATTATTGACTAATCAATTATGGTCAACAAAAGTATAGGAATTTGCAAGACTCAATATTTCATTGAAAGTCACAATGGGAGGAGAAGTCTAATCTGACCACCTAACAATAAACAAAATAATAATAATTGAAAATAAATTGGAAGTCTAACTCCTTAAAAAAAAAAAAAATAGTTTGGAGGTCGCACAAGCTCTATAGAAAGACCTACCAAAAGATCTAGATGGAGATTTAAGAGATTTGTCTACATGTGTAAAGCCATTTATGATGATGACAAAAGGAGCTTCTAGGTAAAAAGGACATGAAGTAGTTTTCATGTAAGCTCAACTCCAACACTTTTGTGCAGTGGAAAAAGAAAGTAACCTCTACTTCTCTCTCTTGCACTCTTTGAAAGTGCAGAACCTTCAAGTAAAAGAGAAAATATATCTAATATATGTGTGTGTATATATATAGAGATATATGTTATATCTTTGTATATGATTGAGATTGCAAACCTTATTCACAATGGAAGATGCTTGAGGGAAAGAGAGATTGAATTTTATGAATTTTCATACACCTAGCATCGGGTAAGAGATTAAAATGGATAATTCATCTACAGGTGAAATGCACAAAAGTAAACCCAAGTAAAATAATACCTAAATAAAAATAGTAGGTTAGTTTCGATGAATAAATAATACTACATTTGTCCCAGTTCATATTTAACTTGCCAATAATTTTTTAATTTATCTTTTCAATTTTACCCCTAAAGCTTTGTTTTTGGGTGGGGTTCATTGCTTTTTGACTTTAATAAAAAGGATAATTTAAAAAATTATATGATTATATTATATTGAGATTTAAAACTGGACAAGTATAAATTTGAAAAGAATTTAGTTTGTTTTCATTAATTGGAAAGTTAAATTTCACCTGTTAATTTGTAATTATTTAGTTCATTAATTTGAAAGTTACACTTCATGTATTTGCAATTATTTTAAAAATAGTTTAGGAAATTTAATTCACCTTTCTCATTCAAGTGTGCGTATGAAACTATAAGAGACGTCTTGGTTGGGATCTAGGGAGTTTTTTAATATTTTGTTCCTTTTAGGCTCAAATTTCTTAGGGCTTGGAAAATAGTTGGAGATGAGGTGATTAAGGCATAGGGTGAGTTGGGTCAAATTGAGCACCTTCTTCAAAACACACAGTCTCACACATATCTCCTCAACCAACATTATTATTGAGAAGAGACATATATACCACCTCTCACCCCACACGCTCAAACCACAGGGGTGTGTCATTGTAATGTTCCCTTTCACATAGGGTATCCCAAACCAATTAAGTAAAGTGGTGCACAACACGCAGAAGTGAAAAAATATAGGCCGATATTACACCACTTTGTGCTATTGGCATGAGTACCACGTGAAAATTAATATTCACGGAATACCCAATAATTTCCCCACCCTTGGACTCTTTCCACATTATTTAATAAAGGTATTAAAGATATCATTCTTGTTTGGGATTTAGTGTAAATTACAAACACTTTTACTAAAAAATATAATTAAAAAAATTATTCATTAGATAAAATTGATGAAATGCGAAAGTTATTCACATGTATATCATTATCACTTGACGCGGTTTGTCTCCATTATAATTAGTAAAATAAACACATAATTTAGAACTCGTTTGGGGTAAAATGCAAAAAAAAACCCTAAACTATTACATTTTTGCAACTAACCCCCTTGAACTATTAATTTGTTGCAATTTGTTCCAATTTTGTTACAAAAGACTATCCTACCCTTCTTAGTATATTTGTTAATTCTTTAAATAATCCTTCACTTATTATCCTAGTAAAAAAAAGTTATAGCAAAATGAAAACTTCTTTTTATAAATATATATTCATAAATAACTAACTAATTACTTAAAAATTAAACATTTTTCATTTTTTTCATGTTATATATGTAAATGGGTAATTCCTTAAGAATTTTAAAATTTTTGCTTAATTGTTTTATTTAAATAACCTAAAAATATTATTTAAAAAATAATTTTATAAATTATGTATATTTATGTAATTTTGAATGGAGAATATTCCAACAATTTAGTATCAATTGGTTCATATTCTATGTTAAAAAGAAAATTTGATTGGCAAGTAACTCTTTCACAAGAAGCTCAAAAAAAAGTTTAGAATCTAATGTTTGGATTATCCCTCAAAATCTCTAATAATTCATTTTGTAACGCGTAATTCACAAGTTTTTACCTGCTTGCCTTACCTAATCACATGATCAATTTTATTAATCAGATAGATGATTTTGAACTATTCAGCTATAAGACATTCTTAAGTACTAATGGAACATCTTAATGCAGTGTTTATATTTTTAAGCCTCGCTATGGGACCATGTGGTGCACTAATATTGAACATTATTGCCTATCATTTAGATTATGATCTTTAGGTTGCTTAACTATATAACCCAAATATATCATTTCTTTTGGCAATATATGCATATGCTGAGAACCAGATTTAGAGGTTTGGTTTATTAGTCAACAAGAGACTAAACAATTTGACTTGGTCCGTTAGTCACATTAGCTAACCAGATATCTTTTCAATTGCTTCCATAAGATTTACAATTATATGGTATTATTAAACATTTAATTTTATTAGTTTTTTTTTTACTACATATATTTGAGTTATAATTAGAGTTCACAGTTGCGGTAACGAACGGACTCAGATCACCATACCAATTTTAAAAATGAATAGCGGATGAATATCGGTGTTGCTTAACATTATCATCATCTTCCAAAACGTTACAAACCGAAATATACATAATCTATTCGAGGATACGTTAAACCATGGTTATCACAAATTTGATTGAATTATAACTTTAATATGTTCTTCAATAATTTCTCTCATTGAGTTGAATTAACCAACCATGTAAAGTTGGATCATGAATTGGTGTGTAAAAAACATGTGATCACGTGGTACTTGACTAACAACCATGACCCTCTGAAAACTTTTATCAAAGCAATGTACAATTGTACAAACCATCAATCTCTCTGGCAATATTGGAATAGCATATATTCACTTATCTTGACAAGTGTAAAATCACAGAGAACCCATGATTACACACATGGAAGGACTTTTCCAAAAAGCCAAAAAATTAGTTACCTATCTGTACAAAAGATTATGCTTGCTTCTCAAGCATAGCTCTCTCATATATATATATATATATATGTGTGTGTGTGTGTGTGTATAGTGGGCTTGCATATATAGTTGCATATCACTATTGTCATGTGATGATAGTTTTTTGTCAGTGTTTATTCAATTCTTATCACCAACATAATAATGGTTAGCCCTTGTGTGGCTTTGCTTAAACTAATCATCTTGATTTTAATCAAGAAAGAGTACAGATGGAAAGCATCTGAAATATCAAAGTCCTAGAAATTGGTTAGTTCATGCATTTGAACTTGCTTTCTATGTTGTAAAGAAAAAAATAAATTACCAACGGCTTAATCGCTTTTTAAAATAAAAGGTGAAGGGTTCAAGCCTTAATGGATGCAGTGTGAGTTTCTTACCATTCAAAAATAAAAAAATAAAAATAAAAATATAAGTTCCTTGCAGGTGATATTGTCATGGATGATTTTTAATTGATGGAACTCATTGAAGAATCAAAGGGTACCTTGTCCCAAAACTTAAAGCTAAAAGTTAACATCTTTTCACACAATTTATTTTAATTTCATTAATAAACCTAGAGTTTTCACAGGCTATGATAATGGTGTTGATAATGATACAAAAGGCCTTTGAAAAGTTGATGTTGAAATAAGATGTGTAAGACCCAAAATATGAGATGTGTAGAGCCACAAAATTTGAAAGCATTGACAGCCTTCAATCAAGGCAAAATGGTCACCAATAAATGTGGTATCTGAGGTGAGAGGTATATATGAGAATAAAGCACAAAGAGCACTAACCCCATTAATAAAAAGCCACAAAGCTAAATGGGCTTAAAAGAAACTTTGGGAATATAGTTTAGAAATATGTGTAATTACTTTGTCCCAGTAGTATGTACCTTGAAAACCCATATATATATATATATATATGTGTGTATATTTTTTCTGACACCCCTCTTCCACTTAACTAACATGACTTTGATTCCAAGTTTAATAGTAACCTGACTTGTGTCCCCAAGGAAATTGAAATAGAAACATGCCTACTTTTAATGCACACCAAAGATTCAAGGAGACTATAATTTCAGTGTTTTCCATTATCAGTGTTTGTACAATTCTGTTTTCAATAAATATCCAAACCAACCCTAAATGATGACTTTGTGAGAAAATTTATTATGAATGAAGCCATCAGAGAAAGTTGAGGACATTGAAAACAGCATATTCCAAATAGCAATTTCTTGAAAAGTAGAGATAACATACACCTGCATGTAATAATTGAATGAAATATCTGAATGTGTGTGTGTGTGTGTGTATGTAGAGAGAGAGGGATTGCTCTGGAAGTCTTATTTAATATTTCATCTAGTTTCTTGGCCCGAAGAGGCTGTTCAAAGCAAAACTATTATTTTGAATCCCTCTAGGCTTAAACTGTCTTTTCACAGTCAAACCCTAAGAACACAAGATTAAAGGAACCCTGAAACCAAGAATCTAATACAAACTTTCTTCTTATAATAATACTCAACCAACTTGTGGCATTGAGTTGTTTCTAAGCTTTGATATAAAGAAAATTTATCTTCACTCATCACCTGAATGTAGAATGCTGTATTTATTTTAACCCAAAAGAGAAAAACCCTAACAAGAACTTAACAAAGCCTTAACAGCACAAACAAGGCCCATCAGCCCACCCAGGCAAGTCATATACAATAGTTGGTCATCAATTGCTGAAATAGGGTTACAAATTTCAGGAATGATAAAAATAGTTTAGACTAAATATTCTAACTCAAGAACACTGCAATATCTAATCAAAATGTCAATTTAAGGCATCTAAGTTATCAACCATCAAACTTTATACTAGATTATATCCAGGCCTCCTATCAGTTCAAAAACACTAAAACATAACTACTGATATTACAATCCTGTCTAAATCTAACTGATCCTAAAAGAATTACTAGGGGATTAAGTTCAGTTTACAAATCTTCTATCTCCTCAAGGGAAGCAAATTGCACATTGATGCGATTGAGAGTCTCTTGATCGACAGTTGTCGTTCTAAACCACTTTGTCGGGGAGTAATCCGATGGTCGTCTGGGAGTTGAATCATTGTTGGCAGTCTGTTGCTCAGACATTTCAATGTCTTGAGAATCCTCTTGCCTTTTCTGGGTATGAGGACTGAAGAGCTGGGATTTCATCTTCAAGCAAGATTTTAGATCATCCTCATTCCGGGCTTTGTTCAACTTATCGATAAGATCACTAAACGCAGAAGCTCTCTCTTCCCTCCAGGTTTTTGGCTTCTTTGGCCTCTCGATTAGTTCATCTTGCTCGTTGAGGTTGTTATGACCATTGTTTTCCTCCAATTTCCGAAGCTTCCTTAGTCCCTCCTCAACAATTTCTCGCATTCTCTTCCTGAATTTTTTTGTTCTAACTGGGTTAGATCTTAGCTTTAACTTCAATGCTGATATCGACGCTTCAGCACTGTCTTCCACAGAATCGGGATTATGGTTCAAGGTTGAGGACTCATCCTTGGTAGGCCTTTGTAACGTAGAACTCACCTTGAACACCTTCAGAGGCCCTTCTGATGTATTTGTATAATCAGGATTACAGTCCAATGTTGAGGGGTCATCCTTCATTTGCCCTTCCGATGTAGAATTCACCATAAACACATCCGCAGGCCCTTCCAATGTAGAATCAGGATTAGGGTTTACTGTCAAGGACTCATCCTTTGCGGGATTGAGGTTCAATGTCGAGGACTCATCTTTAGTAGGCCCTTCTGATGTAGAATCATGATTAGGGTTCAATGTTGAGGATTCATCCTTCGTAGGCCCTTCTGGTGTAGAATCAAAATTCAGGTTCAATATCGAGGACTCATCCTTCGTAGCCCTTTCTGATGTAGAATCAGGATTAGGGTTCAATGTTGAGGACTCATCCTTCGTAGGCCCTTCTGACGTAGAATCAGGATTCAGGTTCAATATCGAGGACTCATCTTTCGTTGGCCCTCCTGATGTAGAATCAGGATTAGTGTTCAATTTTGAGGACTCATCCTTCATAGGCCCTTCTGATGTAGAATTTACCTTGAACACCTCTTCCAGTAAATGAACATTCTGCATGTACCTGTCAAAAGCATCATTTTCTGCTTCAATATTTCTGTCTCTGTATTCCTTCACCTTTAAGAACCTCCATTCGTTTAGAGCTACCGCATCCTGAAATTGTTTCCTAGATCAGGAAAAAACATTCTAAAACAGAAAAAAGTGTACCCAGAGATGAAATAAACAAATCACCTTTCTGGTCAGTGGCTTCCTTGACTTCAGTGGGGTTTGTAGATTACTGAATTGGGAAAAGTTGTTAGAAAGTTGCCGAAGTGAAGCAACTCTATGTGAATTCCTGAAAAAACACCAAACAGATGAGAAACTAAACCTAAATTCTAACTCAACATTACAAACAAGCAAGTAAAATTCCATTGAAAGAGGGTATATTGATGTGATATAAAGTAAAGGCCATGACAGCAAAAAGATTGGGAATTCTCATTTGCAGAATTAAACAAAAAGGAATATGCATTTGTCGAACCGGGGGGGAGGGGAACCTAAATCAGTCCATATTTTGAAAAATCAGTGATTTTCATTTAAGGCAAACTAAATTCTCATTGATTGTCAATGAACATGTTCCCTTGTGATTGCCACACAATTGGTGCAAGGAAAGTGTCGTTTCCATAAAACTTCAGACAACACTCGAGTTCACATCACAATTAGAAGCAATAAACAGCACATTCAACTAATATATACGTCTGGGCCAAGTGAAGCACGTGACTTACCCGGAAGGAGATGCTTCAGTTGATTGCCGGTCAAACAAAGAAGAGTTAGAAGATGGTGATTTGTCTGATAATGTTGCATTGGCTTTCAAAACTGCAGTCATAGTCCAAAAGATATAAAGCAGGTACATAAAGACCATCCTTCAAACGAAATCATATAATGTAAATGTAAAATAGAAAATCTCACAACAGCAGTCTTACATCAAAGACACACTTATGGAACCGATTACGAAACCAATGCCTTGCTTTTAAAATTAAATCACTAATATTCATTTGATTGATATCAAACCTCACTGAGACCATGCGGAAAAGGAAAAGGCAAAATGTAAATTTATTACGTTTTCAATTAAAAATAATAATCATCTCATTTCCAGCATTTAGTTCTTTGTAATTTGTGCAACCAAATATAGAGCAATCAATTCCTTTCTGAACCCCTTTAGACAACAATCTCATCTTTCACATAACTTTACCTCGAGGCATAATATTTGAGTTGGATTATTGTTTTTCACAAGCACACAACCAGAGTAAAAAAAATCCTATTTTCACCACCATAAAATATTTCATACAATCACTCTTTTTCTGCAATAAACATCGAAGGAACTCAAAGTTCAAAACACCAATAACAAAATTTAGTAGAGAAGACAAGTTGAGTTCAAATGAAGAATCTAAGGCTTAGCTGGCTTATCAACAGAGTACATAAAGGTTATTGCATACATAGCGAAAATGTAATTTTTTATATAAACAAAAAAAAATTGTGAAGTGGGTGTGCTTTCAAAAGATAATCATGTCAGTTCACTTAAATAAAAAACAAAACAAGTCACAGGAAATAGAACGATAGCATAGTGTAAATATCAGTCTTCAGTCACTAAATTGTGGCTTTTTTCCAAAAAAGAAGACAGGAATTTGAATTTTTTGAGAAAAAGATTAGGATGATTTGAGTGTAAATACTGTGGCTTCATCCGAAGTAGACGACTGGAAGTAGCAAGGAAGGAAACATAGAGAGGAAAGCTTTAAAAATTCAACATAGTGGGGGCTCTGATCATATCTTATCAAAATTCTTAGTACTTGCAATAAATATACAAAATATCAGAGGAGGTGTCAGCCCCCACTGAACACTATGCCCTCCATTCCTGCTTGTCTGATCAACGGTTGAATTGCTTCCTATTCGAAATCTAAGTGATACTCTTTATGCTTTTGCAAGAGCCAATTTTAGCAAATTCCTTTCAAGAAAAAAAATGGAATTTTAGCAATTTCAAACTTTGTTTCACAGACTTTTGTATTGGACAACAGGGTTTTATTCTGACTTATGATATTTAGGTCTAAAAAATCCTTGGTGGTCAAAGCTTCAAAACTTCCTATTTTACGGCGCTAATCCTAGTAAAAAGGAAATCCGACAAGCGGTTTTATATTTTCTAGTTTTCTAACAAATAAATGAAATAATGAGACATTAATATTATGCAAAGTCCAATTAATCTACCCTTAAAGTATCAAAGCTATACAAGATGAGATGCCTACAGTTTTCTCTCCAACTGTATCTTTTGATTTCTTCTTTAATTCAAGTGATTACTCAATAACCACAGGTCCACAACTAATTTAGTTTATTCTATTCATCCCAGGACCCTAACAAAACCAACTTCTAGCTTTCCAGTACCTTTTCTCCTTTAACTTAAACCCAAAACATGGTTAACTGCCATGGAAAAGTTCTAGTAACCGATTCTCTGCAATTCCAGCAACTACTCACTTTAAAACCAAATCATCTAGTTCCCTTAAGTTATCATGGCTCCCCATACATTTGGGCACCACGTAATCAGCCATAGGTATCATTAGTTTTTATTTTGTTAGTATTCTCCTACATCTTTTGCTTCTTTAGGTGCGTAGAAGTTGCATAAGATTAGAAAAGGCCTGCAAATCTAGGTTGCACAATCTACAAGCTATTGCAAGGAATAGGAACTCTTTTCCTTTGTTAAGCCAACAAACAAGCTACAGATACCCATAGCTTGAGATAATAGATTTGAAATAACTAGGAGAAACTAAGCTTATTATAAACATAAGATGTATATGAGTATGCAAACATTACCCACTATTTATTATGAGCAATCATCAATTCCTAAGAGAAAAAACACCGAATTGGGAAAGAAGATCCCTAAAGGCGAATCGAACATTACAAGCATAAGCAAAAAAAAAAAAAAAAAAAAAAAATCTTCATCACAACACAAATTTCAGCTTATCATCTCTACTTGACAATTGCCGACAAACTAGATCCAACCTTTTGGCATTTTTTTCTACTGCATAAGCTTCTATAAATTGCTGCAAGTACTAAAATCACCAACTTCTCAAATTTTTCTCAGTAGTAATGAAAATTGTTTGAATTTTGGGCTAGAGCTACTGTTAGGATGTGACCCGAGGCGGGATGAAAACTAAGGCATTTCTCTATGAACTTCTTAAGAGGTGCTATGCCAAGAAATTTTTATAAGAATAGTTGCAAGCATGTGTTTTGACTAACATGTGGAGGTTCCAAAATTCCAGTGGAGTAATTACAAACAAACTTTTCTATGCATGGAAGAAACTAAGACATTGTCCAATACAATAAAGGCATATTAAGTATGCATACCATGTATATGACATGGATTTTGATCTTTTGTACAGCAACTCTTGCATGACTGGTACGGGCACCTGCATAGTTATTTCAGCTCATTAATCTAATCTAACATGCCTACATACGTCACATACATGGTCTCAAACATATACGTAGAAGGTAACCAATAAATAAAAAACAGAAACCATTGTAGATTTCAATAATTTATTCATCAGGTAAATCACACCGGAACATTACCTCAAAAACAAATGAAAGGCATCCATAGAAGAAAAATAATAATAACTAATAGATAATAAAATCCAGTTAGCTTCTTCGACTGTGGATTACACCCAAAAAAAGAAGGAAAAAAAAAAATCATCAACAGGTGGTTAACTGGTTACTTAGGCAACAAAAACATATTTCTAACTTGCATCTATAAAATGCCTAAGGGCTATCAAGCCCAGAAAAAGACAAATCTAAACTTGAACACCTTTGAGCCATAACCACATTTCCTGATATACATTATCCTGGTTACAACTTTGGTGTACTATGCTGATCGTTACTCTGTACTCACATGTATTGGTTTATGTAATGAACTTGAACTACAGACAATAATAACACACTTGTGTGCAAGCACATACATGGTTTTGTTCCCTCCAATCTCAAGGATGAATTTATAAATAAAGGAGGTAAGGTAAATACATTTACTGAATTGATATAAGTTTTGGAGAAAGATAACGGACAGATACCAGGGAGAGGCACAGCAACCAATCTCAAATGATAACTTGTATAACATTCTTGTAATTAGAATAGGTGTGTAGAGCACACTACTGTAATTGAAATCTTAGTTATCATGAAATAAAGTAAAGAAATAACTAAGACAGAAGGGGTGCGTAGGTAGAGCAAGAAGCATCAAAAGGAGTTACAGAAAATTTATGTCGGTATGAGAACAAGATAAGATATAGACTTCAACATTTCACTTAATCATACCTCGAATGTCCTGCCTCAGTTAATCACAAAATGGTTAGGTGAAAAAGATGATAAGACACTGGACCTTCAGCATTTTATTTTATTTTTTTTAGGTTAATGTGATGGTTCTTCAGAAAAGGCTTAAACCATTTTTGTAAATTGTTCTATAATATATACTATAGTGACAAAACCTGTACAGGTCATGGATAGTTTTGGTTACTGGGTTTCTAAAGAGCTTAGCCCATCGATTGTAAATTCTGCATGTCTACTTAAATCTTTTTCACCATCTATTAAAATGGCAAATGTAACAATGATTTATGCCATTGATCTGCTATGAATATAGTCCAATGGAAGCTCAACTTCACATGGCTTGCACAACCTGTCAAGAAAGTTCTTCACAAACATCTTCGTTTTTTACATTTTGCTGGAAACTGAACTGAAATCTCCAATTTCTCTGCTTTCAAACAATGTAAGTTGATTAAACTGTAGTCTGAAGCAAATGAAGGTGAATAGGCAAGTATTTGGCATGCAGTCATATTTAGTTTCTGCCCCACACTAACCTTCATGAAACTCCACCAGCAACGGATAAGACCTACTTTTCATATTTCCTTATCTCCAGAATTTGCAAAATGGACGCATTTGCTCTCGTTCTTTGGGCTTTCTGCCCTCTCTCTCTCTCTCTCTCTCTCTCTCTCTCTTTTCTGCGTCAACGGCTTATGACCTTTAACCCTGTTAACTACACATCTACTCTAGAAGATTAAACTGTTAGAGAAGGTATAAATTAAAATAGTTAAATCCTTCACCTCGCCCCTCAAGTGTAACAATTTTTAATACAAGTTATAGTAAGTTTTGAACATGGGACATTTGGCTCAGATACCATGTTAATCTTTTAGAGAAGGTGTAAACTTCAGTAGTTAAATCCTTAAATTCGTCATGTGGGGAGATCTCTGATCCCAATTCAGGCCAGGACGAACCCTCAAAAGACAAACATCACTCCTATCTAATTCCCTCTTGAAAATTATTCTTCAAGAGATCTAAACAATTTCTCCCAAATCATAACTAAATTCAATATCATTGGTTTCTACCTTATTCCTTGATGAATCTCACGAAAGCTACTAAAATTCCTCTTCTTTCCTCTTTTATGTCTGTAACACACAGATTGAAGTCCCAAAACTTACAAGGTTAGCAACATTCTTTCGTCTCATCATTCATCCATTTACTAAGAAAAAGAGCTTCCCAGGCTTCTAGTCTGCATAATAGGTCTCCCCTAAATCACGCCCTCTTCAACAAGACTGCTTCAATCATAGAACTCCATCTCATATTTGTTCAAAGTGCAAAAGGTCCAACTAATTTCTTCCCCTATCAAAGCAATTACAGGTTCATCTCTTCCCTTTAAATCAAGGCTTCTTCGAATTTCCAATTACTCATATTATCCAATAGTACTCCACATCATGTCATAAAATTACAATTTTCTCTTTCTTTTCCATACTTATCGCATTTATTTCACATTATATATAAGTGCTTATAAGTAATACACACACACACACACACACACACACACATATATATATATATATATATATATATATATATATTATATAGGCGTATATATATTGACAAAGCCCTAGGGTTTCGAAAATTGAACACGAGGAACATCATATGCAATTTGTAACAAAATATTCAAATAAAAAAGACGATCAAAGGAAGCAGACACAGGTTATACACACACACATATATGTAAACCAAACCCTAGGGTTTCGAGTATTAAAACACGAGGAATATCATATGCAATTGGTAACAAAATATTCAACTAGAACAGAAGAGGTTACGAATTGGAGTACCTGGATCGAGCTACGTTGCCGCACTTGATGCACTTGGGCTTGTTAAGCCCGCGAAGGTTCTTCGACGCATTGGTGGTGGGAGGAGTGGTGACGCCGGAGGCGGAGGCGGTGGCGGTGGTGGCGCCAACGGCGGAGTTGGGGGTGCCGGCGGTGTCGTTGCTGTTGTTGCTTAGGGCTGGTGATGAGGCGGCCATTGTTGGTGGTTAGGGTTTGGATCAGAAGGCGTGTTTGGGAGATTCGATAAAGAAGACGGAGTTTGAACAGCACGGCATTCTACGCTGGTTCAGAGTAGTTCTGAGACCGTGGTGAGGATATCGAAATAGTCTCGCAACTTAAACTGGGGGGATATTAGGAGGACCGAGTTGGGTTTGGGATGAGAGGAGAGGGAAAAATTTACACACACATACACGCACTATATATAATAATATATATATATTTTTATATTTATATTATAAAAATAATAAACAAAAAGGAAACTACTTATTAGTCCTACTTCTCAAGTGTTGGGACTATGGCTTACAATTTCGGGTTACGGGCCGTCGGGTCAGGTCGAAATTGTGTTATATCAAAAAGATCTGGTTAATATACGTGTCAAATATTATTAATTTATATTGTGTTCGTGTCGACCCATGTAATTCATTTAGTCTATTTATTATAATATTTTAAATTAAATTTGACATAATTCAATACGAAATAAATTATTTAACCTATTATCAACAAAATTAAATTGATTTTGACACGATCCAGTACTATTTTATTGATATATTTCAATCTATGATCAATTAGAGAAGAGAAAAATATAAAAATAAATATAAATATAATCGTGTCAAACGTGTCGTGTTCGGGTTATCCGTGTCGTGTTTGGGTTGACCCTTATATTCTCGTGTCGTGTTCAGGTCGACCATTTTTAGGCTTCAACCCTTTTATGTTCAACCCTAACCCTTTTAAATAGTCTCGTGCTCGTGTCGTGTTACCGTGTCGTGTCCAATTTTGTCAGCCCTAGTTGGGACCAATAACACTCCTAATTTATGGTTCAAAAACAAAAAATATAAGATTTTTTGTTTTTTGAGAATTTATTTTTCCTCTTTTGGCTTTTGTTACAGCAATAAAAAAAAACTCAAGAGAAATTAGGTAAAATATATTAATATAAAAAAAATTCGAAACTATTACTTAGTAAGGAGTTAGAAAGACAACCGAACTTATTAATGTATCTATATATATTGAAAAAAATTCCTTGAATTCTTACTCTAATTAGGATTCTATTTTAGAGTTGTATTCTATAAGGTTAATTTTTTGTTAAAGAGAAGTCTCGTTCTTCAAGTAGTTGTAATTCTTATCCAATAGTGAATTGATTTTTAACTCTATAAATAAATGAGTAATTTTCATAAAAACTCATGTAGTTTCATGATTTAATCAAGAAACCCCTATAGTTAAAAAAAAAAAAAAAAACCCTTTGATTTTCATTCCGGTTTAAAAACGGCCATGTGTTTATCATGTGGCTTGTGATTTCCCTTTTTTGCCCCAGAATAACCTTAGATTTTTTTAATATCCATTATGCCAAGGGATGGCAATAAAACTCACCCCGCCCCGTCCCGTTTTATCCCTAGTTTGGGGCCCGATTAAGTTAATCGGGGCAGGTATGGGGAACCCCTGCCCCGCCCCACCGTTTAAGTTATTTACTAAAATACCCTTATATATATATTAAATATTACAAATATACCCATATATATTATATCTATTACAAAGATACCCATATATATATGCATATTTTAACATTATTTTTATGTTTAAGATTTTTTTAAATATATTTTTAAATTTTTTTTAAAAAATAAAAATAGTAATCAGGGCGCGGGGCAGGGACGGGGCCAGTGCGGGGGTAATTCGGGGTGGGGCATGGCAAAAAAAATAAATAAATAAACGGGGTTGGGAAAAATAACCGGGTTCGAAGATGGGAAAGGTGATCCCCGCCCCGCACCGCCCCATTGCCATTCCTAATTATGCCCTTTAGGACCTATTTGGAAACTCCTTTATTCCCCATGCATATATATACATAGACCATAAGTTAATTATAAACAATATATATATATATATATTTCGGATTTAATTTTTTTATATTTTACCCTAAAATTTAGAAAGTGAACTATAAATGAAAAAATTAGATTTTGGACTTAATTATTTTTATATTTAACCCTAAACATATATTTTTTAATAATTTATTTTTTCCAAACCAATACATCAAATATTATTTTCGGAAAAAATATATATTTCAAAAAATATAAATATATATTTCGGAAATATATATATATATTTCAGAAAATATAAATATATATATTTCGGGAAAATATATATATATATTTTGAAATATATATATATTTTTTCTAAAATATATATATTTTGGAAATATATATATATTTCGGGAAAAAATACATTATTCTGAGAATTTTTTTTTTTTTCAAAATATATATTTTTTCCGAAATATATATATATTTTCTAAAATATATATTTTTTTATGAAATATATATATATTCTAAGATATTTTTTTTCAAATATATATATTTTTATTAAATCATGAAATTGCAGGGGGTTTTATGAAAATTGCAAAATTGCCCTAAATAAAATTAATAAATATCTAGGTTTTGGGTTGAGATTGATAGACATGTAATCTCATGAAGGGAATGATGGGTACATAGAGATTTACGGTTGATAGAGTATGAAAATACTGAATGTCACTGATAACGAGGTGTTGGTACTCTAGTGTTGTAATTACTGGAATACCTTTCTCATAGCCCAATTTCTGGTGAACCATGTAAATCTTGTATTTATGTGTGATTGTTTTTTCCGCTTTCATTAGATCTTGCATTCGGCGCTTCCGCTAACCCAATAATATATATATATATATATATATATTCTTGGGTAGAGAAGAATTAGAAAAAGAAAGATAATTTGAAAAAAAATAAAACTAGTACATTTATCTCATAAAAATACATTACAAATTCAAAAAAGTAAAAAAATAAAAAAAGCTATGAGATTGATTGTACTTTGGTAATGTTAGTAAAACTGTAAATTCACTCTTTTCTTTTGAAAAAAGCTAGCATTTAATAAGTTTATAAGTTCTCAAGGAAGTTCTGAATTTCACGAACTACGTTTTGTTTCAGTATTGTCTTAATATATATATTACTGGAACTGATCCAGTCCAGTGAAGAGGATGATTGTGACCTCTAATTTTAATGTAGGTCCAAATAATAATATTAAAAAGCCCTCTTATTATTGATATAACTCATTAGAATTAAGCATAAGGGACATAAGTTATTTATTTTTTCTTAATAAAATAAACAATAGTGAACTAATATATATACAATACACCAGAGCAATTTAAACACCAAACAATTGACACCACTAATATAATGATTAAATTTCATTTTTCAAAATCCAAATTACATCAAGCTCTCAGATACTGGAGTGATGAGAAGGTGAAGCTTATTGCTTCTTAAGAGCTTCTCATATAAGGAAGAAACATAACAACTCATCAATATTATCATACTTTCTCATACACCATTCATTGCATGAAGTTGCAAAAATCAATTCAACTATTGATTGAGAAATAAGTCAGAGGAGAGGGGTGTTGGAAAGAATAAATTAATCAGGAGCTTCCATGTCATGGATTGGCTGCTTCAAAAGAGAATAAGCTACTGTAAAACTTCAGGGTCATCACAATCTCAGAATATTGCACTGTTTCAAGTTGGCTACCATTAGCAGAGAAGGCTGTAAGAAGGCATGTCTTCTATTCGTAAGACGTCGTCTGTTAGAAGCTCCCTCTCAAGCTGAGCTCTAGTAGATTTCAAAACATCCTATAAAATATATCCAGAAGTATTAGGGTCTGCTTGGTTTGTATCTTTGAAAACTGTTCTCGAGAATTCTGAAAACATAAAATAGTTTTTTGAAAACAATAAAAATGAGTTCTCTAAAAACAGGCATTTTTTTTTAACTTAGTTACTAACTGAAACTCGTATTGGCAGAGAAAAAGTGAAGAATGAGGAAATGGGGAAGCATTAGTTCATTGAACAAACTATAGCACACCGGCATATATTGCCTGTTCGGGTTACTCACATTGAACTCCATGTAGGTGGCATTTCTATCTAGCCACTGTTTGTCCATAACGACGAAAGCCACACAATAGAGCAAGTCAAAAGCCCACTCATTTTCTGAAAGGCATATGAAGAATCTTAATTATTTTCAACACCATGAAATCAATTTCGGTAATCGAATGTGAAATAGAGTAGCTAACTAGCTGTGAAAGTTCTTCAGAACTATGATCAGTATCATTACCTGACAAAATCTGCAAGAAAACTGCCCTGACAAATGTTCTAGGTTTTGCTGCAACGTCCAATAGAACGAATTAATTATCATGCCAAAAGTTCAGAAAAATATGGATTCATCTATGTCCACTCAGACCAATAGAGATCAATCTGTCTTACAGGCCTAGTGCGTCCGTGTTTTGAGTGTTATTAAGTTATTGAATACTTTAAAGTCTGAGTGAAGATGTTTTCCCCTTACTAGCGTCTAGGTCAAGCATTTGCATGATCATGAATGTGATATTTACACCAGCAACGGCAAATGGATATTCCCACATAGCTCGCTCGCCTCCTTGCTTCTTCAAAAGTTGCTGAAAGGACTTCTGCAACAGAAGCAATACGGCAAATTCAAACATAATTCTACCAACATAGTTTGGATAACATTAATCATATCAGCAAATATTGACCTTGAATGTTAGGTCTAACAAAAAATTTATAGTTTTTGGAACGTAAACCTATCTTCTTTTTCTTTTTTCCTTTTTGGTTGGTTAGTAAATTGAAACCAAAACCAAGAGTCTTGGCAAAGCAGAAAAAGGGTTTTGAATTTGATGTTACCAATCGAAGAGCCAATATAGAATCTTACAGAGAATGTTTTGGCGAAAAACAATAGGTTCTCCAAAGAAATGAATCCAGCTCCTCTGTTCAAAACACAGTATTGTCCAGATAAAATGTATTAGAGAAAGAATGCCAGATATATTAGGGGGCTAGATTGAACAACAAACTTGAGACTGACAAAGGTAAAAGTACCTGAAATCAGTTGATGGATCTTTACCCTGCCAACCCATTTCTTTCCATTGATCGGACACCAAACCATGGAGCTCTTTACCAGGGTATGTCGCAGACCATAGAGCTCTCAAGGCTTCCTGTCATTGTCGAAATTGCAAGACACTTTTAATAAAATAAAATAAAAAATCGATTAAATTTGTAAAGACATGATGGAAAACTTTAGATATAGAATGTCATATAATTTTTATCACAAATCACAATGTCCTCTTCTATAATATAATATTGAGGACTCTCTACCATTGATCTTCCAATTTGAGTTCTACAGATAAATATAGTACTAAGTAATTGCAGAAACACTTATGCATCAAATTCAAGAACAGAAAACACACCTGATGTTCTACTTTAGAACCATCAAAATAAATCTTCATACGATGCTTCAACCTTCTGAGTCTCTCTTCCTGCATATTTTTTTAAATATATTAAACAAAACATACTTTGTGATGATAAATTCATGCGGAAGTGGAATATGCTCTATAATTTGAAATGGTGGAAGAAAATCAAAGTATGAATGACAGATTATGATGTAGATAAAGCACAAAGTATGAATGACAGGAAATGAAGTAGATAAACATCATGAATAGCAAAACGACTGAATGGATAGCTACTGTGGAACGATTCAGAGCAACAATTTTATGTGTTCTAAACCTAACAAATACTCTAGGTGAATAAATTGCATATTTTGCAAGGACACAGATGATGGAGCACCCTAATATAGTAGGAATCAAGGAGGGACACTGCAAATTTGGCAAGAGTTGTGTGTTCATTGTGGGTAGACATCAGGCAAACCAAAAACCAAGTCCACCAATAAGTTAAATCGTTAGTTCTCTGGTGAAGTTTGCGCTTTACTAGGTGTGTGTGTGAGAGAGAGAGAGAGAGAAGTCCACCCAACAAGTTAAATCGTTAGGCCTTAGTTCTCTGGTGAAGTTTGCGCTTTACTAGGTGTGTGAGAGAGAGAGCGGGGAGGGAGGTGGGGGGGGGGGGGGGGGGGGGGATGGATTTGAGCTGCAGCTTTGCAGTCTGGTACCTAGTAACTTGAGAAACTAAGAAATCACTAAAAGAGAAGTTACATTATTTATAGACAAATAGAAGAGTTGGTAAAAGATGGAAAAAGAAAGGGTCAGTTCATCTGTATCAGTAAGTTGTCCTGAAGAGGAGTACCGGTAAAAGGTCTAGCTTAAATAGCCTTCTGAACAAGCTTGAACTAAGACAAGCTTATATAAGCTTCTGAACAAGATTTGAGTTAAGCCAAACCTACACAAACTACAAAATTCGTTGTCCTGGAGTTCAACCAAGACGAGACAGAAAATGTGACTAGATACAATAAGTAATGATTAACTCTTACACTAATTAGAACAGGCCAACTACTTTTCACAGTTCCATTCCTGCTACTGGTTTCATTACAGGGCAATGTTATTTCAAGTAAGTTTGGTTGCTTGCACAATAATTCAAAGTATTGATCGAATATTCACATGCAAAATTCTCTGAAAGCGTACGATAACCAAACAGTTCAACTCCAGTGTGAAGTGGAGAAAGCAGCACAGAAAATCAACTTTTAATAGGAAAACAAAAAAATAATAGGGCCCAGAAAGAAGAGAACACCAGTGTCTATGGAGCTGTTCAGTTTTAATCCTCTGAAAAGAGTAGTTCTTTTTTCTTTCAGAGAATCAAGGAGTAAACAGTTCTAAAAGCCTATGGAACGATAAAACAATTTTCAGAGAAATATAAAACGTGATTCACTCGAATCAGTCCCTCTCTTAGTTAATTTTTTAAAATTCCATCAGCCTAACAAAATTTTGAAATATTTTCTGTTTATAGTTCTCTAAAAAAGGAAACTGCTCTTAAATTACTAAAACAAGCAGGTTCTATGTTTTGTTCCTCAGAGATTATTGATGCACTTGCCTGTAAGGGTGTCAAATTGATGCAAATCCTTCCATAAATTCCCTTTCTCTTGAAACAAACGCAAGTGAGGCCCTTTCCCATCCGTGTTGGCGTCCCGCAGGTTGCATCATCTACAATCAACCAGTGGACTTCAGCCTATAGATTATAAGCATGAGATGTATATATGCAAGCATACATATAGGGTGTTGATTGCTCTAAAGATGTTATTGCATTGCCGCACTATAAACATGAAACATGGTAGATTGGTAACTTATAGTAATAGACAAAATTAAGAAATCTATCTTATGATCTCCAAATTAAAAAACAAAACAAGAGAAAGAAACACATAGTTATAATATATATACATATACATATCCCTCTCAACACGCAATCACACACAAAACAAAACAAAACAAATGAGAGTAGTAAACCATCAGCATTGTATTCTAGTGACTGCAGAGCATTATAACTACCTTCAAGATTTTCTTAATTACACATGAATCCAATCTTAAATTATTACCCACAAAACGAATAACATTTGGTTGAATCTTGTAATGAAAACACCCATCATCTTTCTCACATGCATTTCTTTCTTTACCAAGCTTACCATAAATATAAAAAAAACTACAATTTAAAATATTTATTGCATTAAAATATTTTGATCAACTACCTACCAAACTGTATTCACTTGAAATGAATGATAAATATTCACATTTACATAGACTCAAAAATAAAAATTTGCAACTTAAATTACATAGATGCCGTGATAATTGCCTGTAAATTGTCAGAAAATCAAATCAATAAAACCCCAAATTATGATAACAAGAAACTAATAATAGCAGAATTTTTTTATTTTTTTTCTAACCAAATCAACAAAGTCCAAATTCGTTGGATACTAAGAACAGAGGTTACCATTTCAAATAAATTCAAGTAACAGCAATATTTCTACAGTAAACAATCCACTCAGAACATACATACATACATATACATGCATTAATTTGGATGAAACAAAAAAGAAAAAGAAAAAGTGAAGTTGCAACATACCAATCAAAAACCAAAATACAAGAAGACGTTAATGTATTCTGTTTCGAAAATGAAAGTGACTAGCTTGGGATAATCTAATCTTCTTGACAGAACAAGTAATTGAAATTCATAGATATGCAAATACAATATATATATATATATATATATGAGAGTGTGAGTTGAGAGAGCACCTAAAGAAGCGGAAGTGTGAGCGCATCTAGAGTTGGAGGAGGAGGGATGGAATGTACGAATTGCGACACAGCTTCCCCCAGTCTTCATTTCAACTGCTTCTTTCTCTCTCTACTCTTCGATCCCTCTCCAAACATACAGATATTTGCACACAGACACATACATATATATACATACAGATTTATATATATATATAGAAAGAGAGAGAATTCGTCGTTTAGTTGGCGGCTATTATAAAGTTGTACTAACTGGGTGAAGTGGTTTAAATCGTCAAAAGACGAAAATAGCCTCCGTACTAATGGTAATTCCGTTTTAAGTTCGAATCAATTAACTAACCAAATCTCATCTTAATTTAGTTTAGATTTGATTATATTTGTTGCTGTTTTAAATACTAACTAGATTGGAGTGTTAGAGAGTAAGTCGATTGAGTTTGTTTGAATTGAGATTTGATTAAAACTAATTTCAAGGATTTTAAATTAGGACAAAACTCAAAATCACATCAAGCCGTAATAAAGGATCATTTTGACTTGATTCGGTTTGATTTGTAATTTTAAATATATTCATACTAATCAAACACAACTATGTATTTGAAGCATAACATAATATATATATATATATATAACATAAATTCTATAAGTCAAGTTAGCAATGAATAATATGTTTGTGAATTGTGTGATATTATGGCGATAATTAAAGCAGTAGAAAAATTATAATTGTTGATTTTAGTTATTTTCAATCTCAATTCGGAATAAGCATCATAAATAATTGTTCACTTTAAGCTCTGTGTAAAATATTATGTTGATAAAAAAAATTTGAAGTCATGTAAAATAATTTAGTTTTTTTCTTATTTACTTAATGCTTAACAAAGTCCCACAAATATTTTAAGAATTCTATTTATATACAAATTTGAAGAAATAATTAAGTTGCAAGTCCCACAAATATTTTAAGAATTTCATTTAAATATAAAAACTTGAAGAAATATTCCAGTTGTGTAAAATATTTTCCAACAATAACATAATAAAACATTTTTAAAAAATATATTTAAATGGAAGAAAATTAGCTGTCTTGTGAAAATTTACATTTGAGCTTTGGGGAATATAATTAAGCATGGTAACAAAAAAAAAAAAAAAGTAAATTAAATGGTGAGAATGAAACATATCAAAGCAGTCCACAAGAGTCATTACTCTTCACGTGGCACTGCAGGCCAGTCTCCAAACCAACCTCTCAACTGCACACATATAAAACTCAGAAATTGATCCCTACAACCATCATAAAAATATTATATATCTATATCTGCGTTATATATATATATATGTGTGTGTATATATTAGCAATGTACCACTCTCTAGTCTCGTCTTAAAGACAAATGACATGCACTTACTATTTTTAATGAGGTAGTCGTCCCTGTTTAGCCGGTGCCAATCCCTGTCTTTTTATTTAATTTACCTTTTAGTAATCAAATGAGAGATTAAATTAATCACACACCCAATGAAAATACTTTGTTTGTCATTATGCTTGGCATTTGAAATAAGTTCAAAATTGTTCTCAAATCATGATCTTAAAACCATATAAATTTCCTATCACCAAGTCAAACAACATCTATTCATTGACCAAATTTGATAACGAAGTTTTTCCTCTTTTTGGCATAAAGATTTTACAAATTGTCTTTAGGCTAATTGTTGGCGCGAACAAACTTTTGTTTCTTTTATCTCTTCGTGTGACTTCTATTTTCCTTCTTGCTAGTCTCCTATGATATTTTTATTTTTTTTAACGCATAACACATTGATTTTTAAAAATTTACATTTATATACTAATTTTAGCGTGTACAGCACGAATACAACAACCCTAAGACGATGTGTTCGTCCTATATAGATTTTTATGATGCATTTTAGAGCCCGTTTGGGAGGTAATTCATGATTCTTGATTCCAAACAAAAGGAAAGCGAAGCGTAACGAATCATATGTTGTATTTTTTTTTTAAGCATAATCATATTTGGTAACTTTGGTAGTGATGATTCTAGTTTGAGAAAAATGAAAGATAAATGGAATTGGTGATTTTACAAATATTGGATCAAACTAAAATTTATTTGATATTTAAATATTTATTTAATTATTTTTATTCATATGTATTTAATATTTTTAAATAATAATTTTTTTGAAGTAATTTAATTTTTTTAAAAATATATATTTAATAGTTAAATATTTATTTATTTATTTTATTATTAATAATTATTTATTATTTATTAATTTTATTTTTTTTCCATTATTTATTTTATTTATTATTTACTCTTTTTTATTTAATTATTGTTATTTATTAATTAATAATTAATAATTATTTATTAATCAACATTTTATTTTTGTTTATTATTTATTTTATTTATTACTCTTTTTTATTTAATTATTTTATTTATTTCTTATCAATTATTAATTATTTATAATTATTTATTTAATTATTGGAATATGATTCTCATCTTTTTGAAGCAAGGACGAAGCAAGTGCAATTGGGTTGGGATGCAACAGTATTGGAATCACCAAGAATCATCTCAAAAGGTGATTCCAAAATCACCCCGAATTTGTAATCATGTTTTGGGTTGATTCCAGTTGAAGGAAGCAGAAGCAGAAACAAGGAATCAAACAAGGCTTTAATGCTTTGGGTTGTATATAATGTAGAATTAGAATCATGAAGAGAATGCCCTTGGGGCCCGTTTGGAACCATTGTTTTTGTTTTTGTTTTGAGAACCAAAAAATAAGAACAATTCTTGTTCTTATTTTTATTTTCTCATCCAAAAGAACAAGAACAAAAAACATGTTTGGGGCAAAAAAACACACATAGTGCCTGTTTACTAACAGGAAATATTTCTTCTTTCTGTTTTCTGAAGAAGTAGAATTATATTTTTGATTCCTTAAGAAAAACAGAAAGTAAAATCTTGTTTACTAAATTTTGATTTTTTTCAGAAACAAAAATAAAAAACAGAAATTATGTTTACTAAAAAATTTTTGTCCTTACTTTTTATTTATTTATTATATGTATTTTTTATTTATATTTATTATTTATCATAAGTTTTATTTATTTATTATTAATTTTTTATATTATTTAATTTATTATTTATTATTTAAATTATTATTAATTCATTATTTTTATTTAATTTATAAATATATTTTGTTTAATTTATTATTCATTATATTTTTATTTAATTTATAAAAATATTTAATTTATTTATTATTTGTATTTCTTATTATTTATTATTTATATTTATTATTTATCATAAGTTTTATTTATTTATTATTAATTTTGTATATTATTTAATTTATTATTTTTATTATTATTAATTCATTATTTTTATTTAATTTATAAATATATTTTGTTTAATTTTATTATTTATTATATTTTTATTTAATTTATAAAAATATTTAATTTATTTATTTATTATTATTATTATGTATTATTTAATCTATTTTATTATTGTTTATTTTGTTTATTATTATTTATTCATTTACTTTTATTTTATTTATTATATATTTTTTAATTTATAAAAATATTTAATTTATTTATTATTTATATATAATATTTAAATTTATTAGTGCAAAAGACATGAAGGTCCCAATTTTACAACTTTGAAATTTGATCAGTTTGAAGGTGAGAGGAAACAAAAAGAGGAAGTACCATTTTTCTTGTTTCCTCTTTTCTTTACAATTAGAGGAAACGTTTCCTGAAAGACAAAAGTAAAAATAAATTGGTAAACAAGATTTTACTTTTACTTCTTCATTTCAGAAAGTAAAAACAGAAAACAAGAAATATTTCCTGTTAGTAAACACCACCATATTCTCACACAATTTTTCCTCTCTATCACAATTCATTTTTTTTGGAAAAACCCAAAAAAACAAAAAAATAAGTTTTTGTTGTTCCCTTGTTTTTTCTACTATTCACAAAAACAGTTTCCAAATTGAGAACAGAACAAACAGTAAAAAGGATTACCAAACATGTTTTATTCTCCTAAACAGTGTCAAAAAACAAAAAACAAAACAGAAACACGATTTTCAAAGGGCTAGTTTCACTTATTTTACTTTAGCGCAATGCTCTCTTCCTGACATGTGTAGCTTAATAACTTAATTTTTCTTATATGAGATTGCGAAGATATGTATTATCGATTGATGCTGAATTTTTTATCAATTTCAAATTTTCAATACCTTCACCCAACACTCCATGACCTATGTTTTCTTACCTATGCAATTTCAAAATTTATTTGCATAAAATGAATACAAACACAAATAATATTGTTGGACAAAATATATAAATGTCTTGTGAAACGAAATTCATCGGCTAATATGTTTCAATACAATTTGGAAATTCATCGTTTTGTTTCGTAGGAGTGATTTGAAAAGAAGAGAAAAGAAAGGATAGTAAGATTTGTGTTTGGGTTATCAATTATGAGATAAAATAAATGATTTAGAAAGAATTTGAAGGATAACTTACCCCTTTAATTCTCTCACTTGCCATCTTTTCCAAAGTTAGAAGGTTTAGAGAGAAATGATAACAAGTTAAATATAACTTTTAAAATACCAAAAATGACCTCAACATTTAAAAATACATCATTTTTAGATATTTGAATTAAAAGTGTAAGAAAGTAAATGAGTTAAAATATTATCATTTCTTTTCTCTCTTCTAGCCTTATCAAACACGAATGTTATCACTTTTTTTCCTTCCTAATTTATCCAAACATAAATAAAAAATTTAGCTATCATTTATTTTCTTTTATAACTAATATTATCCTTTCTTTTATTTTCTCTCTTGTCCATCTAAACGAAGACTATGTTTTTTTCAAAGAGGAAGATGATTTTATGTTTTACTACTTTACTAAAAAAAGAAGAATTGATTTCCAAATTTGATTTCAACGTCATATTTTCAATACTAAACATGCCAATATTTTCTATTCACATCACTACACAACAAATATATTACTTTTGTTTAAGTAAAAAATATAATGCGATAAACACTACGCGATTCAAACGAGTCCCATCCCCTGCTATCAAGTTATTACTTTAAAAGTAATCTCTAAAATAAGTTATGTTTGGGTAGTGTTTTGATTTCATATACCATATTACAAATTTATATTATAGCGTATCACTAACCTAAAACATGTTTGTATTGATATCTTGGTTCTACTACATGTTAGGGTTTTTACACCCGCCCAAGAACATTTTAGGGAATCCAAACCCTCAGTTCGAAGTCATGCACACCTGCAAAACAAAATCACACACCAACATAATTGACACGAAAATATATACATGGTTCGGCCAAATCATTCTACTTCCACGAAGAACACCGTCGCATTATCGATCAATGAGAATATTACAATATGATGATCAACAACTCATACAGTGTTTCGCTCACACGTGTATCGTTCACCCTCACCGGTGTTTCACTCACACAAAAAAAAATACAAATTTGTATTTCTCTCTTCTCTCTCTCTACCTCTATGTATTTTCTGCACACCACACAAAATACAATAGGTTAGACCATGTATTTATAGAGGAAGATGGAGTGGTGAACAAGTCAATCAATTCCTATATGGAATTGATCTCCTTCCTAAATAAAGATTGTTTGGTGGCTAAGTTATCTTTACCCTCAAAAAAAGGAGTCACCATATATAATAATCTCCCACTTGACGACTTTGCATCCAACAATCAACTCCATCAATGATTAGTGCATTATGGTGCCCTCATTTATGTCTTCAAGCTTGAAGACCCACAACTTCAGTTCCTCTATTGTCACCACTTTAATCAACATGACCATGTTAATAACTCCCACTACATGAGAAATATCAATTATTGTACAAAACTTGAGACCTTTATTGCGTCTGGCCACTCTATCTTGTAACTATTGTCGCATCTGACTTCGCCTTGCAAACTTTGTCGCGTATGTTTTCTCTTTCCCTTTCACTAAGAAACTTTTCGGTTGCTACATATAAAACTCCTCATTTAGGTCACCTTGGAGGAAAACAGTTTTGTCATCTAATAGCTCTAGATGCAAACACTTTGCTGCAACAATGCTTGAATGAATGGTATTCAGTTTCACAACCGAATAATGGAAAGATTTCTTCCCTACCAGCAACTCGGTTAGCTTCCATGTCTTGATAGAGATAAGGGATTTCATATCATCTTCCATCGCAAGCTCCCACTGGCTCGCATATGCTGTACTGTATGTTTCATCATCACATTCTGGTTCATTTCCATTTGTGAGGAACAAATAATTTAGGTATCTCCAATTCAGCACATGTGGCCGTGACGTCCTCCTAAACACATAATTAGGAGTCAGAGTCTACGGTGTATCATCCTGTTGAGTATTGATGTCTGCAATATGTTCTTTTGACTGAGGACTCTCACTGTCTAGAACATCTTCTATCTCAACATACACGGGATCACTCTGTGCTTTACCGCTCCATACCTCTTCTGGTATTCTGTGCTCTAATGGTACTGATGGACCACGATTCATAAGATACGTTGTTGCACTGACTAGTTATGTCTGGAACTGTTCCGGCAACCCTGCCTGAATGCGCATGCTTCTAGCTATCTCAGTCATTTTCCGGTTCATACATTTTGCTACATCATTCTGTTGTAGTATACTTGGAACAGTCTTCTCTAATCTGATATTGTTCTCATAACAAAAGTTATTGAATCCGGAGTCTTCATTTTCTCCATCAAAGTTGGATCTCAATTTCTTTACCTTCAACCATGTCTTGTTCTCTACCATGGCTTTCCATTTCTTGAACACATCGTACACCTCAAATTTATGTTTTAAGAAGTAAACTCATATCCTCCTGGAATGGTCATCAATGAAAGTCACAAAGTAGGAATTTCCGCCAAGAGATGAGACAGTTGCTGGCCCCCAGACACCCATGTGAACTAGCTCAAGCTTCTCCACTGTGAGACTTATGTCGTTGCTTTGGAAACTAACCTTCTAACCCTCTTCTATTTACACTCACAGAAGTCGATGTCAATCGATTTGACTAGTAGTTTTTCCTTCGAAAGCATAACCGTGAGCTTTTTTTCACTCATGTGACAAAGCCGCTAGTGCCACAAGTTGTGATCCTCCTTGCCTTCTGCAACTACAATCACTGTGCTAAAATTGGTGGTTGTGTAGAGCGTACATTATTTTCTTTCCTCGTGTATAGTCATATTCCCCCTAAAAACTTTCCACTTATCTTCACTGAAAGTGGTCACATAACCTTCACTTGTCAACTGGCCTACTGAGATCAGGTTCTTCCTCAAATCTGGAATGTGTCTCGCATCCCTTAGCTTCCATATCGATCCACCGAGTCTGATATGTACTTCACCATTGCCAACAATGTTGATCGTCACCTAGATAAACCTCGCCAAGGTTACCAGGTGCATAGCTCTCAAAGAGCTCTCGACTTGAGGTGGCATGAAATGATGCTCCAGAGTCCAGGACCCAAAACTCTGTCTTGCTTTCCAAAGAGCATATCAACGCATCATCTCCTTCTTCAGAGACAATGACAATATTTTCCTAAGTCTTGTTCTCCGCTACACTCTACGGGAATCTGCACTGGTCTCTGTAATGACTAGTTTTGTCACAATTCCAACACTCAATGGAATTTCGAGACTCCTGTTTTGACTTGGAACGACCATGTTCATAACTTCTGCCTTTCTTTCTAATTGAACCTCTACCTCTGCTCTCGACATTTAATGTTGAGCTACCATTAGAATAATCTAATGTTTGCCTTCTGATTTCTTCCGTGAGTACCATACTGACCATGAAATCATATTGTAACTTTTCTTTCCTTGAAGAACTATTAATCGCAACCACTGTGCTGCTCTAACTCTCTGACAATTGGCTTAGGACCAAAGCCGTTTTCATCACGCTAGTGATTGGCATATCAACATATTCCAACTGCCCAACAATCTCATCGAGAATATTAAGATGTTTACTAATCTTTCCATTCTCGGACATCTTCAGATTGACTAATATTTTGATGATATGTACTATGTTTGCTGTAGACGGATGTTCATACATGTTAGAAATAGCGTCCATGAGAGACCTTGTTGTCTTTTCATTCCTTATGTTGAAAGCAATGAACTTTAACAACGTCAGTCTGATCATACCGAGAGCCTTTCGATCCAGGATTATCCAATCCTCTTCTTTCATCTATTCTGGCTTATACTATTCCAATAGTAAATACAACTTCTTCTTAAATAACAAGTCATTAATTTGCATATTCCAAAAAGCAAAGTTTGTACCGTCAAACTTGTCGATCATTGTTGTCTTCTCTTCTGCATTGCTTACACTTTATTTTTATTTTTTTTGTGTGCCACCGAACTTTTCCGAATTATCCCGATCGATCACTAGGCCACCGATCGATCCCTTGGTCCACCGATTGATCCCTAGTCCACTGAATTATCTCTCGATCGATCATTAGTCCACCGAACTATCTCACGATCGATTTCTAGTCTACTGATCGATCCCCGGTCCACTGAACTATCTCCCGATCGATCACTAGTTCACCGATTGATTGGCAAGGCAGTGGAAATTTTCCGGTGAAACTTGTAACGGCTGTTGTGGCTTCTCCCAACCTCTATTTTCTACTCGGTTTTCGGCACCGGCTTTGTCTCGACGAGATGAATATGATGGTATGATTGGATTTTGATTTTGAAAAACTTAAAATTTCGAATCTGGACCAGATTGGTGCGACTTCTGGATCTGCTTTAACCTAAAGCTCTGATACCACTTGTTAGGAATCAAAATTGCTCTGATACCACTTGTTAGGGTTTTTACACCTGCCCAAGAACACTATAAGGAATCCAAACCCTCAGTTCGAAGTCGTGCACACCTGCAAATTAAAATCACACACAAACACACACCAACATAATTGACACAAAGATATATACGTGGTTCGGCCAAATCAACCTACGTCTATGAAGAACACCGTTTCACTATCGATCAATGAGAGGATTACAATATGATGATCAACAAATCAACAACTCATACAGTGTTTCATTCATACGTGTATCGCTCACCCTCATCGGTATTTCACTCACACCAAGAAAAATACCAATATGTATTTCTCTAATCTCTCTCTACCTCTGTGTATTTTTTGCACACCACAGAATATAATAGGCCATACCCTGTATTTATAGAGGAAGATGGAATGGTGAACAAGTCAATCAATTCCTAAATGGAATTGATCTCCTTGCTAAATAAAGATTGTTTGGTGGCTAAGTTATCTTTCTTTAGAAGAAAAGGAGCCACCATATATAATTTATGTAAATTATCCACAAATTTTGTTAGCAAATATATTTATGAAAAACACTCCACAATTTTTAAAAACTATGTAAAAGCGACTTCCAACAAAGTCTTACATTATAAATACTTCACTATGTAACTTTTGAGACTAGTGGCATAGGTGAAAATGCTTAAAGAAGTCAATCATTAGCAGACTAGTTGAACTCAAAATCAATTTATAAACTTATTCATTAAATAAGTCGATATGAACAATATTAAATAAATTCAAATGTGATTTTTAGATTTATTTAATAAATGAGATGATATTAAAAAATATTAAAAAGTACTAGTGTAACTAGCCACCTCACCATAAACTCATATATGTATACTTCATGAGTAAATACTCGCATAAATTCGTATATGTGTACTTCATGAATAAATACTCAAATATGACTCGTTATGTTAACTATAAATGTAAATTTAAAGAGACTCATTTTCTTTATAATTAAAACAAATATTCTGGAATAAAAACAAACAAAATTCAAACCTTTTGAAACAAAGAATTTAGTGAAAAATTATTTGTTGATCTCGTTATTATTTGGAAACTCAGACATATATTAAAAAATCCCGCCTCACTTATAAAATGTACCATCTTATGCGAAACTTGAGAGATTACAAATATATTGAAATTAATCTGAAGTGAGGGAGGGTAAAAAGTAATTTTAAGAAAATCAACTCAATAGAATATTTAATTTACAAAAAAATAAAATAAACAAATTTAAGGGGACCAAGTCGTTTTATAAAATCCTTTTATTTTGATTTCATTTTTTTTTTTTTGAAAAAAAAACCCATGTTAGTCTAGGTTAACAAACACCATTTTTTTATCCCAAAGCAAAACGAAAACTGAAAAAGGGTTCTCAAAGAAATCTCATACCGTTCACTCTTCGCTACTACTCTCTCTTTCTCAATCAGATCACTATCTCTACATTTCTCATGCTTTCGCTTCATTGATTTCTCCGAGGTAACGTTCCTTTCTCGCCTTTTTCCTCTGTTTGTTTCCCGAGAAAATGTTGGAAAAATTAGATACTGATATGCCATCAGAATCGCTTAATTTTTTGGTGTTTTTATTGTTACACTGTGAAATAATCGAGTCCGTGTAAAACCTATAAATACAAGTAATTTCCGTTTAATTTTTTTGTTTGTTTCAATGAAAATTATGTTTCAATTTTGTCATCATTAAGAAAATTGAAACTGTTGTATGTAGAGAAAAGTAGGAAAATCATGTTCCAGTTTTCCTACAATGACGTAGTTACTGCCCTGTTTGTTTGACGAGAAAATGTAGAAAAAGTTGATACCAATACATACATACATATATATATATATATATAAAATATGGCTTTACTTTAGGCGATTCTGAGTTTTAGATTTTCAGGTTAGGGCATCATCAAACCTATAGTTGGTTAAATAGTATTTTCTTCAAAATTTCTTCTCAAAATTTTCAACCAAATAGAGGACAATGAAGAAACTGTAGGATATACAAGGAAGCAGGAAAATTATGAGTCAAATTTCTTATACCAATGTGTATTATTTGGTTTAGTTTATGCTCTGTTTGTTTGAAGAGAAAATATGGAAAAAATGGAGACTGCTATATTCATAGAAATCCTCTGGCTTAATTTAAGCAATTTTTGATTTTTAGTATAAATCTTATATTTATAAATGTTTTCTTTTTTCCTTTAAATTTTAGTTAGCCATATGTGCATGTAAGTTATTTGGCTTAGTTTGGTGATATTGATTTGTCTTAGTGGCACAGAATTGAGTCATCATAAAACCCACATATATATATATATTCATTTTTCTCCAAATTTTCTTCTCAATTTTGGTCATGTTTCAGTTTTCTTAATCTGAATGTGCATTATGGAATTTGAAGTGCAAAAAAGGCACTTGATTTATTCATTGTAGGATATTGAGAATCTTTGTCTAGGCTTAGCTAAGATCATGAGATGAAAACGAGAAGGAAATGTAGGCTTTGGTGGCCGAAACAGCTCTCATCAACTCAACAGTCATCCTCCACAGTTCTTTTTGGGTGGTTTGTGTCGTCTTCACCTGCTTCTCTTGACATCGTAGTGGCTTTCGCATGCGATGAGCTTTCACTATCCGCCTCCAAATCTGGTCTTCAGGTATAAACTATACCATTTTGGCTCAAAATTGTCACCTTCACTATATCTTTTCTCATGTTCTTATTCTGAATGTCCACCAATGTGAAAACCTGACAAATGGTTATGTGTGCCACAATTGAAGTATTAGCTGTCATAATGCACATGTGGTTAGGAGTTTATACCTAGATATCAAAGGTACACTTTATGTTTGTTTCTTAAAGTTGACCATTTCTTTTTAAAAGGCACATTCTTGGTTATTAAAGAGCTGCAACACCCCTATTAGTTCTACAGGCGAAGTTTAGTTCAATTAATGGTTTGTATATTAATTAAATTTACTATCTATTTGTTGTCGTATCCTACCCATACCCATACCCATATACTGTTTATTCATTTATTTATTTATAATATATATGTATTTTCCGTATCGCTGTACCACTATTTCATATATTTATCCCGTGTCCGTATTCGGGTTTCATAGATCCCATGAATCATCTACTATGAGCTTTTTGTAATTTCATAAGTACATATTAATTGGTTATAATTAAATAATTATGTAACTAACATCATGACTATGTAGAATATTTTACAGTGGTTCTCATAGAACTTAAAAATAGTAAGAACTATTGTTTAGAAAGTTGCACAGTACACCTAAAGCTATCTGCAAAATTTCAACCCAGACCTGATTGTGTGGACACATGGGCGTCGCCACTGGTGTTGTTAGTTCATCTGCTCCCCTCTCTCTTTATGTGACATCAATCCGAATTCAGTAGCATTAGGGCGTAAAGAAACCATTAATTTGGATTTTATTCATTCATTGTGTCTGGTGATTTATGGTAATCCTTTTTACGGTATTAGATACCTTGTTATATAGTTGCTTGCCAAGCATATTATGGACTATCTATTTTTTGAAGCTTGGCAGGACGACACATCGACATATGTCACCATGAAGTGGGCCATAGGTTCCATGGAATTAAGTGGCGGTGCCCGTTCAGCATTATATTTGTAGGTTACTTAGATAAATATATGTTACAATCAGTGATGGATGTAGAAATTTATACCAATGGGGGCGTACTTAATTTTTTTTTTAAAAGGGGGGAGGGGGGGAGATAAGAAATATACTATCTTTTAGGTGGGGCATAATCATAAATATACTAGATTTTGGGGGTATATAAAGTAAAAAAAAATCCAGTGGGGGCCACCTCCCCCACTAGTATCTACACAGGCCCATGCCTGTATACAATAGATTATCAGGGGGTATACGTAGATTGTCTCTTTAGTCACTCATAGTCATGGCGATTTTTCACTTAAGGAGCGTTAAGAGTGATTAAATTCGATTTGCATGCATAGTAGTGAATGTTCAATATCACCAATGATGATGGAATCTGATGATTAAAATGCAGGCAACACTAATATGGTATTGGTTTCTTCGTCTTTAAAGAGATTAATACAACTTCCTTCATACGTGTTCCTTCTGGTGATGAAAAGTAAACAATACATGTATCATAAATTTTATATGTTGTTGCACGTATAGATATGTGTGTTTTTGTTTCAATGTGTGAAAATACATAAGCGATATGAACATGACTAAGATTTCCTAACATGGTTGGCTCAATTGCAAGTGCAAAACTTTAGGTTCTTATAATATAACTTGTGTATATAATATATTTTCAATGGAATTACAAAAAGATGCTCCTGTAGTGGAATGGCGATAAAAGACATAATGATTTTTGCCTGCTCTCTGAAGACCAAATTCCAATGCAACAAACCCGGGAGGTTGCTCCAAATAGACTTCCTCCTAAAGATCACCATGGAGGAAGACATTCTTGACATCCAACTGATGTAATGGTCAACCAGAGGTAGCAACAAGAGAAATAAAAAGACGAACATAAGCTAATTTAGCAATAGACGAGAACGTATCAGTGTAATTAACACCATAAGTCTGAGCATAACCTTTGGCAACTAAACGAGCCTTGAGGCGAGCAACAGTCCCATCTGGATTCATCTTAGTGGCATAGACCCACTTGCACCCAATAGGTTTCTTGCTAAAAGGCAAAGGAACTAAATCCCATGTCTAATTAGACTCAAGAGCAGACATCTCCTCTTTCATAGCAGTCAACCAGGCTGGAGAAAAAATAGCCTCTGAAAGATTCCGAGGAACAAATATAGAATCTAGGGCAGAGATAAATGCCTGCAATGACTGTAAGACACCTGCATAAGAAACAGTAGCAGAAACAGGTAATTGGCACAACCACGTTTACCCTTCCGGAGAGCAATAGGAACATCCAAGTTTGAATTTGAAGCAGGTGTGGGAGGATCTGAAGTCGGGAAACCAGACGTGCAGGAGCCGGTTCATGAGCATTTACTGGAGAAGATCCAAACACCCGACGCGGTCCACGAACATATATCTGGAGGGGAGGAGTGGATGGGATAAAAGTGACCCGAATAAAGTCATACATCATAAATTGATCAAGAGATGGAGACACAAGAAACCACCCCAACTCTAGTGAAAAGCACCGATACCTTTTCTGTGCTCGAGAATAACCAAGAAAGATGCACCGCATAGATTTCAGATCCAGTTTGGTAACATGAGGCCTGATATCACGAACATAACAAGTGCATCCAAATATATGCGCAGAGGGAGAGGGGGAAGGGGTTCTTTAAGAAATAAGACCTGGTGAGGAATCTCTCCCTGAAGAACCGACGATTGCATCCGGTTAATTTGATATGTAGCTGTCAATACCACCTCACCCCAAAACATCTTTGGAACTTGCATATAAAACATAAGAGCTCGAGCAACTTCTATCAAATGTCTATTCTTTCGTTCAACAACACCATTCTGTTGGGGGGTATCCGGATATGAGGACTGGTGAATAACACCATGTTGAGTCATAAATGAGACATGAGGAGAATAAAAGTACTCACGAGCATTATCACTACGTAGGATACGAACATAAACAAAAAATTGATTCTTGATTTCAGCATAGAAAACACAAAAGATAGAAAATATTTCGGAATGAGATTTTATTTAATATAACCATGTCATCCGTGAAAAATCATCCACAAAGGTAACAAAATACTGAAAACCAGACTTGGATTGAATTGGACAAGGTCCCCAGACATCAGAATGAACTAACTCAAAACGAGCATATGCTTGTTTATTAACTCCAGACACATATGACACCCTTTGGTGTTTAGCAAACTGACAAGACTCACAAAATAATTCAGACAAAGACTGAACTCCAGGACAAAAACGTTTAAGGCTTGAGAGGGTAGGATGACCAAGTCGACAGTGAAGATCAAGAGGTGTAGAGGAGAGGCTGGAACATGCTATGGAAGTTGGTTCTTCATACAACACGTAGAGCCCTCCTGAAGTGCAACGACCCCTACCAATAGTATTTTTCGTTAACAGATCATAAAATTCACAAGAATCACCAGAGAAAACAACACGACGATTCAGTTGTCTAGTAAGGGCACTAACATCTAGTAAATTGAATGGAAGCGCAGGTAAATGTAACACAGATAAAGTGATATTGGAGGTGGGTGATGCCGTCCCAATCTTCAAACTGGTATATAAGAGTCATCAACGACATGTACATCTGGATGAGAGGATGTGGGAGAATAATCCCACAAAATACCTGTTGTTCCAGTTATATGGTCAGTAGCTCCAGAATCAACAATCCACATCCGAGAAGAGGCTGAAACATATGCTGTAGAAGGGTCTGATTGAACTAGAGCGGTAGATGCAGGGGCCTGATTTGCTAGCTGGCGATAATATTCTGCAGGAGAAAGGTGAACAGTCGTATCATCTGATAGAGCAGATCCAGGATTATGCACTGTTGATTCTTCACTAGAACAGACATTGGCAGACCGCGGTTTCCCATGTAGCTTCCAACACCTATCACGGGTATGGCCAACACCACCACAATGAAAACAAGTAAACTTGTTGTCAGAACTATGACCACTACGGTCTCCACCAAGACCTCCAATCTGGGTATTGCTCGCCAAAGCAATACTCTCACTAATATCGCCTGATCTAGAAGTCAAACGAATTGAATGAAGTGCTCGAGAATATGCCTCCGTAAGAGAAGTTTCCTGACTAACTAAGATTTGAGAACGAGTTGACTCATATTACGGTCGGAGGCCATTGAGAAATGCTAATATAGCTAACTGTTCTCGCTGCCGACGCATTTCATGAATATTTGTAGTAAGGGGCATCAAGACATTGAATTCTTCATAAATCTTCTTGAAGGAGGCGAAATAGTCACTGATATGAGTCGTCTGCTGCTCCGAACGAAAGAATGACTGAGATATCTCATAAATACGATTAATATTATCCTTGCCCGAGTATAATACATTGAGATACTCCCAAAGCTCCTTGACCGTATCACAATGGGTCACCAAATCAGCCATCCGAGACTCCATAGAGTTTATCAATTGATTAAATAGGCGGGCATCATCACGTAACCAGATCTTGGCATCTGTAGGATCACTTTGAGGATTAGGGGAATCATTGCTAAGATGTTCTCTTTACCCATACCTCAAATAGCGAATAAAACCAGCTTAAATTTATACCGTCCAAATGACGCTCAATAAGTTTGGAACAAGATGAAAAAATCTTTGAGATCGTAGGTTTGGGCTCAACAAGCCCACTCGATATCGAAGAGTCACCCATAATCACAATCAACTATATAAGAAGTATCCGGAAAAATAATAACAAAGAGGGAAACACGACTTCTCTAAGAATTACAACAAAGAGGGGGATACACACCCCTATATATATCAAGATAACATTTCAATCAATGATCCATCAAGACATGAACCGAACTGTTGGGAATTGAGACCCTAAACACGCAATAGTAGGAAGAATTACAAAAATACTATGGTTCATCGGGGTATGCCTTGTTCTGCGAGAGGCTTAATTGACATTTGGAGAGGGTGTAATGTGGGTTCCCATGCTTGTCTTTTCGGACGGCAGCGCCCTTGTGCCTGTGGTGGTGCATTTAGTGGGAGCGCAATAGAAGACCATTTGACGGAGATCTTTTATTGGGAACTCAAAATATTTTCTTGTTAGCTCTCTTTTCTGTTGGGTGGGTGGATATTGTACATCTATATAGAGGTGGCAGTTGGTTTTTAGGTTTCCTTGGACTTTTGGAGTTTGTGGCTCAGGCTTGTGTAGTTCTTTCGGCTTGTAACTTGTTCCCCTTTTGAACACTCTAATAAATGTGTACTTCTAAAATATAGAATATCCAATTTTGTTAATTACGTGATACGATTATTATTGTTTTTTCTTCTAATTTCTTATGGTAATTATTACTTTTCACCAGGGGATCCTTCATAAAACAAATGGAAACCTGCCAGTACTTTTACAAGATAAATGTATGCTCTCTGTTCTAGGTCACTGGGGTTTAGATTGCCACAGCAACGGTCAGTTGTTACACGCTGGTGTTGAAGCAGATAGTGAAATTGACTCAAGCCATATTAGCGTATGTGGATCCAGCAATCAAGATGTGCTTGGTGAAAAGTATGGAAGATTTAGTTGTGGATGCCACAAATTTGATGGACTATTAGAACAGTGCAGGCGAGTTTGCATTGAAAATAGTAATTGGATCCAGCTTGGCACATCTCATAAACATATTGGTCGAAAAACTGAGTGGATTCCTGAATTGCATCACATACATTGGAACCAGAAAACAGTATCGCACATTGATCTTCACGTATGTAAGTCATGATTACCTTTATTCAATGCTACATTTTAATTAAATTTTCACCTTGTGATAAATATCTTCTCTTCCATAAACAAAAAGCAGGTAGTAATCTATGATTCTCCCAAATTTGGTGCTCACCATTTCTCATTGGGGTTCTGGACTTCTTCTGAGCAACTGAAAACTCCTCCCAGCAGACCTAAATGGGTTGAAGGACTTGAGCAAAAGCAGTCATTCCTCAACTTGGTAATGTGGTTTGCAAGACTTTGCTTTGTTATTGTTATTTTCATTCAGATGGTTTACCTGAATTGTTTTTATCTGCTGCTTGGGTTTTTTAAATACAGGAAACCGTCGTGTTGGCAATAAACAGTGCCACTGCTGCCAAGTTAATTTATGAGAAACATATTACCCCTGAAAGATCTACGTCTCACTTCTCCATTGTTTGCATGTAATTTCTTCTAGACTTCGATGCTTCCCCTCATCCCACTATCTTTTATTGTCAGAAATTTATAATAGCCTATTTTCTGGCTTTCAGGTTTTTCACCTTCACATGGCAACTTTTGGCTGCGTCCATGGCATCATTTTCCACTATACTATATATTATTCTTCAGTTCCTTCATGCCTTGTTAAGTTATGGATCACAATCATGGATTTTCATCACACTGCAAAAACTATTCAGCAATACATGGAAAAATATCCAAATTCGCTGTTGTCAGATATTTTATTGGCCAATCTTCCTTCATGATAATGGTCTCAGGTAATATATCTACTTGCTTGATGTATATAAGTCTTGCATTATTTGATTCATATGTAATCTTGCAACTGTTATAGCAGATGTTATCATTTGATTGGAATTTCTGATAACCTCGCTCATCTAATATGGGTGGGCATTTTAATTGATTTGGACATATGTTTCATGGGCTTGGGCAAGTGCACCAGGTCTCGGTTTGTTTGAGTGCCAAACCTTCTTGGATCCCAAATTGTAGGATTTGTGCACCTGGCTTGATACATGTTCAATACTTGGATAAGAGTTCATGGAGTCCTGTGCAAGTCTTGCCCATTTAAGTATATAATACACTGTGACCTAAAGTATTTTATGAAAGATAATGTTATTGCTCATACACAACAAAAAATGAATATGATTAAAGAGGCGATAAAATACTAGTATTTTAGTGGAATCCACGACACTTATTATTTTATTGTAGACACGATTATGACTTACATTAAACTGAGTATCTATGTTAGAAGTAGGAAACCTTTTGTTATCAAATTTGACATTTTCTTTTTTCTTCCATCGCATTAAGGTAAGAAGAATAAATTTCATAGTAACTTTAGATTTTATTATGCAGATAGAAAATTTGAGGACCAAGGAATACCAACCTTTTGGACTGAATTTCTCATTACTAAGAAGGCATTGGAGATGATGTTAACCATACAATTTAGGCATGATTTAGTAAGGATTAAGGAAGAGTAGAGTAATAAGGATTTATAAATGATGAAACTGTAATTTGATGAGAATATGACCTTGACAGAGTAGGATGGAAAGATATTTGATTCATGTAGCTGACCCCAAATAGTTGGGTTCAGTTAATTATCTCATTAGAGGGTATGGACGTCTGATGTAGACATATATTACATACCCATATCATATCATGTTCTGATGATATATTTGTGTTGAATGACTCTACTTTATTTCCTAAGAAATGATAATTTAATTAACTTTTGCAGTTCATGTTCTCCATTGATGTGTTGTATTGAATGTTGCTTAATAAAATTCGGCAATTCATGTTCACTATTGACGTGTCGTATTGAATGTTGTCACTTAATGAAAAAGTGTAGTACCCTACTCAAATCTTGTACAAGCAGCAAGGAACTTCGTTAATTAAGCATCAAGGAATTTTATATGCATGTATTTGTGGCTGATTTTGAGATGACACTAACTTGGATGCATATCAATATATTGTGTTATGGTATCATTCCCAACTCTTCATTTGGTGTTGTATGTTGTGAAGTCCTGTAGATCCTTACTATTTTAAAATTAATTGATTTGAAGGTCTCAATCATGTGTTGAATATGCGGAGAAAGCAGCATTACATAAGCATTCTGTGTGGTCAAGTCTAGCTGTTGATGTTTTTTTGGGAAACTTGCTTGGTCTAGTATTGCTGCTACATGCAGAATCTGCTTGCCTGTGGGTTTCTTACTTCGCCAATGACATCATGAACTATTGGTTGCGGACTGGTTGTGTGTGGTTGATGGGAGTCCCCGCTGGTTTCAAGTTGAACACTCAGCTGGCAGGAGTTCTTGGCATGATTGCTCTTAATGCTATCCAAATTTGGTCAACACTTTGGGTCTTTGTTGGTTTACTCTCTATTTATTTTATTAAAGGACTTGCTGTGTCTGGGATTGTGTTTGGGCTCACTACACCTGCTGCTCTGATCATAGATATTGTTTCTCTAGCAACACTACATGTCTCAGCTCTTCATTGGTCAATCTCACTACTCTATTCAATGCAGATACAAGCTATAGCAGCTTTATGGCGCCTTTTCCGGTAATACAGATATTTTAATTGTTGAATTCTTAAAATGTTATAGGGCAATTCTGAGTTTTTGTAAAGGATTTCTCAAAGCTTCTGCCAGAAACTAGTGTTTTCTCTAATGCTTCAGCTAAATATGATGCCCATACAATTTAAGATTCAAAAGAAAAGTTAAATAACCCAAGAGAATCAACCTGAAATAGTGGCTCATTGGGCCTACATAACCATATCAATACCATCACAGTGGAGTTGGTCTTTTAACTAATATACCTTGTCAAAAGCAGAGTTCCACATTGAGAAGGTATAAAGGTTTTGACAAGTGCTAAATTCACTCACAGTTGCTGTCAATTATATGATTAATACTCTCTATTCTTGTTAAGTGAATGCCCTTTTGATAATAATGTTCTAACATGATATGACGGATTGATGATTGTTGGGACAACGTTGCTCTCACAATAACATCCACTTCAGCAAATTGTAGACACTCTCCACACGGTGTTTTGGTGACTGCATAGCTTTTCATGTATTAAAAATGTGCTTTGTTTCTTAGGGTCTGATTAATTATATTGACCTCTTAAAGCACAATTAGTGGTAATTGGTATCACTCAGTCTAATTTATGATAACCTGGATAATACTTGAAGAATAGTTTAAACTGACGAGATACATTCCTTTTACGAAACAACTGGTAATGATCCTCCAGAAAGGGATATATGTATGTTGTCTAGCTTTGTTGTGGGGAAACTGCTTTATTTCTATTTGTTATTATTACTCTCCCTCTTTCTGAAAGCATGGGGGAAGTGTGAGAACTTGGATTACATCTATATACATGATCTTTGAGAACCTGTCTAGCTTGGTAATGATCCTTGAGAATGTGATATATGAGCAAGGCTACTTTTGTCCTTGTGTGGCTTGGGATTATTTGTGTTTAAGATTTTCTAAGAAAGGTAATGATGTGAATTTGAGTACTAAATAAATCCATTTTAGGCATTGGATAATATAGGACATGTAATAATGAATTTTGGCTGTCATTTTGGGACAAATGGAGTAGGGTTTACTAAACTCAACATTACTGATAAGAGGTCATTTTCGGAGGAACCAGCTTCATTTTATACCATACAATAGTTATCTGTAATGGTTTTATTAAATTATTAATAAATAGAATGAACATATAAAGAAATGCGAACACTTCATAACAAAAAAATTAACTACACTCCATGTTTTAACAAATGAGATTTCTTAACCATTTAAGTACATTGTATGAGTTGCCTAGCTCCCCAACATCTCAGTTGATAAATCAATTTAAAGAGTTAGATTTATTTTATTTTATTTATTTATATATGGATGTTGTTGCAGACACAAGATAGAAATTTTCTCTATGGAAATAATGGACTGAAAACGTATATTGTTTTCTGCTTTTGTTTATAAATGTCGATAAGATTTTAAATTACAGAAGTGAAATTTTAGATATTATTAGTAATTTTAGTTAATGGAATCTAGCGTAGTTATTAGTAGTTGGACAGTTGATTAAACTTTTCATATAAATAGTATCTGAGATGGCTTTCATAAAATTATGATTTTAAAGGTATTTTTGCATTCTAATTATTGCATTTTCTTGGATGTAGGCTTAAGGTTCCCTCTGAGATGTGATCGTACTTGGTGAAACATTTGCTGATACATTCCCTTTCTCCTTGGTTATATAGAGCAAGATTGTTGGATAGGTTTTAGTTGTCCTTTTGTCTGGCCTTTATGTGGTTATTTACTGTTGCTTCTGCAGACTGTAGGTTCCCTTGGGTGCAATGGGACAGACTTATTCTTCCATCTCATGATCCCTTGGGGACAGAGATATAGTAGTATTTTTGGTCTTCTAAGATTAGTGATTGGTGGGATCAGTGACATTGTTTATGTGGTTTTATTTATTTATATATTAATATTACTCTTTTTTTTGTTCAAATTTATGTTTTGTGAGGTAGGGTGTGAGGTGTTTTATGTGGCCAAGTGTGCACGATCAACTAGACATGGGAAAAGAAACTAACAATTGTTTTCAAGTAAAAGAAAATTTCGAACTTCCGATTCGCTGGTTTATAACATATTAACATGTGAAGAATTAAGCCAAATCCCTGTTAGTTGTCTAAATTGGAATTGATCTTCCCATTGGAAGGGTTGATACGTGTCAATCCCAAAATGGTCTGGTATTCTCTTCAATGTCTTCATGTAACTTGCCTTTTCATATTATGCTTTGGGTGGTTTTAATAGATTGGGGTGCTTATTGAGCTGCTAAATTATTGACAGGGGGCGCAAGTGGAATCCTCTCCGTGAAAGATTTGATAGTTATGACTATACCGTGGAGCAACATATTGTTGGATCACTTCTGTTTACGCCGCTATTACTCCTACTACCAACCACTTCTGTTTTCTATATTTTCTTCACCATTATTAGCACCACAATTAGCTTCATCAGCATAGTAATTGAGGTCACCATATCTGTCATTCATGCTACACCTTACACCAAAATCTTCCTTTGGTTGGTGAGGTCGAGAAGATTTCCTTCTGGGATATGGTTTGAAGTTATATCTTGTCAGGGTAACACAATTAGTTCTCCGGAGATTGGAAGTCTTACTGATGTTGGTTTGCCAGCTGAGAAGTCACAGGGAACATTGAATAGAAGCAGAAGTAGATCAACTGTTTTGGTTTCATTTCTTCACAGCAACTTTCTAAACATACGTGAGTGCTTGATTATATTTTATGACTTTTTTAATTTATATTTACCTTTTGATAGGAGCAAATGAATGTACGATTCTACTACAGGGATACATTTTTTTATAATTGAATGGTCTTTATTCTCTAATCATCCTAGTTTGTTTCGGTGAACATTTTGAATTGTCTTTGGGAAATCTTGCTACACGACCACAGGTTTTGTTGCCAGGAGGACATTGTAAATGGATATACATATTTGGTGGTTTTCAATTTGCCATGTTACCAGCAGCAAAATACTGTCTGACCGTGTTCTTGTGGAACATTATTTACATGCATATGCACCGTTTCTCCTTCATTTGCTCCGTAAGAGCGAGATGATATGCTGACATTTTTCTCGAAAGGAAATATGACACATAACATCCTTGGGACTTTAATTGGATTTTTGCAAACATCGATGGATAGTGATTATCAGGTGTGTGGATATGCATCTGAGTATGAAGAAATTAAATCTCAAAATTCTGGAGAGTGGCGACCTGGTTAAATATATATTTATTTATCACAGCTCTCCCCTCACGCTTCAATTAAATGATGCTCTCATGCAACATTATTGGTAGTATGTGGACACTGTTTCTGTTGAGATTATTTAAGAAAACAAGCATAGTAAAAGAGAACCTAATATTCAGCTGTTATGTTCCTGCTAAAAGTACTTATCCCGTTTTGAAAGTCTGCATGACATAGCTTATGAGTATGACATGATGTATTTGTACACATAATTGAGCGCATATTATGGTAATTTTTGTGCTAACTCCTGGATTTATATATTCCAGGACAAATAGTGTTGCCACACTATGAGTATGTTTTTTCTGCGGTTTCTAGGTCATTCATTGCTTCATCGGCTTATGGGGTCCTCACTGGAAGAAGGTGAGTTAAACCATTTTCTTTGTTAAGAGGTACTTGGTTTTCCAATATACTTGTTGGAACATTAAACACATGTCCATATACAAATTTGCAGTATTCCATCTACTTTGGGGACTCGACTGCCCTCAATTATGCCATGGATATTCATCCCCCACAAAGAGTATTGGTGTCTTTGCCGTGATGCAATTCTGACATGCAAGGCTGATCACGACTATTTTAATTTTCGATGATCCAACACACCAAGTCCGACCAAGTTTGAGTCTTCCTTTCTTTCTTCCCCAGTAACCAATTTTTTGCTGCTTGATTTGTAAATTCCTTTTATTTATTCCATTGAGATTTGGGGAATCCTTCACAACTTCATGTTGTGCTAGCCATCATTGGCTCAATTTTTGTAAGATTTTGTTCTAGGCATGATATTCGAGACCATTATTCTTCCTTAATATAGGCTGGCTAATTGTACCATTTATTATAATTTAAAATGCAATCGTTTTCGTCTTAGTACAAGTGCTGTGTGCAGTTTTATGGAGTCAATAATGGTGTAGAGGTATTATCCTATACTGGGATTTGTACTATCTCCGAATTCTACTGGGCTGCATCGATTCAGGGAAGGAAAGGAATGTATCATTTTCTGAGGTGTTTTTAGTTGACTCAAGAGGATGATAATCTTTCTTGTTATTATGGTTATTCGAGTCATGATAGAGTCAGAGTTGAATGTGAGTAAAGGCGAGATCCGATGAGAGGTTGGGACTATATGAATTTAGATTGTTGTTATATAATTTTCAGTACTATCTATTAGGTTATCAATTTGCTGTTGCTGCCCTTGGCACTGCCACCACCGGAACCAGGGCCGCAAGTATCTTCCTATGCTTCTCGGTAGGTACTTCAATATTGGGAAAAAAACAATGAAATCGAGTAATTTTTCAGTGGCTAGCATGGGGGTGAGAGTGTATGTGGACATATTTTTATACTTGAAGGGGTTTGTCTCTGTGATTTTGCTACTAGTTTGTGTTATTCCATAATCAATTATTCACGAGTTGTCTATTTTTGAGTAAATTTCATTTTTTGTGGAGAAACTACCAAATTGTACAGGGTACCTAGGGGGGTTATTGCCACATATACATGGTACTCTCGAGTCAATTATGGAATAGGGGTATTACACCCATAAATGGTGAAGTCTGCCCTTGTTAGCACTTCATTCAGTTATTGACTAAAGATACCGCCACATATATACATATATGTATATGTATATTTATTCCAGGGATACTAAATGATTTTTTGATATAAAAAGATATTGTGGTATGAACGACTACTGTAAATGGTGAAGTACGCATTTGTTGACTGTGGGTACCACATCATCAGGTACTTCAGAAGTACTGCCACGTGATACCCCAATCGAATGACAGGGAAGAGGTGAAGTATACTCACATATATCATGTTAATGATGTTATATTTATCCCGTTTAATGGACAATCTTCGATGTTGAGTATCCTGAGAGAATTGTAGGTTAGTATTCTAAGCACGAGAAAATATTAGATACACCCAAGATAAATTCATTTGCTACCCCAAATCTAGTATCCTATCACTTGTACATGATAGATACCATTTGTTCTAATTGGTTTATGATACCTCCATGTAGTAATCAATAATGTTCCCCTAAGCAGGAGTTTGCGAATTCCTTGTGCACTTCTTACATCCAGACAGTGACAACTTAGAAATTTGGATGAGTGGGGGCATAATTGTCATGTTAAAATTTTAGTGGGGATTTTAGGGTATTTTTTCAAAAATTCAGTGGGATATAATTGAAAAAATCTAAAATTCTAAGGTAATTTAAGTGGATTTTTTTTTTTCAGTGGGGCCTTAATTGAGTCCGTGATTGCACCCAGATAGCACAAGCTTTTGTGACATACCTTGATAGGTGAAGGATGTTATTTTGAATCTAATTTACTTCTACATTATCAAAAGTTCTCATGCACCATGATGATTCCATATTCATTTTTTTATTTCAACTTTTTTGATGAGGCTTTTAAGAAGTTCATAGAAAAAGTTAATATCCTATAGTATTAAAAATATAGATTACAATATGTGTTGTTTGATTAAATTAGAAATTAAAGTATTAGTACTAAAAGTTTTAAACACGAAGTTTTTAAATGACAATTTTAAAAATTATTTTCATTTTTTTTTGAATCATGAGGTGATAAATGATAGGCAATTTGCATAATTAAGATTACAAGATGTGTTGTTTGATCCTGCAGGGTGTGCAGTGAAGAATTCAAGTGTGATGTTATAAATTTTATTGAGATGTGTTTGTTGGCAGATTTGGAAAGCAAAAAATGTTTGGGTATTCAAACAACAATGGTGGAATGTTGACGACATTAATAATAAGATAGAAAAATAATGTTTGGAATACCTTGGAGTATTGAGTCTATCAAATTGTTGCAGACTCTTCTCAAATTTCCGAATCAGTTGCTGTTGTTCAACGGTGTTTATGACAATGCCCTCTTGTTACATACTTGAAAGCTAATTGTAATGCCGCTATTAGAGCAGAGTGTGAATATGGTGGGGCTGGAATTGTGGTAAGGAATCATTTGGGTTCAGTTGTGAAGGTATCGATTTTGTGTTTATGCACGTCACATACCCATCCCTTGCTGAAGCTATGGCATTACAGCGTGGATTGTTGCAACTATTGGAATGGGGAGATGATAGAGTTATTTTGGAAAGCGAGGCCAAAGTGGTAATGAAAGCGATTAAGAAGATAGGCCATTGTCCTATACATCTGTGCACATAGTGGTTGAAGACATTGTATCGCTTCTTCTTCAGCATCAATTTTTCTCAGTGAAATTTGTATGAAGAGATGCAAATAATTTAGCTCATCAAGTCGGTAGGATGACTGTTAGGGTGGGTAATGATTTTACTTTTGATGATGAACTACCTCATGATATTCAAAATTAGGGATGATAAAAAAACCCGCCCCAGTAGGACCGCCCCGATTTAAGAGGGTTTTGGAACCCGATTAAATAAATGGGAGCGGATATGAGGATGGGGGAAAATCCCCGATTGGTAATCGGGGTGGGTATGGGAAAGGGTCGCCCCGCCCTGATTATATTACTTTTTTTACTAATATACCTTTAACATTATCATATATTATTAATATATACTCTTTATATAAAATAACTCATTCATTTTTTTGTTTTATATTTCACTCAATACTAGTCTATCTATCCTTTCACTCTTTTAGTCTTAATTTCATATAAATTATATTAAAAATTACATGGTTTACTTTGTTTCTCGTATAATAATAATATATCTAAAGTATAAATTAAGAAATTACATATTATCTTTATTTGTATATATTTTTTTTAAGTGTGAAAAACTGTCTCCGCTCCCCACCTAACCTTATCCCGTCCCGTTTAATAATCGAGTTTGGGGCAGATATGGGGGTAGCAAAATTAAAGGGGGATGGGGGATAGGCGGCTTATAGAGGTCACCACTCCCGTCCAAGTCCACTCCCCACCCCGCCCCATTACCATCTTTATTCGAATAGGATACTGTTTTTGTATTCACATAAGTTTTTTTCAATAAAATTCTTTCTTACCTTTGGAAAAAAAGATTACGAATCAAGAGTATTTTAAATAATTAATTGAGTATTGACTATTGAGTTAAACATTTCAATTTGAATCCTAAGGTTGCGTTTGGTAACGGTTTGGTGCGGTGTTAGTTTTTGGTTTTGGTTTTGGTTGGGTTAGATTTGGTTTGGTGTGATTTTATTTTGGTTCCAAACCATGTTTGGTGCAGATGGTTTTGGTGTGAGAAAAAGTGATGCTGAAAAACCAAACCATGTTTGGTAGAGTTGGTATGGGTTGAAATTCTGAAACTGTAATGGTTGAAATATTTGGCCCAATTATAGATGGGCCACTGGACTGATGGGCCAGCGACGGATGGACCAGGGGACCGATGGGCCGGAAGGCGGATGGGCTGAAGACAAGCAGGCCGAAAAAACAACAATGGGCCCATGGAAATTTCTAGAAGCTAAAGTGTGGTCCACAAGGCAAAAAGTAATCCAATTATAGTATGAAGAGTCCAAATAAGATTAGGGTTTATCAAATCCCTTGATTTAAGGGGTTGATAAACCTGGGTACATGGGCTTGACCCATTTATCACAAACTTGTATAAATAGAGGACTTTGATTAATGAGAAAAGGGCCAAAGTTTTAACAGAATTTCTATTGTGTAATTTTTCTGCATTTACACAATTGGCGCCGTCTGTGGGAAATCCCTATTATTGAAATCCTTTTTCAATAAGTTTCTCACCCTTTGCAAATAAGCTAAGATTCGTACCAACAATGGCGATCACACGTTCACAACATACCGATTTACCTCCAAACGGAGGCCAGCAACCAGAAGATCCGATCAGACGAGCCCTAGAGGAGAGGACTGCCGAGTTAGAAAGGCAAAACGCTGAATTGACGGCAAAATTGGCTCAACTACAGAATCCACAAGAGGTCCATGACGACGAGCAATCCGGCCAACACAAACGGTCTGTTGACCTCCAGACAGACATGGATGACTTACCCGCTAGAGCCCACATCGATCGTGAGGAACAGGCAGAGTCATCCCTACAGGTTCTTGGGGCGCGTAATCCTGAGGAGGTCCTGACCATGAAAAAGCTGGAGGAAATCATGTCAAGATTCCAGCGAGACGTGCTCAGGGACCTGAAAGTACAGACCCCAATCGATCTGGCCTCCGAGGCATCCATAGACGCCGTTCAGACACCATTCACCGTCTCGATCACCAGCGTGCCCTACCCGGAAAGGTTCAGGTTACCGAAGTTCACCCTGTTCGATGGCACAAAAGATCCAACCGAACACATCTATCACGTCCATACCAAGATGAATGTTTACAACGAAAACGAGGCCTTACTCTGCAAAGTTTTCCCCACCAGCCTGACCGAAGCAGCCCTCCTGTGGTTCAGAAAGCAACCGCCCCGATCGATCGGTAGTTGGCTCAGACTATGCGAGTTATTTATCGCGCAGTACTTTGGCAATAAAAGGCAGAAGAAGACTATCTCCAGCCTGTTCACCATGATCCAAGAAAAGGGCGAATCCCTGAAAAGTTTTGTCTCACGGTTCAATGTGGAGATGTCTTCCATTGACAACTGCGATCAACATTCAGCCGTCGAAGCCTTCAGAATGGCCCTGATCCCGGGAACCAAGTTCCATCAGTCCCTAGTCAAAAGGCCGCCGGCCGATATTGGAGAGCTCAACTCTAGGGCACAGGGGCACCTCCGAATAGAAGAAGAGTTGGCCATACGACAAAGAAGGACCGCCTTTGCAACAGTAGAGGCCAGAGCGTCCGAACCTTCTAGGATAAAGGATCGGGCACCAGACCGGAAGAGACCGAGCGCACCTCCTGCTCCTTCCCCGACCCCAGAGAAACGGCCAAGGTTTAAGGAGAAGGTCACCCCTTTAAAAGTAACCTTGGCAAAGCTGTACCAGGAAACAAAGAGCAGAGGAATCTACCGTTCGCCACCTCCCATCAGACAACCGATGGACCAAAGGGATATGTCGAGGCACTGCGCCTTCCATGGCGAATACGGGCACCACGCTAATGAGTGCAGAAGCCTCAGGAGACAGGTGGAAGCCATGATTGCCAAAGGAGAATTGACCGAGTATGTTGCCAAGGAAGGAGCCCGATCAGATCAAGCGACGCATGCCCCTACCAAGGGGGCTTTGGGACAACCCGTGCGGGTCATTCACATGGTCCATGGAGGGCCCAGTCGGTCAGAAGCGGAAGAAACTCGTAGATCACAGATGCGGCAAGCCCAGAAGTTACGAAGGGTTGGAGAAGTCACCAAGTTTCGAAGCCCGAAGGAGGATGCCCAGATTATTTTCACCTCTGCGGATATGCAGAATATTCAGACACCTCATGACGACCCCCTGGTTATTTCCCTCATGGTCTCCAACTGCCTGATCAAGAGGGTAATGGTCGATCCAGGAAGCAGCGCCAACATTATCACCAAATGGGCCTTTGAGAAATTGGAAATTAGCCCCCAGGAAATAGTCCCATCCAGGAGCCCGATAGCAGGATTCGATGGAAAGAGAGTGGAGCCGATAGGGGAAATCCAGCTACCAGTGACGGCAGCAAGGCGCACACTCCGAGAGACTTTCGTGGTGGTGGATGTCAAACCTTCCTATAATCTCCTCATGGGAAGGGGATGGATCCATCGAATGCACGGAGTCCCTTCTACCATGCATCAGGTCATGCGGTGTATCGACCCGAACGGAGTTGACGTAATCGATATCAGGGGAGATCAGGTAGCGGCAAAGGAGTGTTACGCAGTCACGATGAAAAGTCTAAAAAGGAGCACGGAACCGGAACAAAAGTCGCAGTTCAAGACAGTACTTGATACCAAATAGCAATTACAGGAGGGCGGATCGGGATCACCGGTAGAATTTGAACCACTACTGGAAGTTCAAATTTGTCACGATCGCCCTGAAAGATTTACCTATGTTGGTTCGGGCCTCAATCCACAGGAAAAAGAGGAAATGGAATCCCTGCTCCGATCCAATGCTGACATATTTGCGTGGAGCCATATGGACATGACCGGTATTGATCCATCAATAGCCCTGCATTCTCTCAATGTGGATCCCAACGCAAAGCCCATTAGACAGAAACAAAGACGAATGGGGGCCCATCGAAATCAGATCATAGCTGAAGAAGTCGATCGGCTTCTGCAAGCAGGATTCATTAAGGAGGTTCAGTATCCTTCCTGGTTGGCAAACGTGGTGGTGGTCCAGAAGAAAAACGGCAAGTGGAGGGAATGTGTTGACTTCACTGATTTGAATAAAGCATGCCCAAAAGACTGTTTCCCTTTACCAAAGATCGACCAGATGGTAGATGCCACCGCAGGATTTGAACGCCTGAGTTTTCTGGACGCATACTCTGGCTATAACCAAGTTCGAATGGATCCGGAGGACCAGGAAAAAACTGCCTTCATCACTGAGTCAGGTACATTTTGTTATACAGTTATGCCTTTCGGACTAAAGAATGCAGGAGCTACCTATCAGAGGTTGGTCAGAAAGGTGTTCCATGGGATGATCGGATCCACCATCGAAGCCTACATCGATGACACAGTGGTCAAAAGCAAGGTAAAAGGAGACCATCTAGCCGACCTACAGCAGGTATTCAATACCCTTCGGAAGTACAATATGAAGCTCAATCCAGCCAAATGCTCATTCGGAGTATCCTCAGGTCAGTTTTTGGGACACATAGTTGATCGGACGGGAATACAAGCTAGCCCTGCGCAAGTCAAAGCTCTCGTAGAAACAGCTGAGCCAAAGTCCCGGAAAGAGATCCAGGTGCTAACCGGCAGAATAGCAGCCCTAAGTCGTTTCATCTCTCGACTAACCGATCGGTGTAGGCCGTTCTTTCAGGCAATAAAAGCGGCACAAGGAGAAGTCTGGGGGCCAGAGCAAGCGGAGGCCCTACACAAACTCAAAAGCTACATGGCAAAGCCCCCAATTCTGGCAACCCCCGAAGCCGATGAGCCGCTGCACCTGTATTTGGCCATTTCAGTAACATCTACCAGTGCCGCCCTGGTCAAGGAGGGCAAAGGGTACCAGACACCAGTTTTCTACACCAGCAAATCCCTTGCTGATGCAGAAACCCGTTATTCAAAGCAGGAGAAGCTGGTACTATCGCTGATCAATGCTAAGCGACGTCTACGGCATTATTTTGAAGCACACCCGATCATAGTACCTACTGTAACTCCGATCAGATCCATAATGGCGAAACCTGAGTTATCTGGGAGAATATCAAAATGGGCGATTGAACTGGGAATTTTTGACATAACCTATGTCACCCGAACAGCCATCAGAGGACAAGCAATAGCTGATTTCCTGTTAGAAACAGAAACTGCTGACTCCACAGAAGAAGGTGAACCTGGATTATGGTTCGTGTTCGTAGACGGATCATCCAACATCAACGGAGCAGGGGTCGGGGTAGTACTCGTAACACCGGATGGTACCAAAATCCAACAGTCCGTTAGACTGGAATTTCCAGCTTCTAACAACGAAGCGGAGTATGAAGCCATCCTTGCAGGAATTCGGTTAGCCCGAAGCCTTCAGGTCCAGAAAGCAGAGGTGCGAAGTGACTCCCAGCTAGTCGTGCGACAGTTACATGGGGAGTATAAAACCCGTTAGCCGAAGATGGAAGCCTACAAGAATCTAGTTCTAAGAGAGGCTGAAGAGTTCCAGCAAATAAACTTTGAACAGATTCCCAGAGGGGATAATTCTGCAACAGATCATCTGGCTAACCAAGCCTCCGCCACAAAAGAAAGTATGACTCGCACCGTACCAATGGACTTCATTGCCCGATCCAGCTTGGAACCCCCCGAAGAAGTAATGGTTATCCCATGGGAACCAAGTTGGATGGATCCGATAGTAGATTATCTGAGATTTGGTACATTGCCTGAATCAAAACCAGAAGCCCGGAAGATAAGAATGAAGGCAGCCAGATATGCCCTATACAACGGCCAACTATACCGAAAGTCTTTTTCCGGACCATACTTGAGATGTCTCACCCCCTCAGAGGCATCGGCAATCATGGAAGAGATTCATGCAGGAGCTTGTGGCAATCACTCCGGAGGAAGGTCCCTAGCTCATAAAGTCCTCACCCAGGGGTATTTCTGGCCCTACCTGGCAAGGGACGCTGAAATTTATGTCAGACACTGCAAAAAATGTCAGTTTCATGGAGATGCCATTCACCCACCGCCGGAGTTCTTAAACCCAACTATTGTTCCTCACCCTTTCGCCCGATGGGGCATGGACATCGTAGGTCCCCTCCCTCAGGCAATACGATGTACCACACATGTCCTCCTGGCCACCGATTATTTTACCAAATGGGTGGAAGCGGAGGCATACCCCACCGTAACAGGCAGCCATGTTATAAAATTCATCTGGAGCCACATCATCTGTAGGTTCGGCCTACCCCGAACCATAATGATGGACAATGGCACCAACCTGGACAACAGAAGGGTTCAAGCATTCTTATCAAAGCATGGGATCAATCAAAACACTTCTTCCGTAGGCTACCCGCAGGGAAATGGGCAAGCCGAAAGGACGAATAGAACAATTTTTGACACACTAAGAAAAAAACTTGAAGACGCAAAAGGGGCTTGGTTGGAGAAACTGCCAGAGGTGTTGTGGTCCTATCGGACTACTCCGAGACAGCCAACTGGAGAAACCCCTTTCGCCATGGCTTATGGGGCCGAAGCAGTTATCCCCACCGAGCTAAAAGTACCTACTTTAAGGAGTCAAGCCTGGGAAGAAGGTCCAAACAATCAGCACTTAGCCCACGATCTAGATCTCCTGGAAGAAAAACGGGAAGCCGCCGGGATAAGACTGGCTGCCTATCAGCAGCAGGTCAGAGCACGTTTCAATCAGAAAGTCAAAAGAAGAGAATTCCAAGTAGGCGATATGGTGCTCAGAAGGAAGATTGGTATTGTAGGCAAATTACGAGAGACATGGGAAGGACCTTACACAGTGGTTGAGGTTATCGGACACGGTGCTTATCGGGTTCGGAAGAACGAAATAGGCCGCCTCGAGTCCAACTCTCAGAATGCTTATCGGTTAAAGAGGTATTATCCTTAGATATTTGCTTTTCTTGTTAAGAAATAAAACTGTGTCTTTTTATGACACCTTTGTTACGAAGCATATGTGCCCGATATCGGTACCTCTGCTTCATGATTTTCAAATTCATTTCAATAAAAATAAATTCTACTTTTGTGCAAGGCTTCACAATTTGCTAAAATTTTCTAAGTGTTTGAGTTCAAACCTGATTTGAATAAACTAGAGGATGAAATCAAGCTTCAGGGGCCAAATGCCCGAAGGCTTCACAATTTGCTAAAATTTCCTAAGTGTTTGAGTTCAAACCTGATTTGAACAAACCAGAGGATGAAATCAAGCCTCAGGGGCCAAATGCCCGGAAGGCTTCACGATTTGCTAAAATTTCCTAAGTGTTTGAGTTCAAACCTGATTTGAACAAACCAGAGGATGAAATCAAGCTTCAGGGGCCAAATGCCCGAAGGCTTCACAATTTGCTAAAATTTCCTAAGTGTTTGAGTTCAAACCTGATTTGAACAAACCAGGGGATGAAATCAAGCCTCAGAGGCCAAATGCCCGAAGGCTTCACAATTTGCTAAAATTTCCTAAGTGTTTGAGTTCAAACCTGATTTGAACAAACCAGAGGATGAAATCAAGCCTCAGGGGCCAAATGCCCGGAAGGCTTCACGATTTGCTAAAATTTCCCAAGTATTTGAGTTCAAATATGATTTGAACTAATCAGCGGATAAAATCAGATCTCAGGGGCTCATTGCCCGAAGGATTTGTGACTCACTGAAATTTCCTAAATGTGTGAAGTTAAAAATAAACAATAAATAGCCTCAGGGGCCATATGTCCGAAGGCTCGATTGTTTCACAAAAGCCAAGTACGAAACGATAAAAACCCACACAAAGGGCGAATAATTACTGGAAAAAAAAAAAAGGATAAAAGTTCTTGTTCATTAAAAATAAAGGAAGTTACAAGAAATTAGCCCATTGGGGGAAACAAAAACATATAAAGTCCTGGCTACTGTCCGGGAGGATGGTATTCTTTCCCCTTCAGGATGGCAGCAAAACGCTCCTCGTTCTCAGAGGCAGGAGGGTTTTCATAAGGAAAGGGTATTCCCTTATGGGCATCGAATGCCTCTGCGGTCTTGAATTCCCTAGATTCCAGAGGGATATGCTCCATTTCATGCCTGCATCTCCAGGCCCTGACCTTTCGGAGGTCACAGATGACGCTGTATCTTTTAAACATGTCAAGCCCTCCCAGACGGCACACCTCTACCTTCTCCCGCTCAAGGGAAAGAAGCTTTTCTGACTCTGCCAAGAGTCTATCAGACTCAGCTTTTTCAGCTGCCATCTGCCTAGCAACCTCTTTCATTTTTTCCAGCTCGGCAGCCAGAACCAGCTTTTCGGCAATCAGGGTTTGCTTTTCCGCCTCACCGGTTTCCAGAAGAGTCTTCTGTTCAGAAACAGTCTGGCGCAAACCATCCGGCTCCTTGACTAGAGAAACCCGGTGGATCTCATTTTGCTTTATTTGGGCCTTCATACCGGCCATCTCTCTGACATCGGCCTCAAGGAGGCTGTTGTAGGCCTGAACGCCGTAGAGAAGCTGCACAATAAAAATTGGATTATTACACGAATAGCAGTCAATAAACGGAATAGAAAACACAAACTGATGATTGAAGTCTTTTACCTCCATAACCATTATCGAAGTTTTCTTAGCCAGATCAGTCCTGGTGATTTTTGACTGAGCCGCCCTATCAGCTGGTGTCCAGATCCCTTTGGCCATAGCCCGAAGAGCTTCCGGATGGTTAAAAGTGATTTGATCAGCACAAACTGGAGTTCCATCTGGCAGCAGAAACTTAGGCGCCCAAGGGATCAGAGCTTGGGATGATTCAGGGGCAGCAGGGGCCTTGCTTGAAGAAACATTCTCGACTTGTGCCCTGGCCCTTTTAGTACCCACTCCACCAGTTGTATTGGATCGGGTCCTCACAGTCGGAGCATTGACGGGAGGCGGAGGAGGAACCGATGGGTTCTGCGCTAATGGTGCTGGCGGAGTCCGAACAGGAGGAGGCACCGAAGTCGAAGGCGGTGCTGTTGACAACGGCACAACATCAACAAGCGTGATCCCTTCGGGAACTTGAGGGATTCTGGCGGACATAGGTTTGTCAGGCAGGTCCATCCTGTCAACACCAGCGCCCAAGTTAGAGATCGATTCAAGATTGTCCATGGTCAGCAGGTCAGTAGCCGATCGGGTCTTGCCCCAAACATGGGTTTTCAAG